>BPLQ01011003.1:20249-133155 GCA_021605075.1 Caerostris darwini | reverse complement strand
TTCCTTCTTTCCTTCTTAACAGCAGAAAATCCTGATTCGACAAGTTAGGAAGTAGGGAAAGGTATCAATAAACTAATTGCAATTGTCCGCATATTTGGATATATTTTTAAGCACTACTTTTAAAATATACCATTTCAATATTTAAAAAAAATCAATTAAATTTAAAAAAAAAAAAAGAAATATGCTCCATTATCTACAAAATCAATTCTATCCACAATGAAAACAAGAACACCCACTAATGGATGGTGGTACCAGGTAGGCTATCAATGCTGCTACCATTGCTAATACCATTTTTTGAGAGTGAATACTATTAAAAATTCTATACTTAATAAATTTATTTAACACCTAACTGGAAATCATTTAATTTCATACTTTTATTACAAGAAATTATCAAACACAATAGTATTTTTTTGTTTACTAAGTTAATGTACCTAAAGAGTCCAAAGACACAGAAAGCTAATAAATTTGGTAAAGTGTTGTTATATTAGAATGGAATTCGAACTGTGTTAATTGTTTACATGCTATTAATAGGTAGTAGGGAGAATGTTCATTTGCCCATTCTTTTATATGCTAGTATTATCTCAATCATTCAGAAAGGTTGAGTGTGTTTCTTCTTTCTTTCTTACGAATATATATTTATACCTTCTGTACATTTTACTGCAGTAAATATAATTCCCCTCCGTTATTTAACAAAATTTACAATTTGTTTTTTAATTAAACAACTATCAATAACTGTGCAGTTATTGTATTTATGATTTGAATATTTGAATAAATGAGGTAGTACTCGTAATTTCTATATAGATACTACATTAGTTGTGTTCATTCCCAAACAATTAAACACAAAGATTGAAAAATATTCTGAGAGAACAATTTCTTCAATCAACGAAATATTTTATTATGTTAAAATTGCAGCTTCAACAACGTTATGAAATTATGTAATTTGTTTTTACAATTTTAATTGTTTTATGAAATTTCGACTAACTAAATCATTATACGTGTATTATACGTATTTTATTATGTTAAAACTGCAGCAACAACAATGTTAAGATATTATGCAAACTATTTTTACAATTTTAATTGTTTTATGTTTAATTTCGATTAATGTTTTTAATTGTTTAATTTCGACCAACCAAATCATTATACTCGTATTTTCAAATAAACTGTATTTTTAGATTATGGTAATAAAAAATTAAAAAACTAAAATTTACTGTTGAGTTAAAAACCAAAGTTTTCTATTTTTTAATACAAATTGTATTCTTTTTAAGTAATTTTAATTTAGTGTAAATCTATACTAAACTTAAAAAAAAAAAAAAGTTTAATTTCTTATATACATTGTTAAATATACACTGAAACCATTTCGGATACCTTAACCGGATTTTAAATTATTCCAGGAATCTTTTTCAAACTAATAAGCTCTCCAGGAAAATTCCCTTGATGCAATTCTCAGCTGTTAATATGTCTCCTGGTACTTGGGAATGAGTGCGGCACATTTATCCGAAGCCAAACATCATTAGATTTCAATTTAAAAACTCTTTCCGGGAGAATTTTGGAGGATGCAGCGGAAGATTACTCACTAATTTTGCTACTCATCCAAAGTTGAGAACCATTAGCAAAATGTTGTGGTTATTTTTAGATACCGATTATCGAAAAATTTTATTAAGCAGAATGAGGACCCAAATTTGAGTATAAAGCAGCAGTTAATGTTACACAAACTAAGGAAAGTAATTTATTTTTTTTCGTTTTATTAATTGACGAAAATGAAATAAATTGTCTAAACAAAGATTAGGGGTAAAATGGATTTTCTTGGTTTAGATTTATTTAAAAGAATTGACAAAATCGCTAATATTTTTAAGTAAACTGTCATACACTTTTTTGTTGAGTATTTGTAATACTAAAATAATTGTAACGGAAGCAAAGTAAAATCTATTGGGCATCTATTTATTGCAAAAAGTTTTTAAAGGAATAAAAGTAATTGAAATCATAAAACTTTTCATTATATTACGTTTTAATACTTAATGTAAAGAAAATTTTTTAAAAATATATTTAAAATTATGATTCCATAATTTCTTTATGATTCCATTATCATTATTATTTATCCATTATCATAAAATTATGATTCCATTTTTAAAAAGTTATTTTGGGCTTTTGAAGAATTTATCGTTAATTTTGACAAAAATGATTTCTTTTGATGCTGATATTTAATGTGTGAAGTCTCTGGCGTTCGGTACCACAGGTATCGGGTTCAAATACCGGCTTTGCCCATGGGTGTTGTAGTGGTTCGGAATCCACTTTAAGCCGTAGGTCCCGGTCCTAATAGGATCGTAGAGCTCTGCGGGGGCATTGTTACTCCGCGTCCGTGGCTTACCATCAAGTTACACGCGCCCCCTGGGTAATGTAAAGTGAATAAAATCGGCGCAGCCCTTATGGCGAAGATCACGGTCTGTTTGCCAGCTGCATTTGACGAAAAAAAAAATGTTTGAAGTTCTTTCTATATCATTCTATTGAAATTTTCAATAAAAAATTATGTGGAATTATCATTTATTATTATACAATTATTAACTCTGCAAAACTCTGAAGCATGCGGTTTAAAATATAAATCATGATAAATATTATGAATATCTACAAAAACGGTAAAATAATTTGAAATTAATGCAGATAATGTTTTTTTAAATTTTTTTTTATGTTTTTGTAAATATTTTTTATATATTTTGTAAAAAAATATAGAAATTATTTAAAAAAGTATTATTTCTAGATCTTATCTAGTAAGAGAATCATTAAGATTTCTCTTAATGATGTTTTGTGAAGTATGAAAGTTAAATAATTGTTTCTAAAATTTATTATTTTATTTGTTTTTAATGTGTGCTTAAAATATTTTTGTGAAAATGTTTGTGTTTCATTGTATATATAAACATTTAAAATATACGTATATAAATTTATAATATTGGTTATTTTATTATTATTCGAATATGAAAAGAAAGTTAATTATAGGTTTTTATTATGAAGTTTTGTTTTTTTAAAAACTCACGTCTATAAATAAATAAACAATAAATTATTAACTAACATATAAATTTAAGCATTTTCTTATATTAGGTATATTTGTAATAATATCATATTAAATTATTTTTTGTAAATTAATTAAATTAAAATATAAAATTTTAAAGAAAAATTAATTTAGATTCAAAGTAAAATATTTAAAAAAATAATTAAACTGTAAAACAGGACGAAAAAGTTATTTCGTTAAGTTTTAGAAACAGTTTCTGTTTCTTCTAAATTAATGAGTCTTCAGATAAATAATGTAAATTTTAACCTTTAACAAAAATTAATTATTGGAAAGTTTCATCATTATAAAGTCTAAAACTCTTATCAATTTTTTGATTAAAAGCAAAAAGGTTTCTTTTAAAACTAGAAATAAAACTTATTTCTGTACAAATTTTATACAAACAACAATGCTCTTTTGGGAGATATTTTCTACTTTTAGCCTATATTTCGAAGTAATAAAACTTTCTTTCATACTTTTACAACTATTAAGTAAAAAAAAAATAAAAGAAAGATGTATTCTTGAAGTCATCTAAAGCCGCACGAGATATTGATGATTAAAATAGTTATATACATTAATTATTCATGAGCTTAGTTAACTGAAGGAAAAAAAGTCTTATTTCCAGAAAATTACTTAAACTTAAAAATTTCCATTGAATTTTGAATAAGATTACATTAAAATATGCCACAAGGTGTGAAATTTCTTCTTTTTTTCCTGTTTGTATTCAAATGAAATTAACTTTATTCTTTAGAAGTCTTTCTTTTGTTGCCGAAGTGGATGGTCATTTTGAAACTTTATTTAAGAGCAATTTTTTCTGTGTGTGTGATTCATCTTTATGCTTCAGAATATTAAAAGCTGCATTTTAAAGGACACAACAGTATAAATTTAATATAAATGTTAATAATTTCATTGGTAATTAAATATTCTTAATTAAATTCTCGTCATTTCTGTGTGAATAGAATTTGTTTTGAAGTTTTAAAATAGCAAATTAAAGGATTTGGATGATTGTAGTACAGCAATTCAATTTATTTTCTTGCATTAAAAAGTGAAAAAATCATTTCCATTCTTAACATCCCAATTCACTTTTTTATAATAAAATACATAATTGTTATGGTTTTTTTATGTTATTACCAATGCATAAAATATTAACAATATATTTTTAAATGGTTTTTTTGTTAATATCACAACTCACCTTTTTTATAATAAAATATATAATCGTTGTGGTTTTTATAAATTTTATATCATAAATATGTATTGTAATAGTATATTTTATTAAAATGTAACAATTGCTAACTAAAATTTAATTATTGTAAAAATAACTAAGAATTTTCAATATTATGTTTATTCTCGTTTTGTCAACAACAACTAGAAAGATTGTACATTTAAAAATGAAATTATATCATTTTTATTCTGGATAAAATTCCCAATTCTTAATATTTTTATTTTTATTTTGGTAGTGACCCCATCTTGTTTTCCTTTTCTTTTAACAAATATCACGATGTTTTAATTTTATATCAAAATGCTTTAATTTTCTATATTAAAATTTTCAATTGTTACTAAAATTTTTATTCATCCATTAAAAACTTCAAGTAAAGTTCATAAAACTGGATGTTAATACAGTTTTTTAAATATTAAAAAAGTAATTAAATTTAATGAATTTTATTTATTTTTTTTAGATTTAAGTTGCATATGTTTTTATTGGTGACAGATAAACTTCTTAAATTTAATTAAAAAATTGTTTATAAAGGACTTTCTGCAATAGAGTGAAAAAAAGAATTAATTGACTGAAAGAATTTGTTTTTATATTACTTGTTCTGTTTGGGGACAAAAAATTCTGGTGCGGCAGCTTCCCGTGAAAAATGCGGATCGTTATTCGGACGATAACTATCCCGAGGTCAAAACCGATGGAACACCTCCGAGAATTCAAATAAATATATAATCCCAGGGAAAACATCCCTTCAACTCCTTCAAGCCTATTGATGGCCAGCGGCACTCAATGTTTTTATTA
Source organism: Caerostris darwini (assembly GCA_021605075.1). Classification (NCBI taxonomy): domain Eukaryota; kingdom Metazoa; phylum Arthropoda; class Arachnida; order Araneae; family Araneidae; genus Caerostris; species Caerostris darwini. The sequence continues at coordinate 128,110 of BPLQ01011003.1, read as the reverse complement.
TGACATTTTTTTTTTGGCGGGGTAAAGTTATTTAACATTTTGAAGCAAAGGTAAATAGGCATTTTAGTTGTTATTAAATCATATATTAAATACATCTTTAAAGTCGCATTTTCAAAAGAAGGAAATATGCACTATATATCCCTACGTTATTTGTAGAATAGTTTTTCAATGCGAAAGAAATGTAGAGGACAAACAAATCATTAATTCTGAACAGTTGAGTTACCAGCGAAAGTATTTCTTCTGTTATGTTAAGCAGCTGAAACTTCCAAAATGATCGCTCTTAATTACTCTTTTTCCAACATTCTAGATAAAACATCACTTAAACGGAATATCAAGATTTGGAGTGTTTCAGTTTCATATGAAAACCGCTTAAATGTGCTTTCCGATAGAAAAATCAGTGGAATTATTTCTTTTATTTTTTTCACTTTTCATCCGGACGAATCAAAGCGAATGCCTGCTTCGAGACTTTTTTCTTATCCTTTTGAACAATTTGTGACAGATATGTATTGCAAATGAATGGTTCCAGTTGTCTGACACGGTAATGAAATAAGTCATTTTTCACTTAATCGTATTTAACGCATATCTGTTTGAAACATTGCCAGAAGGTTCTTTTCGCCATTTTATTATCAGCTTTTGTTAGGTAGTTATTAATCATCGTTACAGAATCAGACTTAAACTCTTCAACAACCAGTTGTAACTGCATTAACTATTTTATTGCAGAAAAGGACAAAAACATTTTTGTATTTGTAACAATGCCAAATGGTTTGGCCATAGATCTCCAATGAGAAATGATACGTCAAAAGCAGTTTGTGTAATGTATGTTTGAGAGTTAATGAAGATATTACCAAAACTGTCCAACAAGTAACTTAAAAGTTAAGCATTTAAGATTATTTTGGTTAAGAGATCTATTTAAATTATTCTATTTATTTAAATGCTGGGGTTAGGGTTGCAAATAATTTTTCAAGTTATATGATGTTATTATAATCTTGATAAGAAAATTATGCAAAAATATTTACTAACTTTCTGAAACATATGGCTCATTACTCTTATTCGAAGAACTCATTAAGTAAAAAAATATGATCATCGTTAAAATCTGCATTATTCAAGAGGAAATATATAGTGTTAAACATATTACAATAGCTTCACAAATTTTGAAAAGGGTAAAAATGAATGCTTTAGGCAGTACTAAGTAAAAATAAAATAAGTAAATAAAACTTACACATAAAAAGGTATCAATAAACTGATTGCATTCGTCAGCATATTTGGATATATTTTTAAACACTACTTTTAAAATATCCCATTCCAATACTTTCAAAAAAAATCAATTAATTTAAAAAATAAAAGTAAAGTGATTCAGTATCGACAAAAACCTTACTATCCACAATGAAAACTAGAACACCCACTAATGGGTGGTGGTACCAGGTAGACTATCAATGCTGCTACCATTGTTAATATCATTTTTTGACAGTGAACACTATTGAAAATTCTGTAGCTAATAAATTTATTTAACACCTATCTAAAAATCATTTAATTTCATACTTTTATTACAAGAAATTATCGAAAACAATAGTATTTTTTGTTTACTAAGTTAATGTACTTAAAGATTCCAAAGACACAGAAATCAAATAAAGTTGGTAAAGTTCTGATATATTAGAATGGTATTTGTACTGTGTTAATTGTTTACATGCTATAAATAGGCAGTAGGGAGAATGTTAATTTTTCCATTCTTTGATATGCGAGTACTATCGCAATCAATAAGTAAGGTTGAGCGTGTTTCTTCTTTCTTTCTGACGAATAAATATTTATACCTTCTTTACATTTTACTTCAGTAAATATAATTCCCCTCCCTCATTTAATAACATTTACAATTTGTTTTACAATTGTCGTAATTACTATATACATACTACATTAGTTATGTTCATTCTCAAATAATGAAACTCAAAGATTGAAAAATATTCTGAGAGGACGATTTCTTCAAACAAAGAAATATTTTCTTGTCTTTAAACTGTAGAAACAACAAAGTTATGCAATTATGTAATTTTTTTTTACAATTTTAATTAAATCATTATACGCGTGTTTACAATTAAGCTGTATTTTTAGAATAAATAAAGAAAAAAATTCAAAAACTAAAAATTTACTTTTAAGTTAAAAAATAATGTTTCTATTTTCAATACAATTTCTTTTCTTGTTAAGAAATTTTTAATTTAGTGTAAATCTAAACTAAACTTTTAAAAAAATGGTTTAAGTGATTATATACATTTTTAAATATGCATTGAAACCATTTGGGATACCTTAAACCAATTTTAAATTATTCCCGGAAACTTTTTCAAGCCAATAAGCTCTCGGGAAAATTCCCTCAATGCAATTCTCGCTCTTAATATGTCTTCTGGTACTTAGGAATGAGCGCGGCACATTTATCCGAAGCCAAACATCATTAGATTTCAATTTAAATGCGGAAGATTACTTACTCATTTTGCTACTGCATCCAAAGTTGAGAACCATTAGCAAAATGCTGTAGTTATTTTTAGATACCCGTTACCGAAAAAAGAAGATATTAAATTTTATTAAAGAGAATGAGGACCCAAATTTGAGAATAAAGCAGCATTTAATGTTACATAAGTTAAGGGCAATAATTTACTTTTTTTTCGCTTCATTAAATGAAGAAAATGAAATAAATCGTCTAAACAAAGATTAGGGATAGAATAGATTTTCTTGGTTTAGATTTATCTAAAAGAATTGACAAAATCATTAATATTTTCAAGTAAAGTGTCAAAAACCTTTTTAATGCGTATTTTTAACACATAAATAACTGAAACGAAAACAAAGTAAAATTTGTTGGACAGTTATTTACTACAAAAACCTTTTAAAGGAATAATAATAGATTAAATCATAAAATTTTAATTTCGGGTTTAGTATATTATGCTTTAATTCTTAATGCTAATGAAAGTTTTTTGAAACATATTTAAAATTATAATTTCTACAGTTGTGAGGGCCTTTTTACTGTTAAATAGTTAAAATGACCCATGTATATGAATTATAATTTTTAACTCAAATTTTATTTTTGAATAATTATTATTATTGTCCAACAAACTAAATTTTACATTATATTTATAGTACATTTTTAGAAAATTATTGTCTGCTTTTGAAGAATTTTTATTAATTTTCACAAAAATAATCCCTTTTAACGTTTTAGAAGAAATGTTATCTGTTATGTTTATATTTAATGTTTGAAGTTGCTCGTGTATCATTTTATTTAATTTTTAAATAAAAAAATATGAAATATAAAATTTAACAGGAAAACTATTTTAGATTCAAAATGAAATATTTTAAAAATTAATTGCATTACAAACGTGAACGGAAAATTCATTAGGAAAGTTTCAGAATCATTTGTTTCTTCAAAATTAATGATTCTTTAGATAAATAATTTATATTTTAATATTTAACAGATCTGATAATTAGCAAGAAATACATTATAAAGGTTAAAACTTTTATCAATTTTTTTGATTAAAAGCAAAGCTCTTCATTTAAAAGGAGAAATAAAAATTATTTCTCTACAAGTTTTATACAAACAACAACGCTCTTTTGGGAGATATTTCTCCTTTTAGCCTATATTTCGAAATAATAAAACTTTCTTCCACAGTTTTACAACTATTAAGTTAAAAAAAAAGGAAAACTGTACTCTCAAAGTCATTTAAAGCCGCACGAGATATTGATGATTAAAAAAGTTATATATATTACTTATTCATGAGATTGGTTTATTGAAAAAGAAAAAAAATCATATTTCCAGAAAATGACTTAAACTTAAAAATTTCCATGGAATTTTGAATAAGATTACAATAAAATAAGCCATAGGGTGTCGCGAAATTTCTTCTTCTTCTTTATTTTTTTTTTTTTTTTTTTGTATTCCAATGAAATTAATTTTGTTCTTTAGAAGTCTTTCTTTTGTTGCCGAAGTGGATAGTCATCTTGGAAACTTTATTTAAGAGCAATTTTTCGGTTTGGGTGATTCATGTTTGTGCTTGAGAATATTAAAAGGACACAACAGTATAAATTTAATATAAATGTTAATAATCTCATTTTGAGTTAAATTCTCGTCAATTATTCTGTGAGAATGGAATGCTTTTTGAAGTTTCAAAATTGCAAATTATAAGTTTTGGAAGGATATATATAGTACGGCAATTCATATCAAATGTCATGCATTTAGAAATGAAATTATATCATTTTTATCTTTAACATACCAATTTACCTTTTTAGTAATCGATAAACAATTGTTGTGATTTTTTTATTTTATGTTATTAACAATATATTTTTATTCTTAACATCAAAATTTACATTTTTTTATGATAAAATCTACAATTGTTGTGGTTTTTCTATTTCATTTTATAAGTATGAATTACAATAATATATCGTTTTAAAATGTAATAATTACTAACTAACAATTTTATTACTATAAAGATAATCCAACGTTTTCAGTAGTATGTTTATTCTCATTTTGTCAACATAAATAAGAAAGTTTTTTATTACATTCCTTAAGAAATTCTTAGAATTCCTCAGGATAAAAAATGCCCATCTCATATTATATTTTTCTTCCGGTAGTGACAACGTCTTGTCTTGGAGTCCTGCCTTGTCCTTTTTTCTGTTTGAAGACGAAAAATTCTGGAAAGGCCGCTTCTCATGAGAAATGGGGATCGTTATTCGGGCGATAACTATCCCGAGGTCATAGCCGATGGGACACCTCCGAGAATTCAAATAAATATAGAATCCCTGGGAAAACATTCTTTTACTCTTTCAAGCGTATGTATGGCCAGCGGCAGTCAATGTTTTTATTATTGCATTCTTTTTATTGGGAGAGATAAAGATATTTAACATTTTAAGCCAATGATAAACAGGCATTTTATTTGTTATTAAATCATATTTTAAATACATCGTTAAAGTCGCATTTTCGAAAGAAGAAAATATATAGTATATATCCTTACGTTATTTGTAGAATAGTTTATCATTTTGCTTTATTTTTGTCAAACGTTAAATTTATAATGCATAGCTTTTACATAGAAAATTTAAATGCGAAAGAAATGTAGAGGATATACAAATCATTAATTCCGAACAAGCGAAACACCAGCGAAAGCAGTTCATTCTATTATTCATTAGCAATTGAAACTTCCAAAAGGATCTGGCGTAATTACCTTTTTTCCAACATTCCAGATAAAAACATCACTTCAATGGAATATCAAGTTTGGGAGTGTTTCAATCCCGTACGAAAACCGAATAAATGTACTTTCCAACAGAAAAATCAGTGTCATTATCTCTTTTTTTTCACTTTTCATCCGGACGAATACAAGGGAATGCCTGCTTCGAGACTTTTTCTTATTATTCTGAACAATTCGTGACAGATATGTATTGTAAATTAATGGTTCCAGTTGTCTGACTTGGTAATGATATAAGTCATTTCTCACTTAATCGTATTTAACACATATCTGTTTGAAACACTGCCAGAAGTCCTTTTCGCCATTTTGTTATCAGTTTATGTTTGCCAGTTATTAATCACCGTTACAGAATCCGACTTCAGCTCTTCAACAACCAGTTGTAACTGCATTGAGTATTTTATTGCAGCAAAAGGATACATGCGAAAGGTAACATGCGATTTGTAACAATGTCAAGTGGTTTGACCATAGATTCTCAAATGAGGTATGGTGCGTCAAAAGCGGTTTGTGTAGCATATGTTTGAGAGTTAATGAAGACATTAACACTGCCCAACAAGTTATTTAAAAGTTAAGCATTTAAGATTATTTTGGTTTAAAGAGCTATTTGGAGTCTTGTATTCATGTAAATGCTGTTTGAATGCTTGCAAATAATTTTTCTACTTATATGTTGTTATCGTAACCTTGATGAGAAAATTATGGAAAAATATCTACAAACTTTCCTGCACATATGTCTCTGTACTATTATTCGAAGAACTCATTAAATAAAAGAATATTATCTTCGTTAAAATATGCATTCCGAATATGCATATGAAGAGGAAATATATTATGTTAAACATATTACAATATCTTCTCACATTTACAAAAGGGAAAAAATAAATGCTTCAGGCACTATTAAGTAAAAATTAAATAAGTAAATAAAACTTACACAGACACACAGGTCGCCTACACCCACGAACACACACACGCACATGCCCACGCACACACATATGTATATTACTATACTATAAAAAATAAGAAAATTTAGTGAATTGATTAGATTTACTTAATAAAAATTTTAATGCTTAGTTTGATCTTTCTAATAACAAAACACGTGAATTGTAGTTACACTGAAGTGACAAAAGTCATGGGATACCTCTTAATATCGTGTCGGACCTCCCGCCCGGCGGAGTGCAGCAACTCGACGTGGCATGGACTCAACAAGTCGTTGGAAGTCTTCTGCAGGAATATTGAGCCATGCTGTCTCGATAGACGTCCATAATTGTGAAAGCGTTGATGGTGCAGGATTTTGGGCACGAACAGACCTCTCCATGATGTCCCATAAATGCTCGATGGGATTCATGTCGGGCGATCTAGGTGGCCAGATCATTCGTTGGAATTGTCCAGAATGTTCTTCAAACCAATCGCGAACATTTATGGCCCAGTGACATGGCACATTGTCATCCATAAAAATCCCATCGTTGTTTAGGTACACGAAGTCCATGAATGGCTGCAAGTGATCTCCAAGTAGCTGAACATAAGCATTTCCAGTCAATGTTCGGTCCAGTCGCACCAGAGGACCAAGTCCATGCCATGAAAAAACAGCCCACACCATTACGGAGCCACCACCAGCTTGAACAGTGCCTTGCTGACAGTTTGGGTCCATGGCTTCGTGGGGTCTGCGCCACACTCGAACCCTACCATCAGCTCTTACCAACTGAAATCGTGACTGATCGGACCAGGCCACGGTTTTCTATTCATCTAGGGACCAACCGATATGCTCACGTGCCCACGAGGGTCGCAGCAAGCGATGTCGTTCTGTCAGTAAAGGCACTCGAGTCGGTCTTCTGCTGGAATAGCCCAAGAAAGCCAAATTTATCCGCACAGTTCTAACAAACAAGTCCTTTGTACGTCCCACGTTGATTTCTGCAGTTATTTGACGCAGTGTTGCTTGTCTGTTAGAATTTACGACTGTTTGCAGACGTCGCCGGTCTCGGTCGTTAAGTGCAGGCGGTCGACCACTGCGCTGTTCATGGTGGGATGTTATGCCTGAAATTTCATACTCTCGGCACACTCTTGACACAGTGGATCTGGGAATGTTGAATTCCCTAACGATTTCCGAAATGGCATGACCCATGCGTCTAGCTCCAACTAACATTCCGCGTTCAAAGTCTGTTAATTCCCGCCGTGCGGTCATCATCACGTCAATACCTCTTCACATGAATAACTTGAACAGAAATGAAAGCTCTGCGAAAGCACTGCGCATTTATACTTGTTCTACGCGATGCTACTGCCATCTGAAAATTTGCGTATTGCTATCCCATGACTTTTGTCACTTCAGTGTATATAAGTAAAATATTTCCGCGTGAAATTGTTTATTCAGAAAAGCATGTTGATTTGATAAGGCTTGAAGCTAAATAGGTGGTTATTTGATAGTTATTAGAGTAAACACTTAATGTAATTTGTATTTGAATAAAATCGTGTTATTGTGATTGCTTCTTTCAAATTACCAAAATGATTTTTAAATTTTTTTAGTTTTATGAATGAAGTGTTGTTATACTTGTGTACCTTTTATTCAACTTAAGCCGGATCCTAACACATATTTATATCAAATTATGACTTTTTATAATTACATGTCATGTATCTGGACCACTAGAAAATGTTATCAGGTACCTCAAGAGCAATTATAAATTTCTGAATCAGGATCTGAATATCTTTTTCAATGGCGCAACACCACCATGGTGTGCCAAGCCCTTCTGTCTATAAACATAATCCGAAACATGAGATGTTTTTTTACGGGATAAGGTTGTCATCCCTACGCCCTACAGTCACATTATATAGGGATTTACCATTAGTATTATAATTAAAATTATGTTTTAATTCTTTATTTTGTAATTTTATAAAATCGTTTGTAAATTAAATGTTACCCTAAAAGGAAATATTATTTTGGAAAAGTAAACTTCTTTAGATTAAATATATATTATTTATTTGATTATTAAGGAGATTTTATGAAATTCATTCATTGCTCGTATTATAAAATAAAATTAAACTAAAAAAAAATTAATAATTTTTAATAAACTTTACAATATGAAAAAAGTTGTCCATTTGTGTTTAAATGTTTGGTTGGTTTATAAGCTCATATTTTAACGTAGAAAACAATTGTACTAAAATGCCGTATTTGCATTAAATTTATTTATTCCAGGAAATAAAAATTCTCTGCTTTAAGAAGTGCAAAAAAAATAATATTATTTTAAAAACTTAATATAGATCTAAACGCATTACTTTATTCGCAAAAATTGTTAAAACGGTCCAGACAATGTTTTCATAAATCAAGCTTTACAGTGACATTAAGCACATTATTAACTAAAATAAATACCCTAAAAATCATGACAGAGACTTAGCAGACGTTAGAGAGTTTTTGCATACCGTACGTTAGTTACCGTAGGACTTTTTCTCCCTAGCGCGCATGCTCATAGGAAACTGAGCATTTGTAGCAATTTGTCCAGCAATTTGTAGGAAATATAGTTCTGATTGCATAAAAAAAAAAAGAAAAGTTGTGTTATTTTGGCTATTTTGGTGGTATTGCATTAAAACAATGGTTATTTATATTCGTCGAATTTGCTCCTGTTTTTTCCTTATAAAGTCTCTTTTCTATATGTTCTTTTCTCCGCACTTCTGATGTTTAATTATTAAATACTATAGCAGTTTTAATGTTTTATTAAGTTTATAATTATTTGTTTATCATTATATGCTTAGAAGTCCAAATTTTGGCTCAGTGTTAACTTGTGCAGCGATCATGCGAGATTGCTTGATTTCCAATCCGCTACTGGGGTCAGTTGCCATCCCTGTTTTCAAAAACGATGATACTTGCTAGCGAAATTGAAAACGTTCCTCGTCGGAAATCACGCTACCTGGTGAAGGTTTACTGGATTTTCTCTGAAATTAGAAAGTTTTTGCATACCGTACGTTAGCTCCCGTAGGACGTCTGTTAGCTTTTTCTCCCTAGCGCGCATGCGCAGTTTCCTATGAGCATGCGCGCTAGGGAGAAAAAGCTAACGGACGTCCTACGGTAACTAACGTACGGTATGCAAAAACTCTCTAATACCAAAATAAAATTAAATGTGGAAGCTGAAAATCGTCTGCGTTTTATGCACCGACTAAAATTTTGCAATGGAAGAAAAAACAGTCGTATATTTTTCATCGTTTACCACAGAATTCCCCAACAGAAATTATTTTCTGTTAGGAAAAATATTCCCACTTTAACGGCTATGTTCTCTAGATCGTTTCGCCAGACTCCTAAACAAACGACTGCAAAATGCAAAATATTCGGGGCGAAATTAGCGGAGAATTTCTGTATGAATAATCGCACTTTTCTGCTGAAAATATTTCTTTGCAGCTAAAAGCTGCAAAAGCTTTGCAGCCATTTCTGTTCCCGATATGTATCGGCCGTTTCTCTGGAAAACATTTAAGGAACGCAAAAATTGAATGCACACATGCTAAGCGCAGACAATTAGTTTAGAGTTAAAAACCATTATGTTCGTAAATATATACTTGGGTAAAGAATCTGGTTTTAACAACCTGTGGTTCCATGTATCTTCGAGATAAGTGAAAATTCTACAGTAAATTTAACGTACCCATTATTATGCTGTTGAATTATACGATTTTAGTTCTAGGCTGAAAAACATAAAAGTTTCTTCATAACTTATGAAATAATTAATGTTTCCAGCTCTGTAATAATAAAAAAGTACCGTATGTAACTGGTCATAAAAGTTATTCATATATAAAAATATTCATATATGAATATATTATTCATACATATAAATATATGCAAAGTAGAAATTTTAATTTTCTGGAGTTGACTGAGAATTAAACTGTAAATTGTTTTATTATTTAGTATATGGGAGCAATGAATTATAATGAATATTATATTATCAATTGATTCATATACTCTATTGATTCAATATTTTTTATAAATAAAAACTAGAAAGATATATGATGACGCTATTTACTTGTCACATTTATTTTTTTAGAAAGGGTATTTTATTACATTTAAACATAACAACATTTACATTTAAACATATGTTTTTATAATTAAAAACATATTTTTTAGAATGCTTGGATGAGAATGATTACATTATTAAACCGATTTATATTAAATATATTTAAGTTTCAAACTTTTAATTCTGCACAGAATTTTTTTTAATAAAAATTACCAAATGCATCTGATTCTAATTATATGCATCTAATATCATGAATAAATTTACATTTTCTAGGTCCATTTCAGTTGAAAAAAGTGTGTTTATGCTTAATGTATTAAGTTAAACAGTACATTTGCTTTCTCTATTTCTTCAGTCTTTTTAGTAATTTTTATGAGATAATTTTTGATTTAGATCAATTATTTTTTTGTATTTGCAGACAAATCTTGAATCTATTAATGCTTATCCTGAATATAAATATTTTAATGTGAATTCGTGTTAATGATAAAAAAGTAACGTCCTTAACTTTCTTTATAAAGAGAAATATTATACTCAATTATTTTTCACACATATCAATGAGAAGAGAAATAATTGTATAATAGCAAGAAGGAAATTTTGTTTACACATATATTTCAATCTAAAGTAAAGGAGGTGTTGTCCACCAATGAAGGAATAGCATCCATTAAAATTTACTCTAACTACTTAATATGTTTCACTGTACCAACATCCCACATAACGCTTCGCATACACTATCATTTATACTGCTACCATTTCAGAGTAAACATGCAAGCGGACTAAATAGAAAAAAAATGGCTTTTGTATTATTGAAAGATATCATGGCATTTTGATGGAAGAGATGGCGTCATTCGATGGTGCTGATAGTAATGATTAAGTTATGATCGAACGCAGCATAAAAAAAAAAGTTAATGGTCTATCTAGAAGGAAGGCAGAATGTGAGGACACACCAATCATCAAAGACACTCTCACAGCATCGTATTTATCATTATTACTGGTTCAAAGTAAACATCACTGACTAGGACAACTGAAATTCTTCAAAATCCATTCATAGGTGACACAGAGAACGGGCTCTGTATTAATGTTCATTACACAGATTCTCACCAAAAGCATGTTAGCGGTTCTCATCGAATCAGTCATGTTCGAACTGGGATTGTAGTGATTGAAGTAGAATTGCTTTCGTTTAATAATCCTCCTTTAAAGTCAACTCAATAACCAAATCCACCGTATTGGGAATATATGAAATAAAGTGATTGGGGCCGTATTTTCGACCACCAGTCAGCGTTCCAACCGGGAGTTTTTTTTTTATTTGTACACAATTTATATTTTGAAATTTGTGTAAAAAAGTAGAAATGTAAAATTTTAAAAAATAATTATTTTCTATATCTTATAATTGAATAACATAAATTTATCTAATTGAAGTTTTTGTGGTTTACAAAACTTTATAATCGTTTATAAAGTTTATTTTTTTTTATTTGTTTTTAATGCTTAAAATATTTCTTGTGAACATATTGTTACAAAATATATATATATATATACATTTAAAAAATATATTTGTAATTTTTTATTTTTTATAATTATTAAAATATGAATATAAAGTTTAATATTTTAAATGTATGGCTCATATCCATAAATAATTAAACACTAAATTAATAACATATCAATTTAGACATTTTCTTATATTAGGAATATTTCTACTAATATTATTTAAAAATATTTTTTTAAAGTTAATTAGATTAAAATATACAATTTAACAGAGAAGTTAATCTGGATTCAAAATAACATATTTGAAAAATAATTGAACTGTAAAACGCGATGAAAAATCTTTTTCGAAAGTCTTAGAAATATTTCTTCTAAATTAATGAGTCCTCAGATAAATAACTTAAATTTTAATTATTAACAAAATTGATCAATAGCAAGACACATCATTATAAAGTCCAAAACTTTTAGCCCTTTTTTGATTAAAAGCAGAAGTCTTCTTTTAAAACGAGAAATTAAAAATTATTTCTATACAAGTTTTACACAAACAACAATGCTCTTTTGGGGGATATTTTCTCCTTTTAATATGTATGTTGAAGTAATAAAACTTTCTTCCATACATTTATAACTATCAAGTAAAAAAAAAATAATAATAAAAATGTATTCTCAAAGTCATCTAAAGCCGCGCGAGATATTGATGATTAAAATAGATATAGTATACATTAATTATTCATGAGCTTGGTTAACTGAAAGAAAAATAAAATATTATTTCAGAAAATTACTTAAACTTAAAAACTTCCAATGAATTTTGAATAAGTTCACAGTAAAATATGCCATAAGGTGTCATGAAATTTCTTTTCTTTTTCCTGTTTTTATTCAAATTAAATTAACTTTGTTCTTTAGAAGTGTTCTTTTGTTGCCGAAGTGGATACTCATCTTGAAACTTTATTTAAGAGCAATTTTTTCGATTTGTGTGATTCACCTTTGTGCTTGTGAATATTAAAAGCTGCTTTTTAAAGGACACAACAGTATAAGTTTAATATAAATGTTAGTAATTCCATTGTTAAATTAATATTTTTAATTAATTTCTGGTCATTTATTCTATGTGAATAGAAATTCAAAATTGCAAATTAAAAGTTTGGGATGAATGTGATACTGCAATTCAATTCAAATGTCTCACATTTAAAAATGAATTTATATCATTTTTACTCATATCATCCCAATTCTCCATTTTTTATAACAAAATACATAGTTGTTGTGGTATTTTTTTCATTTTATGTTATCAACAATATATAATATATTGACAATATATTTCTTATATAATGTTTACTCTTAACATCCGTGCAAACTATTTTTGTAATAAATATATAACTGTTGTGATTTTTAAATTTTACATTACAAATGTGCATTAAAATAATGTATCGTACTAAAGTGTAACGATTGCTAACTACAATTTAATTGCTGTTAAACTAATCAAACGTTTTTAAATAATATGTTTATTTCAATTTTGTCACCAGAAACTAGAAATGTTGTATATTTTAAAATGAAGGTGTATAATTTTTATTCTTAACATCTCAATTCACCTTTTAATAGTAAAATACATAATTGTTTTTTTTATATTATGTTATTAACAATATATAAATAGCAAGATGTTTTAATTTTTTATTACAATTATAAATTACAATAATGTATTTTATTATAAGGTAACATTATAAATTGCATTTTAATTACTGTAAAATAATCATACGTTTTAAGCACTATGTTTATTCTCATTTTGCCAACAGAAGCTAGAAATTTTTTTATTACATACCTTAAGATATTCTTAGAATTTTTCAGGATAAAAATGCCCATCTCATAATATATTTTTTTTCCTTCCGGTAGTGACCCGTTTTTGTTTGAGGACAAAAAATTCTGGTGCTGCCGCTTCCCATGAAAAATGTGGATCGTTATTCGGGCGATGACTATCCCGAGGTCAAAGCCGATGGAATACCTCCGAGAATTCAAATAAATATAGAATCCCATTGAAAACATTCGTTTAACTCCTTCAAACCTATTGATGGCTAGAGGCAGTCAATGCTTTTTCTCATTACTTTTTTTTTGCTGTCGTGGCAAACATATTTATTTTTTTAAGACAAGGATAAATAGATACTTCTGTTATGAAATCAAATGTAAAATATTATTCTGCATATCGCCCTAAAGAAGGAAATATACAGTATATATCCCTACTTTATTTGTAGAATAATTTTTCATTTTCCTTTATTTTTTTCAAACCTTAAATTTGCCATCCATACTCTTTTATATAGCAAATTTCAATGTGACAGAAATGTAGAGGACATAAAAATAATTAATTAAAAACAGTCGAGACTCCAGTGAATGCCTTTCATTCTATTATCATTAGCTATCGACACTGCCAAAATGATCTCGCGTAATTACTCTTTCTCCAACATTCCAGATAAAGCATCACTACAATGGAATATCAAGTTTTGGAGGGTTTCAGTTCCGTACGTAAACCGATTAAGTGTGCTTTCCAACAGAAAAATCAGTGTCATTATCTCTTTTTTTTTTTTTTTTTTTAACTTTTCATCCGGACGAATAACAGTGAATGCATGCTTCGAGACTTTTTCTTATCATTTCGAACAATTCGTGACAGATATGTATTGCAAATTAATGGTTCCAGTGGTCTGCCTCGGTACTGAAATAAGTCATTTCGCACTTAATCGCATTTAACGCATGCCTCTTTGAATCCTTGCCAGAAGTTTCTGTTCGTCGTTTTGCTATCAGTTTGGGTTTGCTGGTTATTAATCACCGTTACAGAATCAGACCTCAGCTCTTCAACAACCGGTTGTAACTGCGTTAAGTATATTATTGCAGCAAAGGATGGAAAACATTTTTCCATTTGTAACAGTGCCAATTGGTTTGGCCATAGATCTTCAATGAGGAATGGTACGCCAAAAGCTGTTTGCGTAGTATATGTTTCGGAGTAAATGAAGACATTGGAGAGTTTTTGCATACCGTACGTTAGCTACCGTAGGACGTCTGTTAGCTTTTTCTCCCTAGCGCGCATGCTCATAGGAAACTGAGCATGCGCGCTAGGGAGAAAAAGCTCAATGTGTTCTTCGAATAAGCATACAGAGTCATGCGCTTCTGAAGGTTTGTAAACATTTTTTCATAGTTTTCTCATCAAAATGCTTATAGGAAATGCTCATAGGAAACTGAGCATGCGCGCTAGAGAGAAAAAGCTAACGGATGTCCTACGGTAACTAACGTAAGGTATGCAAAAACTCTCTATTAACAACACAGCCCGACAAGTATCTTAAAAGTTAAGCATTTAAGATTATTTTGGTTTAAAGAGCTATTTGGATTATTGTATTCATTTAAATGCTCTTATTAATGGTTGAAAATAATGTTTCCAAATTATGTGTTGTTATTGTAATCTTGATGAGAAAACTATGAAAAAATGTTTAGAAACCTTCAGAAGCGCATGACTCTGTATGCTTATTCGAAGAACAAATTGAGTAAAAATCAATTACTGAAGGGGAAATCATCATTACTGAAGGGGACATATATGATGTTAAATATATTACAATAGCGTCACAATTTATGAAAGGTTAAAATCAAGTGAATTCTTTGGGCAATATAAAGTAAAAAAAATGAATAAATGAAACTTATACAGACATACATCTCGCCTACGCCCACTAATACACACTCACGCATATATGCATTCATGTATACATATCAAAAAGTTAAGTAAAGTTAGAGAATTGATTAGATTTACGTAATAAATTTTTTAATACTTGTTTAAATTTTATAGTAACACAATTGCTTTATGAGCAAAACCTTTGTGTGGGAAATTTTTTTTTCAGAAAAACATGTTGATCTGAATAGGTTTGTAACTTAATAGGTGGGGATTTGGTATTTATTACAGTAAAGAATTAATGTAATTTACACTGAAGTGACAAAAGTCATGGGATACCTCTTAATATCGTGTCGGCCCTCCTTTCGCCCGGCGAAGTCCAGCAACTAGACGTGGCATAGACTCAACAAGTCGTTGAAAGACTTCTGCAGGAATATTGAGCCATGCTGTCTCGATAGACGTCCATAATTGTGAAAGCGTTGATGGTGCAGGATTTTGGGCACGAACAGACCTCTCGATGATGTCCCATAAATACTCGATGGGATTCATGTCGGGCGATCTAGGTGGCCAGATCATTCGTTGGAATTGTCCAGAATGTTCTTCAAACCAATCGCGAACAGTTGTGGCCCGGTGACATGGCGCATTGTCATCCATAAAAATCCCATCGTAGTTTGGGTACATGAAGTCCATGAATGGCTGCAAGTGATCTCCAAGTAGCTGAACATAAGCATTTCCAGTCGCACCAGAGGACCAAGTCCATGCCATGAAAGAACAGCCCACACCATTACGGAGCCACCACCAGCTTGAACAGTGCCTTGCTGACAGTCTGGGTCCATGGCTTCGTGGGGTCTGCGCCACACTCGAACCCTACCATCAGCTCTTACCAAGTGAAATCGTGACTCATCGGACCAGGCCATGGTTTTCCATTCATCTAGGGACCAACCGATATGCTCACGTGACCACGAGAGTCGCTGCAAGTGATGTCGTTCGGTCAGTAAAGGCACTCGAGTCGATCTTCTGCTGGAATAGCCCAAGAAAGCCAAATTTCTCCGCACAGTTCTAACAGACAAGTCCCTTGTACGTCCCACATTGATTTCTGTGGTTGTTTGACGCAGTGTTGCTTGTCTGTTAGAATTTACGACTCTTTGCAGACGTCGCCGGTCTCGGTCGTTAAGTGCAGGCGGTCGACCACTGCGCTGTCCATGGTGGGATGTTATGCCTGAAATTTCATACTCTCGGCACACTCTTGACACAGTGGATCTGGGAATGTTGAATTCCCTAACGATTTCCGAAATGGCATGACCCATGCGTCTAGCTCCAACTAACATTCAGCGTTCAAAGTCTGTTAATTCCCGTCGTGCGGTCATCATCACGTCAAAACCTCTTCACATGAATAACTTGAACAGAAATGAAAGCACTGCGCATTTATACCTGTTCTACGCAATGCTACTGCCATCAGAAAATTTTCATATTGCTATCCCATGACTTTTGTCACTTCAGTGTATATTTGAATAAACTAGTGTGATTATATTTGATTCATCCAAATTATCAAAAATACTTTTATAAATTTCTAGTTTCTTAACTAAATATTTGTTTTACATTCAAAAGCGTACCTTTTATTCAACTGGAGCCGTATCAATATACTTATAATTTTCATCAAATTATGATTTTTTTTATAACCGGGCGACTGTAAAAGGTCATCGAGGTCAAGGCATCTCGAATATAAAGCATTTATAAATATTGGAGTCCACTCTTTCGTTACATCTTCTCCTTCAACTGGGCGACAGCTCCACGGAGGGCTAAACCCTTCTCGTAAGCCCCACTGGCAAATTCCGAATCATGAATGATGTTGCTTTTGACGGGGTAGGGTTACACGGGGTCAGGTTTACGTTTTACGGGCTAGGATTTTGACTACACCCGACGCTCTACAGTTATATTAGACCAGAACCTGCAGTTTAAAATGGATTTCAAATCGCTACAATCATCCGTGACACTGCCGAGACTTGAATCCAAAAACTGTGGTACCAAGCACTATTCATTCGGCCGTCAGGATTTTGTAATATCGTTATATCATAATATATTTTATCAAAAGAATATCTAAAGAATAATTTAGAAAGTATTTCTTTTTTTTCAAAATGTGATGATATTTATGTTTTATGCAACATGTCATGAATTTCGCTGAGATTATCAATTAACCTACAATGAATACGCAACTACGACAGCTTAATTTTGGCTAGAGTGATTTAGGGAGAACACTTAAAGATGTATGCAGGGTGAATATATATTACATTTTTACCGTTCTAACCGTAAGCTTGTTTTAACTAACCAGCAGAAAAAAAATTACGTATAAATTTTGAGATTGTTAAAACTAAAATAATTCAGTTATAAAAAAGGGTGAACTGTTTCAGAAAGTAAAGTATAATGAATTTTAAAAGCGTAATGATGACCTTGTAACACTAGCCAACAATGAAAACAGATTATGAAGAAGAAAGTTAAACATCTTTAATTTAGTAGAAATAAAACGAATTACTAAAAAAGGTGCAGAAACTATTGGTTTTACAAGGGAGGTAGATTTAAATAAAGAAAAAAAAACTATACTTTATGAGAAAAAATTGGAAAACTCTTCCATTCTTACTGCACAAATTTTATAGAGTTGTGATTGTTCTCATAAAAAAAATCAATCGTTTTTTAAACTAAATTCTATTTTAGCAAAATGATTTTAGCTTGTACCTACGCATTTAAATGTAATAAAAATATTTTCAGTTAATATGTGTTTCATTTTTTTTCCTTTTGATTATAACAAAATTTAAGTTCGTTTAAATTAAATATAATATGAATGATACGTAACACCTTTCGCATATAGTTTTGCAAAAAGCAATTTTGCCTAGAATGCAATGTAATAAAAGAGTAATTCTCCTTTTCACCAGGCATTTATTGCTGTTTCATGAATATAACTTGGAATCATATGAAAATATTTCTAAAAATGGAGAAAATATTTTCTTAATGAACACTATGTTACAATTTGGGTGTACAGATTAGTTCTGAGATTTAAAAAAAAAATATACATTATTTTATTTTATGTTTCTCCATATATATTGGCAAAATAAATTAGAGAGTGGAATGTATCTAATATATTTCTATATGTATTATACTTAATTGTAGTTTTTCAATTTTCAAGGTATGTTTAAGATTTATTTTATTTTTATATTTGTAATATTAGATTTAGTACATAATTATTAAGACATTCAAAATAAATGCGATTCTGTATTATTTCTTAATTTTTTTAATTTTATGAAATATGTTTTAATTAAATGTTACAAATATTATATTGGAAAAATAAACATTCTTAAATAAAAATAAATTATTTATTTAATTTTTAAGGAAATTTAACTAAATTTATTCATTGCTTGTATTATAAAGTAATATAAAAAACGTTATAATATGAAAAAATGGCACAATTATGTATAAATGTTAGTTTGGCTTTTTAGCTTACATTTTAAAGTAGAAAAACATTGAACTGAAATGCTACATTTGCATTAGTGGTATTTTTTTTCCAGAAAATAAATGCTTTTCATTTAGACGTGTAAATAAATAATCAATATTATTTTTAAAAATATAATATAGTATAAATGTGTGTATAATATATATCTAAAGGCATCACTTTACTCGCAAAAATTGTTAAAACGGCCCAGACAATTTCCCCATTAATCAGACCCTTTCAATGGCATTAAGCCTATTCTTAATTAAAAGAAATATTCTAAAAATCATGACAGAGACCTTAGCAGACGACACCAAAACATAACTAAACGTGGAAGTTTTAAAATTATCAGCGTTTTATAACACCGGATAAAATTTTACAACGAAAGGAAAAAAAAAAAGACCGTATATTTTTCATCATTTACCACAGAATTCCATAATAGAAATTCTTTTCCGTTCGGAAAAATATTTTCACTTTAGCAGCCTTGTTCTTGAGATCGTTTCGCCAGACTCCTAAACAAATTACTGCAAAATGCAGAATAGTATAGGTCGGAATTAGCGGAGAATTTCTGTATGAATAATCGCACTTTTCGGGGGGCAATATTTCTTTGCAGCTAAAAGCTTTCGACCCTAACATTGCGACTGAAGCCATTTTTATTCCTGTTATTTATCGGCCGTTTTCTGGAGTGTTTCTCTGGAAAACATTTAAGGACAGCAAAAATTTAATGCACACATTCTAAGCGAAGACAATTAGTTTAGAGTTAAAAACCATTACGTTCGTAAATATGCACTTGTACCTGGTTTTAACAACATTTGGTTCCGTATATCTTCGACATAAGTGAAAATTCTACAGTAAATTTAACTTTTCCGTTATTATGTAGTTGAATTATACGATGTTGGTTCTATGCTGTAAAAGACAAAAGTTATATCATAACTTTTGAAATAATTAATATTTCTAGCTCTGTAATAATAAAATATTAGAGTATGTTATTGGACATAAAAATTATGCACATATAAATATGTGCACAGCATAGTTTTTAATTTTTTGGAGTTGATTAAGAATTAAATTGTAATATATTTTATTTTGTGTATGGAAGTTACGAATTACAATAAATCATATATTATAAATTTTTTAATAAATCAGATATTTGTTTATAAATAAAAACCAAAAAGATATATGATAACGCAGTTTGGTTATCACATTTAATTTTACTTTTTTTTATTTATTATTTTCTTTTTTTTACGTTTGGGTAATTCGTTATATTTATTGGCAGTGTATTTATTAATAAATGTTATAATAAATTCTAGTAATTAAATGATTTTCTCAAAGTGAATAATTAGCATATTGCGTGTAATATATTTTTTAAATTAAAATGATATAATTCAAACATAAATCGACAAATAAATAGTTTATTAGATCTTCAATTTAAAGTTCGTGTCTTCGAGATAAATATATATATATATATATATATATAAACTCCTCTATTATTATGTAGCATATTATATATTATATTATGTCTAAAAATACTTACCTTTCCGAAACATAATAAAATTAAAACAAACAATCAAACAAAGTATTTAGAAACATTACAAGATCAAAAAAATTAAAACAAACAATTAAACAAATTATTCAGAAATATTATGTCAAACATATCTGTCAATAAAATTTGTTGCTATAATTTCCTTTTTTTGTATTATGATAAGTAATATTTCACAATACTGATCCATAGCAAAGGATAATAATTCATTTTAAAACGAATTCAATATTAATAATATATTTTTAATTCAGATATTTATTACACAATATATTTCATGTACATATTTCTAATATAAAAATTTATATAATAATATATTTCTGAGTTTTCAAATATTTTCAATATAATAAATGAATTAAGCATTTGATCCAAACCATTCTAAAACATGTCCAACAATAACACATATTCATAGAGCAGAATGTTTCGGTCTCTAACACAAAAAGCCTTTTATTCAAATAGCATTAGAGAAGAACTTTTCTTTCACTTCTGGGTCCTCGGAATAATAAAGAAATCCAACAGATTGTACACAAGAAGCAGTGATTGTGCTATTAACAGGGCCAATCGATGGCTGCACCTTTTATAGAAGGGTGACTCAGGTTTGCATCATTTGATTGCCGAGCCATGAACGCGATTGTTGTTCTGCGACAGACGGGCATTGTTTTCGGGAAGAAGCACTTGATCCGGATGAAATAATAATGATACACTGCGTAACGTGGTGTTTTCTGTTTGCTCTTGTATTGGATTCAGTCATTAAAAATGCATCGAGGCACCAGGAAAACGGTCATTAGGTACACAGAGAAGTAAGGTGACTGAGGTCCTTGATTTTATAAATGAGACGTTAATGCCCGATGCTAAAAACAAAGTGTTGGAAAAGGGATTTATTGTTGACTAGCCTATATGATGTAGTATTACCAGCTTATTAAAAATTATATATATTTTTAATCGGTAAATTTTGTTCAGAAAAAATATATGTGCAGATTTAACGGTTTGCTTTTTTAAATAAATAGCCTTAAATTAGATAAACTGGATAAATAAATCAATCATTTGTATTAAAGCAATCATTCTTATCCAAAAAACCAGAATATATTTTTTTCACCTTTAATCTGTTAGTATGTCTTTTTTAAAACATAAGAATGGATTTAATTTGAAACATTAATTTTTATGCCACTACATAACTAATGTACCATACATTTTTTTTAAAGTTTGGCGGCATAAGGTGTGACTGTCTCTGGGGGCATAAAATCAGGTTACAAGTGAAAATTAATTATCTAAATAAAAAAGATTTAATAATTTTTTTAAATTTTTGGCTCTGAATTTTTTAAGAGAAATAACAAATCCAAGGGAAAAAACTGAACTGTTTAGTGTTATAGATAAGTTTTGTAACTAATTTAAAGTATTTAAATTATACATACCGAAACCTGTGGCACCGAGCGCCAGAGCGGTAGTGAGTCTGCCATCAGGCCTGCAAAATCAATTGCATTATCAAAATCAAATTTAAAGATCTTGAATTTAATGTAAACGCCAGTTGCATTTATAGCACATGTCATAACAACTAGTTTTTACCTGTAATTTTTTTCATTAAATATATATTTCTTATTTTAAAATTCTCTTTTAGACTTTTGAAATAGCATTGTTAAAATGTTCATTCCCATTAGATCTTCAACAAAAGCAATAATATGTTGTGTATATTACTCTTTTATGTTCTGATATCCGCTGTTTAACGATATATTTAATTTTAATTAATGCATTTTTCCCCCTCAAATACATCCATTTTTAAAGGTTTATTTTTTTTCGTCTTATGCCTTATTCTTGCGTACACAGAAAATTATTTAATTTAACGGAAATATAAATTAAGAATTAAAATTTAAAAAAATGGGCCTAATCAAAATTAAAATATTTATATCTCTTTTATTAAGTTATTTTCCCTTTCGTTATTAAGTTCAGTTTTAATTGGTTTATTTTTTTAGTCATCATATTCTTTACGGTAATGAAAATAAAAAGAAAGCTATAATAATTTATCGATCTATAGATTAAATAGAAAAAAAATTGCCATTAATGTGAAAATGCATTTAGCATTATGAATTGCAGAGACATTTTCTTTTTTTTTAATCGAAATTTTAAATGTTTCACTTGAATTATCTAAAGAGTTCTTTTTCCTTAAATAGAAAGATAATTCTCTTAGCAAGGCAAATGTTGTTAATTGGATAATGAATGCAATTTAGATTAACTCTGAACATAAATAATCTAGCAATTAATATTTTTTTCTTTTAATTGGGAAATGTGAAGTTAATAATTTAAATCTCCACGTTCAATTAAGGGATGATAAAATTCTCAATCGAAAAAAAGATGTAAATTTAAAGAAAGAAACTTTCGGCAAAAAGTAATGAAACTAAATTGCATTAAGATAAGAAACATTTTTATGCGATTAAATTTATAATTTATGACGGTTATAATTGAAGCAATATTTTTTAAGTAATATGAGACAATAAAGCAGAAATCTGTTATAAAAAATAACTCAACATGTTTCTTAAAAAAAAATTTCTTCTAAAATTTTTCTTTCAAGAAATCTGTATTAAATAATATTTTTTATTAATTTTTACTTCAATTAATGATTAAAAAACAAGAGAGAAATATATTTTTTTTTATGTGCAAATGCCCTGATGTTTTTCCAACACATTGGCTGTTTTTACGTTAATTAATAGCAAAAGCAAATATAGGCTCACTAAAATAACTGCAATTAAACGAATAAAATGTTTCAGTATTTTTTTTACCAATGAAATATTTTCCTTTCTTGCGGAAGATGCTAAAAAAAAGGAAGAGCACAAAATAAATAAAAATAAAAATAAATATTTTTTACATGGGAATAACAAAAATAAAAACCAACGGAATAAACTTTTTTCATTCTTTTTCAAAGTAAATATAAAAATATTAGTATATCGATAAATATCACGAAATCGCTGTGGAAAAATATGGGTGACATGTTACAAATATGGATGAAATGACCATAGTGCGTCGTAGGTAGCAATGAATCTGAAAATTTAACAGAAAAAGTAAATTATATTCAAAGTAAAATATTTAAAAATTAATTGAAGTGTAACAATGCTCTTAAAAACTGTTTGGAAATTTGTTTTAGAAATATTTCTAAATTAATGAATCTTTAGATAAAAAAATTAAAAGTTTAATCTTTAGCAGAATTGATTATTAACACTAGTTACATCAATATAAAGGCTAAAACTTTCATGAATTTTTTTTATTAAAAGCAAAGGCCTTCTCTTAAAACGAGAAATAAAAATTATTTCTGTAGAAGATTTATACAAACAACAATGGCCTTTTGGGAGATGTTCTCTCCTTTAAACTTATATTTCGAAATAATAAAACTTTCTTCCACACTTTTACAACTATTAAGTAAAAAAAAAAAAAAAAAAAAAAAAAAAATGTATTCTTGAAGTCATCTAAAGCCGCACGAGATATTGATGACTAAAATAGTTAGATTAATTACTTATTCATGAATTCGATTAACTGAATGAAAAAAATCCTATTTCTGGAAAATTATTAAACTCAAAAATTTCCATTCAATTTTCAATAAGATTACAGTAAAATAAGCCACAAGGTGTCATGAAATTTCTTCTTTTTGTTCTGTTTGTATTCAAATGAAATTAACGTTGTTGGCGTTGTGTTGGTAGAAGTGTTATTTTGTTGTTGAAGTGCATAGTCATCTTGAAACTTTATTTAAGAGCAATTCTTTCGGTTTGTGTGATTCATCTTTGTGATTGAGAATATTAAAAGCTGCCTTTTAAAGGACAACAACAGTATAAATTTAATATAAATGTTAGTCATTTCTTTGTTAATTATATATTTTTTAATTAAATTCTCGTCATTTATTCTGTGCGAATAGAATTTATTTTGAAGTTTCAACATTGCAAATTAAAAGTCTTGGAAGAATGTGATATAGCAATTCAATTCAAATGTCGTACATTTAAAAGTGATGTTATATCATTTTTAATCTTAACACACAAATTCACCTTTTTTATAATAAAATAAATAATTGTTATGATTTTTTAAATTTCATATTATAACGTATTGCAATAATGTATTGTGTTAAATTGCAACGATTGC
Source organism: Caerostris darwini (assembly GCA_021605075.1). Lineage (NCBI taxonomy): Eukaryota > Metazoa > Arthropoda > Arachnida > Araneae > Araneidae > Caerostris > Caerostris darwini. Next base: position 103,701 of record BPLQ01011003.1, on the reverse strand, counting down.
TAACTACAATTTAATTACTGTACAAATAATCACACATTTTAAATATTACGTTTTTTCTCATTTTGTCAACAGAAACTAGAAACGTCGTACATTTAAAAATGAAGTTATATCATGTTTATTCTTAACATCCCAATTCACCTTTTTGTATAATAAAATTTATAAATGTAGTGTTTTTTTATTTTATGTTATTAACATTATATAAATAGCAGAATGATTTGATTTTATATTATAACTTTAAATTACAATAATGTATTGTATTATAATTTAATGTTTGAAACTGCATTATAATTACTGTAAAGATAATCCAACATTTTATGTACTATGTTTATTCTCATTTTGTCAACAAAAACTAGAAATTTTTTATTACATATTATACCTTAAGAAATTCTTAGAATTCCTCAGGATAAAAAATGTCCATCTCATAATTTTCTTTTCTTTCGCTAGTGACCCCATCTTGTCTTAAAGTCCTACCTTGTCCTTGTCCTTTTTTTTTTTGTTTGAGAACAAACAAGTAATATAAAAAAAAAAAAAATTAAAAATCAGTTCTTACTTTTTTTTCACTGTATTGCAGAAAGTACTTTATAAATAATTTTCATTCATTTTCTTAAGTTTATCTGGCTCCATCTATTGGTAGATATATGCAAACTAAATATATATATAAAAAACTAAAATTAATTAAATAAATTTAATTACTGAATTAATATTTGAAAACTGTATTAACATCCAGTGTCATCCACTACAAGTTCAAACAAATTTATTTGAAATTGAGTGGATGAATAAAAAGTATTTTATGACAGATTGAAAATTTGGACAAGATATATATAGGGAGAGTGTGAGCTAAAAAAAAGGAAATGAAAAATCTGCAAAGGCATGATTTTATTGTTCCTATCTCGACTTAAAAATTCTATATAAACAATAACCTACCCATCAGACCAAAGATAGTCAACCTCTTTATCGATATCATCGACTTTTGTATCTCTAATAGTATAAATAGTTTCTAACCTCCCACTAGTTCCACAGTATTGGTGATTTATAATGTAGAGAAGTAACTTTGCTATTTAAAATTTATAAGAGTTACAATAAATTAAAACATATAATAATAAATTATGATACTTTATGTCAAACTAGTTAGTTAGATGATGTTGTAATCAGTCAATTGAATTGAAACACAACTAACAACACCCTTCTGAATACTATAATTTTGAGTTTAAAAGGCATTGCTAATCATATATCATCAAGAAAAATTAAATTGAATCTAAAATACTACATTATATAATGGAAAAACATCGAGATAAGGTGGCATTTTTTTCTTTGGAAAAAAAGGCTAATAATCATTCGTAAATAAGACTAAATACGAATTAAAATTCAAATTTTATCAATCAAGTTTACTGAATATAAACACTTTCGTATTCACCAATTTTAAAACTAGCCGATATATTACTTATTTGGAAATATTAAGTCAAATTAAGTTATTGAAACGAAAATTTTCACCTTTAAAAGAATTTTTTATACATGGAGTTAGACTTGTACAATATATTCTTTTGTATCGCAAGTAACCAAAAGCCTCTGTAGGAAAATAAGTGCTTTACTCCGACATAAAAACTCAGGTAAGAATTTTGCTGTTGCTGTCTCAGAAAACTGCCGATATTTAAACTAAAAATCTTTTTATTCTTTTACTCTTTCGCAAAACTTTACTTCTATTCCTTGTCCATTTATTTCTTAGCTCTTGCTCACTTTCCAAGTAAATGAAAAAAAATACAAAATAATATTAAAAAAATATTCTTGATGTTTTATACTTACTTAGACTTTTCATGTACCTGTCACAGGATACCTTCAATGCTTTCAAAATTCTTTCCAAATTTTTTTTCTATTCTATTTTTGTAGTTTTTCCATCCCCTATGAACTTTTGACTTAAGACATAGAAATCGATACTGGTTCGGTAAACTTTCTTTTAATCCTGTAGGAAGAAGGGGAAAAGGCCAACTGTCCTTTTTTCTATCCTCTATTTCCCATTTCTTTTTGCTCAGAACTTTCTTTTAGAAACGTTTTAATGCGCGCTCTATAGACCTATCCGGTTTCATTCGTAAAGAGCGCCCGGAGATATTTTTGATCTTGGTTTTGGCCACTGTTGAATGTTTTGATGAAAAAAAAACTACTTTAAGAAACACAGGAAGAAATTATTTTGAAAAAGCAACAATTACTGGTAAACTAGTTTAGCTGAGCATTCGAAAATAAATAAGTGTAATTCATGGGTACATAAACTTTTCAGGAGAGAAATGTTTATGTATCTGAGAAATTTAGAGAAAATGTAATTTTAAATGGAGGTTTGATATTGATTACTTCATTGGGCATTTGTAATGCATATTCTTTCCTCAGTGAAGTTTCTTACAAATAAATCGAAAAGTTTTAAAATTCATTTTGTTTTTATTATAATGTTTGACTTTCCCAGAGTTATTCAACTGAATATTTACTTAAAAGTAAATAAAGTCGAAGAATTGAACTTACAACACCAAGCTAGGGGTGTGTTGTTGCAGGTTCTGTCACGATAAATTTGAAAATGTTTTCCCAATGGTGTTATTTGGGGTTCGCTTTTTTCTGACCCTCATCTACAATCTCAATGAAAGGACATTGTGGTTAACAGATTTTATCATGCTCATCTCTAATATAGAATTCTACATATCAAATCCCCTATCCATTAATCCTCTAAGGATAGTCAACCTTTGCATACCTCTCGCCCACTTTTGAATTCCTAGTGATAAAAATATTTTCTAACTTCACACTAGTTCTACAGTATTAGTGATTTATAAGGAAGGGAAGTAACTTTACTTTATAAAAGTTATAAAGCAGAATTACAGCAAGTTAATGCATATAATAATAAATTATCAAATACTGTATGTCGAACTTTTATAAACCTTTATAAATTAAATTACGTTAGATCTATCTTTTTTATTCATACTTTGCATACATAGAAGCATGATGAATTTAAATCTGATGCTACAAAATGAAATGCTGAATATCTGATTCAAAATTTGTAAAAAATAAACGAATGTTTCATCTTTTGGAAGAGGTTTCTTTCTTTGGTAATATTGTAATTTACAGCACAAAATCCTGATTCGTCAAATTAGGAAGTAGGGAAAGGTATAAATAAACTGATTGCAATTGTCCGCATATTTGGATATATTTTTAAACACTACTTTTAAAATATCCCACTTCAATATTTTCAAAAAAATTCAATTAAATTAAAAAATAAAAGTAAAGTGATTCAGTATCGACAAAACACTTACTATCCACAATGAAAACTACAACGCCCACTAATGGGCCGTGGTACCAGGTAGACTATCAATGCTGCTACCATTGCTAATATCATTTTTTGAGAGTGAACACTATTAAAAATTCTGTAACTAATATGTTTAATTAACACCTAACTGAAAATCATTTTAACTTCATACTATTATTACAAGAAATTATCAAAAACAATAGTATTTTTTGTTTACTAAGTTAATGTACCTAAAAATTCAAAGGCACAAAAAACAAATAAATTTCATAAAGTGTTGAGCTCTTAGAAGGGCATTTGTACTGTGCTAATTGTTTACATGCTATAAATAGGTAGTAGGAAGAATGTTCATTTGCCCATTCTTTGATATGCGAGTACTATCTCAATCAATAAGTAAGGTTGAGCGTGTTTCTTCTTTCTTTCTTACGAATATATATTTATTCCTCTTTACATTTTACTGCAGTAAATATAATTCCCTTCCCTCCTTTAACAAAATTTACAATTTGTTTTTAATTTAAGCAACTGTCAATAACTGTGAAGTTATTGTATTTAAGATTTGAATATTTCAACTAATGAGGTAGTACTCGTAATTTCTATATGCATACTACAATAGTTATGTTCATTCCCAATAATGAAACAAAGATTGAAAAATATTCTGAGAGAACGATATCTTCACACAACGAAATATTTTATTGTCTTCAAACTGCAGCATCAACAATGTTAGGATATTATGTAACTTATTTTTACAATTTTAATTGTTTTATGACATTTTGATCAACTAAATCATTATACTCGTATTTTCAAATAAACTGTATTTTTAGATTATGGTAAGAAAAATTAAAAAACTAAAAAATTACTTTTTTTTCTATTTTTCAATACAAATTGTATGCTTTTTAAATAATTTTTAATTTAGTGTAAATCTATACCAAACTTTACAGAAAAGAGTTTAATTTCTTATATACATTGTTAAATGTGCACTGAAATCATTTGCGATACCTTAACCCGATTTTAAATTATTCCAGGAATCTTTTTCAAACTAATAAGCTCTCCGGAAAATTCCCTTGATGCAATTCCCGCTGTTAATATGTCTTCTGGTACTTAGGAATGAGCGCGCCACATTTATTCGAAGCCAAACATCATTAGATTTCAATTTAAAAACTCTTTCCGGGAGAATTTTGGAGGATGCAGCGTAAGATTACTCACTAATTTTGCTACTGCATCGAAAGTTGAGAACCATTAGCAAAATGTTGTAGCTATTTTTAGATACCGATTACCGAAAAATTTTATTAAGCAGAATAAGGACCCAAATTTGAGAATAAAGCAGCAGCTAATGTTACAGAAAATAAGAAAAGTAATTTTTTTTTTTTCGTTTTATTAATTGACGAAAATGAAATAAATTGTCTAAACAAAGATTAGGGATAAAATGGATTTTCTCGGCTTATAATTATCTAAAAGAATTGACAAAATCGCTAATATTTTTAAGTAAACTGTCATACACTTTATTGTTGAGTATTTGTAATACTAAAATAATTGTAACGGAAACAAAGTAAAATCTATTGGACATCTATTTATTGCAAAACGTTTTTAAAGGAATAATAGTAATTGAAAACATAAAACGTTTCAGTATATTACGCTTTAATACTTAATGTAAAGAACATTTTTTTTAAATATATTTAAAATTATGATTCCATAATTTCTTATGGAATCATTATAAATTATGATTCCATTAATATTATTATTTATCCCTTATCATAAAATTAGGATTCCATAATTATGATTCCATTTTTAAAAAGTTATTTTCGGCTTTTGAAGAATTTATCGTTAATTTTGACAAAAATGATTCCTTTTGATGTTTTCTAGAAATGCTTATATTTAATGTTTGAAGTTGTTTCTATATGATTCTATTGAAATTTTCAATAAAAAAAATTATGTGGAATTATCATTTATTATTATACAATTATTAACTCTACAAAACACTGACGCATGCGATTTAAAATATAAATCATGATAAATATTAGGAATATCTACAAAAATGGTAAAATAATTTGAAATTATTGCAGTTAATGCAGTTTTGTGAACTATGAAACTTAAATAATTGTGTCTAAAATTTATTATTTTATTTGTTTTTAATGTGTGCTTAAAATATTTTTATGAAAATGTTTGTGTTTCATTGTATCTATAAACATTTAAAATATACATATGTAAATTTATAATATTGGTTATTTTTTTATTATTCGAATTTGAAAAGAAAGTTAGTTATAGGTTTTTATTATGAAGTTTTGTTTTTTTAAAAACTCACGTCTATAAATAAATAAAGAATAAATTATTAACAAACATATAAATTTAGGCATTTTCTTATATTAGGTATATTTGTAATAATATCATATTACATTAATTTTTGTAAATGAATTAAATTAAAATATAAAATTTTACAGAAAAATTAATTTAGATTCAAAGTAAAATATTTAAAAAAATAATTAAACTGTAAAACAGGATGAAAAATTATTTCGTTAAGTTTTAGAAACAGTTTCTGTTTCTTCTAAATTAATGAATCTTCAGATAAATAATGTAAATTTTAATCTTTAACAAAAATTAATTATTGGAAAGTTTCATCATTATAAAGTCTAAAATTTTTATCAATTTTTTGATTAAACGCAAAACCCTCTTTTGAAACAAGAAATAAAATTACTTCTGTACAAATTTTATACAAACAACAATGCTCTTTTGGGAGATATTTTCACCTTTTAGCCAATATTTCGAAGTAATAAAACTTTCTTCCATACTTTTACAACTATTAAGTAAAAAAAAAAAAAATAAAAGTGTATTCTTGAAGTCATCTAAAGCCGCACGAGATATTGATGATTAAAATAGTTATATACATTAATTATTCATGGGTTTGGTTAACTGAAAGAAAAAAAATCATATTTCCAGAAATTTACTAAAACTTAAAAATTTCCATTGAATTTTGAATAAGATTACAGTAAAATATGCCATTAGGTGTTGTGAAATTTCTTCTTTTTTTCCTGTTTGCATTCAAGTGAAATTAACTTTGTTCTTTGGAAGATTTCTTTTGTTGCCGAAGTGGATAGTCATCTTGGAAACTTTATTTTAAGAGCAGTTTTTTCTGTGTGTGTGATTCATCTTTGTGCTTGAGAATATTAAAAACTGCCTTTTAAAATAGATAACAGTATAAATTTAATATAAATGTTTATACTTTCGCTGTTACTTATATATTTTTAATTAAATATTCTCATCATTTATTCTGTGTGAATAAAATTAATTTTGAAGTTTCGAAATTGAAAATTAAAAATCTTGGATGAATGTAATACAGAAAATCATTTCAAACGAACTACATTTAAAAGGAAAGTTATATCATTTTTTTTTTTCTGAATATCCCAATTCGCTTTTTTTATAATGTATATAATTCTTGTGATTTGTTTTAATTTTATGTTATAAACATTACACAAATAGCAGGATGTTTTAATTTAATATAATAACTATTACTTATAAAGTAACGTATTGTATTAAAACGTAACGATTGCATACTGTGTTTATTCTCATTTTGTCAACAGAAACTAAAATTTTTTTTATTACATACCTTAACCGTTTACAAGGCGGTGGTAAATATATTACCACCACGCGATTTGATTCCCAGCACCAGGGGGTAAATTATTTACTATCGCCCCTTAGCAGAAACCGACCTTCGGAATCAGCGTTTCACGTTTCAACCGGTAGATCGCAGTTGGGGCCCTCGTAAACTGCTAAATTTCCTCTTTTTGACAGTTTTCGAGCAAAATGGCGGAGATATGCACGTGTTTTTTTCTATCTCCCAGTATAATTATGAATAAAAATACGTTAGAAGTTATGTAATAGTATTTTGTGTATCTTGAAGATATAATAGCTAGATTTCATTATGTATTTTGAAAATTAATGCTAAATATTTTTATTTGTACGCATTTATAATTGGTGGCAACATATTTACCACTGCCTGCTTAGCGATTTTAGAGGTTGTAAATAATTTACCACCGCCTGGTTTGCAACTGATTTATTCGTTTTCAGGAATGCATTTCGCTTGGCTTAGTACATGATTTATATGTTTATATTTATGTTTATATATATATATTACACTATTTATTTATAAAATTTATTATTACTAATATTATTGAGCATACTTTAGCGATTTTTTTTGGATTACATAAATATTTAGTTATTTAGAACTAATAATTCGAAATGGAATGTAATAAAAGTAATATTTTTATAATATTTGTCAAGTGATTTAAAAAAAAAAAGAAAGTAACTCATTGTATTGAATACTATTTTAGATAGAAGCATCGAAAAAAAAAAATCTAACGTTGGTAATCTAAATCTAAATTTGGTAATTTACATCGTATTGGGTTTTTCTGCCACTTATTTCATGTGTAATTAATATATTTTTAGTTTAGAAATAATTAGTAATAAATAGTTTTACAAAATGCATATTTATTTGTGAAATTATTTATATTTCATATTTTTTCTATTGAATAAATCAGTAAAATGCCATTGCTTGTATAGGGCGGTGGTAAATATATTACCACCCCTGTTATAAATAACAGCCACAACAACAAAATTAAAAAAATACTTTTTTTGATCATAAATGAGCTCCTTTTCTCTAATTAGAGCGTAAAATGTAAATTTTGAAAGAAAACGGCTTGTGCCCGTTAAAGGGTTAAGAAATTCTTAGAATTTCACGGGATAAAAAAAATGCCCATCTCATAATATTTTTTTTTTTCGGTAGTGACCCCAGTTTTTTCTTGAAGTGATTCCTTGTTCTTTTTTTGTGTGAGGATAAAAAAATTCTGGTGTGGCCGCTTCCCATGAAAAATGCTGATCGTTATTTGGGCGATAACTATCCCGAGGTCAAAGCCGATGGAATACCTCGGAGAATTCAAATACATATATAATCCCTGGGAAAACATTCCTTTAACTCCTTCAAGCCTATTTATAGTTTGAGGCCAGTCAATGCTTTTTATTACGACAGTTTTTTTTTTTGCCGAGACAATCATATTTATTAATTTAAAATAACTGTAAATAGGCACTCCAGTTGATGTGAAATCCTATTTTAAATATTATTTTAAAGTGCTAGATAAACCAATACAACTAAGTGTTAATAAACTATACATTCTAAAATAGTCATAGATTTCTGTTTCTATTAATACTATTTTCAAAGTTAACAGGGAGACTGAAAAGTTCATAGGTTGACACATAGATGGAGCTACTAGTATTAAATCCATATGATTTTTAGTTAGCCCTAACCTACACGTATATAAATTTGACAGCTGTTGCACCATTACTATGCGAGTTATAGCATTTTTAGGGAAGTTATAGTATTTTTAGTGTTTTAACGATTAACTTATAATTATTAAAATCATGCCTGTAGTTAAGTTGTTATTAAAAATAAGAAAAGAAATGAGAAATAAGAAATTCTAGATATAAAAAATACTGATTTTATAAAATACTGGAAGTCATGTTATGTGTTTAGAAATTTGTACTTAAAACTGCTCTGCTTTTAGTCTCTCTACGATTCACAACCTCTTTCCCTCATAAAAACTTTTTTGATTACTCAATTTTAAGTACTTCGTTTTGAATTTCACCAAATTCACATACACATACACATTGCCCCCCCTATACCATTTACTCGAAACTATATGGTAATATATTCAACATTGTGCATTTGTAATATTAATTTAGAATACCTATAATAATTTGTCAATATTTCCTCGAAAAAAATCAACAAAATACAAAAATTTACTCAATTTAGAAAACATTATATATATATATATATATATATGTGTGTGTGTGTGTGTGTGTGTGTATATATATATGCAGTTACATAGTTTAATGCTTTTGATTAGTTTTGAGAGCTGATAAGGAAATTTCTCTATAAGAAACTACATGGAGCAATTTCTGCATACCATCATCCTAATAGAAATTATTTTTATTTTAGATCACTATATGTCTTTTAACAAAGACATGTCTTATACCTGTGTTGTTTGTTGAATAAATTTTTTTATGCTCTATTTGTTTCAAACTTTAAATTTTTAATCCATAATCTTTTATACAGGAAATGTGGAAAAAATGTGGAGGAGATATAAATCATTAATTCCAAACAGTTGAGACACCAGCGAAAGCATTTCATTCCATGATCATTAGCAATTGAAACTTCCAAAATGATCTCGCGTAATTACTCTTTTTCCAACATTCCAGATAAAGCATCACTTCAGTGGAATATCAAGTTTTGGAGTGTTTCAGTACCGTAGCCGATTAAGTGTGCTTTCCAACAGAAAAATCAGTATAATTATCTCTTTTTTTTTAACTTTTCATCCGGACGAATAACAGTGAATGCATGCTTCGAGACTTTTTCTTCTCATTTTGAACAATTCGTGACAGATATGTATTGCAAATTAATGGTTCCAGTTATCTGACTCGGTAATGAAATAAGTCATTTCTCACTTAATCGTATTTAACGCATATCTATTTGAAACATTGCCAGAAGTTCCTTTTCTCCATTTTGTTATCAGCTTGCATTTGCCATCTATTAATCACCATTACAGAATCCGACTTCAGCTCTTCAACAACCGGTTGTAACTGCATTAAGTATTTTATTGCAGAAAATGAAAAAAATTTTTGCATTTGTAACAATGCCAAGTGGTTTTGCCATAGATCTCCAATGAGAAATAGTATGTCAAAGGCCATTTTGGTAGTGTATGTTTCAGAGTTAACAACACTGCCCAACAAGTAATTTAAAAATTAAGCATTTAAGATTACTTCGGTTAAAAGAGCTATTTTGATTAATGTATTCATTTTAATACTGTCGTAATGGTTGCAAATTATTTATCCAGTCATATGCTGGTATCGAAATCTTGACGAGAAAATTATGAAAAATTATTTATTATAATTAAGCAAAAATATCCCTTTTTCCTAACTTTCAAAACGTATGACTCTGTACTCCTATTCGAAGAATTCATTAAGTAAAAAAAATGTTTTCATCGTTAAAATATGCATTACTGAAGAGGAAATATGTGATGTTAAACATATTACAATAGCTTAACAAATCTACAAAAGGTTAAAAATGAATGCTTTAGGCAGTATTAAGTAAAAATAAAATAAGTAAATAAAACTTACACAGACACATAAGTCGCCTACACCCACGAACACACATACGCCCATGCCCACGCGCACTTATATATACATATATGTATACGAATACTCTATAGAAAGTAAGTAAATGTCAGTTGATTGGATTTACTTAATAAATGTTTTAATACTTGGCTTAATCTTTCTAATAACAAAACACAAGAACTGTTAACAAAATGGTGTCATTCGTAAAATATTTCCTCGTGAAATTGTTTATTCAAAAAAACATGTTGATCTGATTAGGTTTGTAATTTAATAGGTAATTATTTGATAGTTATTAGAGTAAAGACTTAGTGCAATTTTATTTGAATAAAATAGTGTTATTATAATTGCTTCTCCTAAATTAACAAAAAGATCTTTAAAAATTTCTAGTTTTATGAATGGAATGTTTGTTATGCATTCAAATGTGTACCTTTTATTCAACTAAAGCCGGATAATTGCCGGATCCTAACACATATTTACAACAAATTATGATTTTTTTATCCTGTATATGGACCACAAGAAAAGGCCACCAGGCATCTCCGATATAGAGATGTACTCCTACAGTCATATTTTATAATGATTTACCGCCCATTATTATTATTATAAATAAAATTATGTTTTGTTTTTTAATTTTAAAAAATATTATAAAATTAAATGTTACTTTAAAAGGAAACATTATTTTAGAGAAATAAACATCTTTAGATAGAAATATATTATTTATTTTATTATTAATGAAATTTTTTTAAATTCATTCATTACCCGTGTAATAAAATAACATACAATTTTAAAAAATCATCCATTTGTGTTTAAACGTTTTCTTGGCATCTAAGCTCATATTATAAAGCAGAAAACGTTTTTACTGAAATGCTGTATTTTCATTAATGTTATTTTTTTTTTCAGAAAATAAAATGTTCTGCTTTAAGAAGTGTAAATAAATCATTGATATTATTTTAAAAAAATATAATTTAGCCCTAAAGGCATTACTAGTTATACTTGCGAAAATTGTTAAAACGGCCCAGACAATTTTATCATCACTCAGACACTTTTCACACGTTTTCTGGAGTGTTTCTCTGGAAAACATTTAAGGACGGCAAAAATTGAATGCACACATGCTAAGCGAAGACAATTAGTTTAGAGTTAAAAACCCTTATGTTCGTAAATATACGCTTTTATAAAGGACCTGGTTTTAACAACCTTTGGTTCCGTTTATCTTCGAGATAAGTGAAAAATCTACAGTAAATTTAACAAATCCGTTTATTATGTTGTTGAGTTATACGACTTTGGTTCTAGGGTGGAAAAGACAAAAGTTTCATCATAACTTATGAAATAATTAATAATCATAACTTATGAAATAATTAATTCTTGCTCTGTAATAATAAAATAATAAAAATTAATATAATAAAATAATAAAATAATAAAAAAAATATCTCTGTTGAAGTAAAATCGTTCAATCACAAATGGGCAAATAAATCACTTTATTATATATTAATTTTTAGTTTTATGTCTTCGGATATATATATATATATATATTATATATATGTGTTCTCTATTATTATGTAACACATTATATATCATATCAAAGTTTACTTTTTTGGCTTTGAATTTATTTAATGTAATTTTTCAGAGACTTTGAAATATCATTCGATTTAAAAAAAAAAGTAAACTTTTGTTATTTTGAAATGCATATATATATTTTTTAATTTAGGTAATATTTATTATTATTTAAAAATTAATATAATTCCAAAGTGCATGCATTGAACTCATTATAGAATCCTCTTCACATCTTCTTCATCGGAATCTATAACAAAAAACAATAGGACATATTCATCCAACCAACAATAGGACATATTCATAGAACAGAATGTTTCGATCTCTAACACAAAAAGCCTTTTATTCAAATAGCATCAGAGACGAACTTTTTTTCTACTTGTGGGTCCTCGGAATAATAAAGAAGATTGTGCAGGAAGCACTGTCCGTGCTATTAACACGAAGAATCGATAGCTGCACCATTCACAGAAGGGTTATTCGGGTTTCATCATTCGATTGCCCAGTGATGAATGCAATTGTTGTTCTGCGCCAGATGGGCATTGCTTTCGAGAAGAAGCACTTGATCCAGATGAGATAATAATGATACACTGCGTAACATGTGGTTTTCTGGTGCTCTTGCATCGGATCCAGTCATTAAAAATGCATTGAGGCACCAGGGAAACTGTAATTAGGTACACACAGAAGTAAGGTGACTGAGGTGCAGTGATTTTATAAAGGAGACGTTAATGCCCGATGCGAAAAGCAATGTGTTGGAAAAGGGATTTATTGTTGACTAGCATATATGATGTAGTGTTACCAGGTTATTGAAAATTATATATTTTATTTCGGTAAATTTTGTTAAGAAAAAGTATATGTGTAGATACAAAAGTTTCCTTTTTTATATAACTAGCATTAAATTGTATAAACTGAATAAATATAATCATTTGTATTAAAGCAATCATTCTGAGCTCGTGGCATAATAGCAAGTTTTTGCCTGTAATTTTGTTAATTAAAAATATTTTTCTTATTTTAAAATTCCATTTTAGACTTTTGAAATAGCATTGTTAAGATGTTCATTCCCATTAGATCTTCAATAAAAGCGTATGTTGTGTATATTAATCTTTATCTCCTGATATCCACAGTTTAACGAGATATTTAATTTTAATTAATGCTTTTCTCCCCCTCAAATACATCCATTTTAAAGGTGCATATTTTTTTCGTCTTATGCGTTTTTCTTGTATACACAGAAAATTATTTTATTTAGCGGAAAAATAAATTAAGAATTAAAATTAATCAAAATGTGTTTTTAAAATGTGTCTATCATATTTATCTCTTTTTTATTAAATTATTTCAATTTCGTTATTAAAACATAAGAACATTCATTTTTTTAATCATACAGAATAATCTTTAAGTTAATGAAAATAATAAAAAAGCTATAATATGCTATCGTTCCATGCATTAATAGGAAAAAATGCCGATTCGATTTATTGCATTTTTAATTGCAATGACTTTTTCTTTACATTATTTTCTGTTTTTAATCGAAATTTTAAATGTTTCACTTGAATTTTCTAGCGAGTTTTTGTTTCTTAAATAGGATAGATAGTTCTCTTAGCAAAGCTAAATTTCGTTAATTGGATAATGAATGCATATCTATTAAATCTGGACATAAACTTATCTAGCAATTAATATTTTTTTCTTTTAATTGGAGAAATATGAGGTTAATAATTTAAATCTCCAAGATCAATTAAAGGGTGATAAACTTCTCAATAAAAAAACGGTCAATTTAAAGAAATAAACGTTCGGCAAAAAGTAATGAAAATAAATTGCATTAAGATAAGAAACATTTTCATGCGATTAAAATTATAATTTGAAACAGTTTTTGACGGTTATAATTCAAGCAATATTTTTTAGGTTATATGTACAATAAAACAGAAATCTGTTATAAAAAATAACTTAATATGTTTCTTAAAAAAATATTTCTTCTAAAATATTTCTTTCAAAAAGGCTGTATTAAATAATTCTTTTTATTAATTTTTACTTCAATTAATGATTAAAAAACAAAAGCGAAAGATTTTGTTTATGTGCAAATGTCGTGATGTTTTTTCAACACATTTGCCGTTTTTACGTTAATTAATAGCGAAAGCAAATATAAGCTCACTAAAATAACTGCAATTAAACGAATCAAATGTTTCAGAATTTTTTTTTTTTTACCGATGAAATATTTTCCTTTCTTGCGGAAGAGGCTAAGAAAAGGAAAAGAACAAAATAAATAAAAATAAATATTTTTTACATGGGAATACATAAATAAAATCCAATCGAATATTATTTTTCATTCCTTTTCAAAGTGAAGATAAAAAGATCAATGTATATACATAATAGTATTTATATTTGTTTCATGAGTTAGTTTAATCGACTTTGACTCATAGCTCTGTGATAACGTGCACAGTCAGTGTACAAGCTCAGTTTCTGCTAATGCTAACGCATTTCATTACATGCTAACACATTTCATTACAGTCACTGCTTTTAGAATTGAGGAGATACGACGAAGGGTATGCAAGCGTCAAGTTAATTTATCTAGCAGTTATTTCCTTTATTTATTTCTACTCTAATGCAAGATAGTTATCCTTAAAAATCTGTCTGTAAAACTGAGATATACAAGAAAATACACTCCTAAATATATGTTATTAATCTCTTAACTGCCAACGGCCGTACCATGCTGAATATACCGGTTCTCGTTAGATCACCGAAGTTAAGCATCATTGGGCGCGGTCAGTACTTGGGTGGGTGACCACCTGGGAACACTGCGTGCCGTTGGCAAATTTGGGACCTGAATGGCCGAGCGTCTAGCGCTCTGGCGCTCGGTGTCACAGGTTTCGGGTTCGAATCCCGGCGGTGCCATGGATGTTTGTAGTGGTTCGGAATCCACTTTAAGCCGTAGGTCCCGGTCTTCTATGACTGTAAGAGCGTCACGGAGCAAAAGTCAGGCTTCTACCTACGGAGTGCTCCATCACAACAGAAGCTGCTTCCTTCCCCTTCAATCATGAGTCCATATGGGCTCGTGGGTTTGGCCAGCCAAGTGGGATAAGAAACAACAACAACAACATCTCTTAACTAGTTTTAAACCTTCATGTTGGTTTCTTCAATTGTAATTATTGTGTTCATTAGTTAAGAAGCCAAATATATTAAGTTTTGCACAGTATATCTTAAAGGGTTCATTTTCAAAAACGCTGTGGGAAAATATGGTCGAACACCTTACAAACTGACATAGTGCATCGTAGATAATATTGTATCTGATACATGTTTGACGTTTTAGTGTCATTTGACTCCAGGTCCAAAATGAAACCTTAATTATTATTATTATTATGTGCAGGTTTAAAAGTTTGCTTTTTTAAATAACACGCCTTAAATTACTTTGCTGGCCATTAAACTTTTTACACCAAGAAGGCGAAATGCTACAGACGTAAAATTTAAACGACAAGAAGAAGGTGCTGTGATGCGCAAATGATTAGCTGCTCAGCGCATTCAGACAAATCAGGCGCCGGTAGTGACACCTAAAATGTGTTTAAATGAGGAAATTGGTCAGCCGGTTTCTCATACACAAATTGAATTTGAACGTTTTTGCCCGGTGAAAAGTTTTTGTGAAACCACGTATAAGAAGCAGAAACCAAACCGTTTCTGACTTTGATAAAGGCCGAATTGTACCGTACCGGGATTGCGGTTTATCGTATCGCAGTATTTCTGCTCACGTCTGTCGAGATCCAATGACGGCAATCTCAACGGCCCCCTGGCACTAACAGCTGGAAATGACAGGCATGTTACCCGCATGGCCTTAATGGATCGTGCACACTAGCACTGAGTCAATTATTAGGGTCGTTTGCAATACAACAAGTGTCTGCACGAACAGTTCGACGACGTTTTTACTTATTACACATTAATTACTGTAAAAATAATAAAACGTTTTCATTATTAAGTTTATTCTCATTTTGTTAACAAAAACTAGAAATTTTTTATTATATACCTTAAGAAATTCCTAGATTTCTTCAGGAGAAAAAAAATGCCCGTCTCATATTTTTTTTTTTCTTCCAGTAGTGACCCCGTTTTGTCTTGATGTCCCGCCTTGTCCTTTTTTGGTTTGAGGACAAATAGTTCAGAAGAGGCCGCTTCCCATGAAAAATGCTGATCGTTATTCGGGCGATAACTATCCCGAGGTCAAAGCCGATCGAATACCTCCGAGAATTCAAATAAATATATAATCCCTGGGAAAACATTCCTTAAACTCCTTAAAGCCTATTGATAGCTGGAGGCAGTTAATCCTTTTTGTTATGACAAATTTTTTTTCGGCGAGCCAAACATATTTAATATTCTAAGCTAAAAGTAAATAAGCACTTCAATTGTTGTGAAATCCTATTTTAATAATTATATTAAAGTGCAAGTCGCATTTTCGAAAGAGACAAATTGTTAATAAAGCATTCTTTCTAAAATAGTTTTTTATTTCTATTATATTGAGACTATTTTCAAAAATATACAATCTTTTTAATATTTGTATGTTTTTGTTTACTTTATGTAATATGTTTTATTTATTTTAATATAAATATTTTTTATACTTGTATATATTTACTTCACGAGAAAAAATTTAAACACTACACCTTCTTACAACAAAAGTTTTAGAGTCTTTGTCATTGTTAAAAGAAAAAAAAATCAATGGCTTTTTAAACTAAATTTATAACCGTGCTTACTCCTACGTCCTACCTTCCTCCTAAATATTTCTTTGAATTAGTGCTATTATTTTTCAATGCTCTGCTTTCAGAGGTGTAAGTAAATAAAAAATATATTTTTAAAAATATAATATAGTTCTAAACCTACTACTTTACTCGCGGAAAATTGTTAAAACGACCCAGACAATTTTATCATAAATCAAACTTTCAATGACATTAAGTATATTCTTAAATAAAATAAATATTCTATAAATCAGGACATAGACCATAGCAAACGATACCAAAACAATGCGAAATGTGGAAGTTTTAAAATCGTCTGCGTTTTATACACCAACTAAAATTTTGCAACGGAAGGAAAAAAACAAACCTTATATTTTTCATCATTTACCACAGAATTCCGTAAGAGAAACTCTTTTCTGTTAGGAAAAATATTTCCACTTTAGCAGCCATGTTCTCAAGATCTTTTCGCCAGACTCCTAAACAAACGACTGCAAAATGCAGAATATTCGTGGCGAAATTAGCGGAGTGTTTCTGTATGAATAATCGCACTTTTCGGGTGGAAATATTTCTTTGCAGGCTTTCGACCCTAACAGTGCGACTGCACCATTTCTGTTTTAGCTATGTATCGGCCGTTTTCTGGAATGCTTCTCTGGAAAACATTTAAGGGCGGCAAACATTTAATGCACACATGCTAAGCGAAGACAATTAGTTTAGAGTTACAAACCATTATGTTCGTAAATATATACTTTTGTAAAGAACCTTGTTTTAGCATCCTTTGGTTCCGTATATCTTTGAGCTTAAGCGAAAATTCTACAGTAAATTTAACTTTATAATTTTGTCGAGTTATACGAGTTTGGTTCTAGAGTGGAAAACACAAAAGTTTTATCATAACTTATGAAATAATTTATATTTATAGCTCTGCAATTATAAAATATTGCCCTATGTAATTGGACATAAAAGTTATACACATGTAAATATGTGGACAGTAGATATTTATTTTTTCTGGTGTTGACTTAGAATTAAAGTGCAAATTGTTTTATTATTTAGTATATGGGAATTATGAATTATAATAAATAATGCATTAACAATTTTTTAATTGGTCCAATATTTTTTACAAATAAAAACTGAAAGTTATATGATGACACAATTTGATTGTCACCTTTAATTTTTTTTTTTTTTTTTTTCGTAAGAATGGATTAATTATTATATTTATTGGCAGTGTGATTATTAATAAATATTATAGCATATTCAAGAAATTCGGTGATTTTCTCAAAGTGAATAATTAATAAATTGTGTATAATCTATTTTTTTAAATTTAAAGTATCTACTAATAAATAATTTTATTAGATCTTAAATTTTAAATTCATTTATTCGAAATAAAAATTTATATATATAACTCCTCTATTATTATATGACATATTATAAATCACTTAAATGTTTACTTTATTGGTTTGTCCCTGCAATTGTCTACCAACATTCTGCTAATTAGACTGGGATGTACAGTTTAATGTGGATTCCGAACCCTTCACAAACATCCAAGCCACCACCAGAATTCGAACCTGAAGCCCATGGTACTAAAGGAGATGAAATACAATTTTAATTTTCAAAATGCGTGAGCCAATTGTCAAGTAAGGCCGCTTCCTTATTCTCTTTGAGTGTATTTAATTAAAAAATTTTAGATTTAAATACATCCTGTAAGTCAGAAAAAAAATAACTTTTTTATTTTGTAATGGATACATTTTTTTAAAAAAAACTTGGCAATCTTTGGTAATATTTTAATTTTAAAATAACATCAAAATACAAATGCCTACTGATGACACTCATGAGCATGTTTGTTCAAAATTGTGGTAGCAAAATCTGAATACACTATAGAATCCTTCAAGCAGTAACGCAGCATCTGTCGGTTTTAAGCGTTCTATATAACAAAAGCAATCTACTACATGTTTGTCGTTCTATTACGGAAAACAACTGGTCAGATCGTATAGTATCAAGTGGTTGCATTCAAAACATTCGGAAACATTACAGAAACATACAAATCTGTCAATAAAATTTGTTGCTATAATTCCATTTAACTGTATTATGATAAGATGGATTTCACAATGAAGATTAAGAGCTAATGATTTTTTTCTATTTGTCAAATAGCATCAAAATGCTCGATTTGCGGTTCAGTGGCAACGCGCGCTCCTCTGGTGAGCATTAGGGCGGAGGTTCAGTGCACTGACGGTATTGTTGTAGACACTGTTTCAAAAACGAGGAGACGCGATAGAGTTTTCGATGTTCATCCTCTTTCCCGTTACTCGGACTATCTGCTGACCGTTTCCGGGTTTTCTCCCATATGATATGGTGAATTGATAGACGGATCGCGCAACACTTTTGTACCACAGGCTTCAGCTACGAATCCTGACGGTGACATGGATGTGAGTTATTGGTTTAGAATCCACGTTAAACTATAGGTCCCTGTTTAATTAGCACAAAGCGTTCACAAAATGACAGTAGAGTGACAAACCAAATCTATACGATACGCAAATGCGGGAAATTATCCCTTAAAGGTCTTCCCGGAAGGCACTACTCTTCTTCTTCAGCGACACGGAGCCAAGTCAGAATTCTACCTTCGGGTGCTCCATCACAACAGAAGCTATCCCTTCCCCTCCCTGCATGAGTATATTACTCATATGATGTCCGTCCAGCTCTGCAGGAAATTGAGGATTAGACACACACACACAGACCCAGCATTAAAGAAAATATAGCAATTAAAAAATTCTTATCAAAACGAATTGAATATTTGCAATATATTCTGTAATATATATATTTATTATACAATATATTTCATTATATATATAAGAAGAAATATACTTAAATATCTATTTTTCTGATATGGATATTTATATAGTAATATATTTCTAAATGATTTAAGTATTCGATCCAAAACAAATGCTTATGGTCGTTAATACTTAAAAAAAAACCATCCATTCAAAGACTTGTCCAACAATAAGAAATATTCATAGAACAGAATGTTTCGATCTCTAACACAAAAAGCCTTTTATTCAAATAGCATTACAGATGGACTTTTCTTCTACTTCGGGGTCCTCGGCATAAAGAAAGCCAACAGATAGTAAAGGAAACAATGTCTTTGCTATTAACAAGGAGGATCGATAGCTCCACCATTTACAGAAGGGGTGACTCGGGGTCTCATCATTTGATTGCCGAGCCATGAAGGCAATTGTTGTTCTGCGACAGATGGGCATTGTTTTGCGAGAGGAAGCACTTGATCTGGATGAGATAATAATGATACACTGCGTAACACGGTATGTTTTCTGTTTGCTCTTGTATCGGATTCAGTCATTAAAGATGCATTGAGGCCCCAGGGGAAAATGTAATTAGGTACACAAGAAAAGTAAGGTGACTGAGGTCCTGTGATTTTATAAATGACACGTTCATGCCCGATGTGAAAAGCACAGTATTGACAACGGGATTTATTGTTGACTAGCATATATGATGCAGCGTTGCTAGATTATTAAGAATTATATATTTCATTTAGATAAATTCTGTTAAGAAAATGTATTTGTGCAGTTTGCTTTTTTGAATAACTAGCCTTAAATTATATAAACTGGATAAATAAAGTAATCATTCTTATCCAAGAAACCTGAATATATTTTTTCACCTTTAATCTGTTAGTATTTCTTTTTTAAAACATAAGAATGAAGCTATAATAACTTATCGATCTATACATTAAATAGAAAAAAAAAATTGCCATTAGTGTGAAAATGCATTTAGATTTCTTGCATTATTAATTGCAGTGACATTTTCTTTTTTTAAACGAAATTTTAAATCTTTCACTTGAATTATCTAAAGAGTTCTTTTTCTTAATTAGAAAGATAGTTCTCTTAGCAAAGGTAAAACTTGTTAATTGGATAATGAATGCCATTTAAATTAAATCTGGAGACAAAATTATCTAGCAATTAATATTTTTTACTTTTAATTGGAAAGTTCGAAATTAATAATTTAAATCGCCAAGATCGATTAAAGGATGATGAACTTCTCGGTCAAAAAAAATGTCAATTTAATGAAATAAACCTTTGGTAAAAAGTAAGAATACTAAATTGCATTAAGATAAGAAACATGTTTTACGCGATTAAAATTATAATTTAATTTTTTTATTAATTGCACTTTTTGACGGTTATAATGGAAACAATATTTTTAGGTAATATGTAACAATAAATAGAAATCTGTAAAAAAATAACTTAATGTGTTTCTTAAAGAATTATTTCTCCTAAAATATTTATTTTTAAGACTATAGAAGTAATGTATTAGCAATATTTTTTTTATTAAATTTTACTTAAATTAATGATTTAGAAACAAACGTGAAAGATTTCTCTTTTTATGTACAAATGTCGTTATGTTATTCCATCAAATTTGCTGTTTTTACGTTAATTAATAAGGAAAGCAAATATAGGCTCATTAAAATAACTGGAATTACACGAATGAAACGTTTCAGAATTTTTTTTCACCGGTAAATTTTTTTTTCTCTTGTGGAAGATGTCAAAAAACGAAAAGAATAAAATAAATAAAAAAAAAAAAAAATAATAAAATTTATTTTTTTAAATATAAATAACTAAAATAAGAACCCAAGAATTTTTTTTCGTTCCGCTTAAAAGTGGAGATTTAAAGATCGATATATATACAAACATTGGTATTTATATTTGTTTTAAGGAGCATGACGCCGGAGCGATTAGCACTCTAGAGCTCTATGCGAGGGATATTTGTATTGGTTCGGAATCCATTTCAAACCGTAGAACCAAGTCTAATATGATCCAGGTCTAAAATAATATTTAAAATAAGATTTTACAACAACTAAAGTGCTTATTTAACTTTGCCTCAAAATATTAAATATGTTTTCCTCGCCAGAAAAAAAAAATGTCATGTAGAAATCATTGACTGCCGCTAGCCTTCAATAGGCTAGAAAGAGTTGAAGGAATGTTTTCCCAGGAATTATATATTTATCTGAATTCTCGGAGGTGTTCCATCGGCTTTGACCTCGGGATAGTTATCACCCGAATAACGATCCACATTTTTCATGGAAAGTGGCCTCTCCTGGATTTTTTGTCCTCAAACAAAAAAAAGGACAAGGCAGGACTTCAGGACAAGACGGATACACTGCCGAAAGGATAAAAAATATTATGAGATGAGCATTTTTTATCCTGAGGAATTCTAAGAATTTCTTAAGGTATGTAATAAAAAATTTATAGTTTCTGTTGACAAAATGAGAATAAACATTGGATTATATTTATAGTAATTAACTTGTAGTTGTTAATATTACAATTTAATAGAATGCATTTGAAATTGATAATTACATAGATAACATAGAATAAAAAAAATTACAACAATTATATATTTAATTATAGAAAAAGTAAATTGGGATGCTAAGAATAAATACTATATAACTTCATTTTTAAATGTACAACAGGTCCAGTTTCTGTTGACAAAATGAGAATACACATAGTATTTAAACAGTTTAAATATTTTTCAGTATTTAAATTGTAGTTAGATTTACATTTTAATACAATACATTATTCCAATACATAGTTATAATATAACATTAAAAAAATCACAACAATTATATATTTTTTTTTATAAAAAAAGTTGAATTAGGATTTTAAGAATAAAAATGATATAAAAAAATATTGTGAATATGTTATGTATTGCTAATAACATGAAATAAAAAATACCTCAATAATTATGTATTTTATTATAAAAGAATGTGAAATGGGATGTTTTGAATTAAAATGATATAACTTCCCTTTTAAATGCAAGACATTTGAATTGAATTGCTGCATCAGAATTCATCCAAGACTTTTAATTTACAATTTTGAAACTTCCAAAATCGCTATTCACACTGAATAATTGACGAGAATTTAATTAAAAAATATTTAATTAACAATGAATTGATTAACATTTATAATAAATTGATACTGTCGTGGGCTTTATAAAGCAGCTTTTAATATTCACAAGCACAAAGATGAATCGCACAAACCGAAAAAATTGCTCTTAAATAAAGTTTCGAGATGACTATCCACTTCGGCTACAAAAGACTTCTAAAGAACAAAGTTAATTTCATTTGAATACAAACAGAAAAAAGAAGAAATTTCACGACACCTTATGGCATATTTTACTGTAATCTTAGTCAAAATTCAATGGAAATTTTTAAGATTAAGTAGTTTTCTGGAAATATATATATTTTTTCTTTCAGTTAACCAAGCTCATGAATAATTAATGTATATAACTATTTTAATCATCAATATCTCGTGCGGCTTCAGATGATTTCAAGAATACATTTTTCTTTTTTAATTTACTTAATAGTTATAAAAGTGTGGAAGAAGTTTTATTACTTCGAAATATAAGTTAAAAGTAGAAAATATCTCCGAAAAGAGTATTGTTGTTTGCATAAGACTTGTATAGAAATAATTTTTATTTCTCGTTTCAAAAGAAGCCTTTTTGCTTTTAATCAAAAAATTGATAAATGTTTTAGACTTTATGATGACGTAACTTTTTAATAAGCAATTTTGCTAAAGATTAAAATTTAAATTATTTATCTGAAGACTCATTAATTTAGAGGAAATATTTCTGTTTTTAAAACTTTCGAAACATGTTTTCATTCCGTTTTACTGTTCAATTAATTTTTTAATATTTTACTTTCAATCTAAGTTATTTTTTCTTTAGAATTTTATGTTTTATTTTAATTAATTTTAAAAAAAAGTATTTTGATAATATTATTATAACAAATATGCCTAATATAAGAGAATGTATATAAATTGATATATTTGTTAATTTATTGAATTAATTATTTATAGATACGAGTTTCTAAAAAGTAGAATTCTTTATAATTAAAAGATATAGTTAAACTTATTTTCATATTTTAATAATTATAATATAATAAAAAAATTTCAATATAATTTTTTTAAATGTTTACATATATTTTTGGAACAGAAATATTTTCATAAAAATATTTTAAGCATACATTAAAAACAAATAAAATAATACATTTTAGAAACGATTTTTCTAGTTTTGTATGTCACAAAAACTTCATTAAGAAAATTCTTACTTATTCAATTATTGGACAAGATCCAAAAACTTGTTGCTTTTTAAATAATTTCTATATTTTTACAAAAATATAAATTTTGCCCAAAAATATGTATCAATTTCAAATTGTTTAACATTTTTATGGTATATTTATAATATATATCATTATTTATATTTTAAACAATATGCTTAAGATTTTTGGTATAATGATTGCATAATATTCAATGATAATTCAATATAAATATTTTTATTGAAAAATTTAATTGAATGATATATACACAACTACAAGCATTAAAATATGAACATAAGTTTTAATAAATAACCTCTAAAATTTCTTCTAAAACATTCAAAAGGTATTATTTTTGTAAAAATTAATGATAAATTCTTCAAAAGCAGAAAATAATTTTTTATTTAAATGTACTTTAATGTGGTGTAAAATTAGTTTCTTGAACAATAGTATTAATTATTCAAAAATGAAATTTAATTTAAAATTTAAACGTATCACATGGTTCATTTTAAAAATTTAATTGAAAGATGGCCCTGGCAACGGAAAAATTATACAATCTTAATTTTAAATATGTTAAAAAACGTTTGTTTGCGTTAAGGACTGTTTGTTGTTGTTGTTGTTTCTTATCCCACTTGGCTGGCCAAGCCCACGAGCCCATATGGACTCATGATTGAAGGGGAAGGAAGCAGCTTCTGTTGTGATGGAGCACCCGTAGGTAGAAGCCTGACTTTTGCTCCGTGACGCTCTTACAGTCATAGAAGACCGGGACCTACGGCTTAAAGTGGATTCCGAACCACTACAAACATCCATGGCACCGCCGGGATTCGAACCCGAAACCTGTGGCACCGAGCGCCAGAGCGCTAGACACTCGGCCATTCAGGTCCCAAATTTGCCAACCGCACGCAGTGTTCCCAGATGGTCACCCACCTAAGTACTGACCGCGCCCAATGATGCTTAACTTCGATGATCTAACGAGAGCGTTAAGGACTAAAGCGTAATATTTTAAAAAACTGAAAATTAAAATTTTAGGATTTTAACTACAATAAATCCTTTAAAAGGTTTTCGTAGTAAATAGAAGTCCAACAGATTTAACTTTGTTTCCGTTTGAATTATTTCTGTGCTAAAGGTACTCAACAAAAATTTATATGACAGTTCACTTGAAAATATTAACGATTTTGTCAATTCTTTTAGATAAATCTGAATCCTAATCTTCGTTTGGACAATTTATTTCATTTTCGTCATTTAATAAAGCGAAAAATAAATAACTTTTCTGAGCTTCTGTAACATTAACTGCCGCTACATTCTCAAATTTGGGTCCTCATTCTCTTTAATAAAATTTAATGTTTTCTTTTTTCGGTAACTGGTATCTAAAAATAACTACAGCCTCTTGCTAATGGCTCTCAACTTTGGATGCAGTGGCAAAATTATTGAGTAATCTTCCGCTGCATCCTCCAAGAGTTTTTAAATTGAAATCTGATGATGTTTGGCTTTGTGCCGCGCTCATTCCTGAGTACCAGAAAACATATTAACAGCCACAATTGCATCAAGAAATTTTCCGGAGAGCTTATTGGCTGGAAAAAGATTGCCGGAATAATTTAAAATCGGGTTAAGGTATCCCAAATGGTTCCAGTTCATATTTAACAATGTGTATAAGCACTTGAACCATTTTTAAAGTTTAGTATATATTTACACTAAATTATAAATTACTTAAAAAGAATAAAATGTGTATTGAAAAATAAAAATTTAAATAAATAAACGTGTTATTTAAAATAATAAAATATTGTGGAGAAATTGCATAACCTTTTAAATATTAAAAAAAATAATAATAATAATAATAAATAACATGTTGAGTTATATCAGCGAAACTACTACTGCGAATACTTTATTTTAAGGAAAGAACCCTATTTGGCCAGATATCCGAGTGATTAGGGTTCTTGCGTTAGGTGCCACAGTTTTCGGCTTCGAATCTTGGCGGCGCCATGGATGTTTGCAGTAGTTTAGAATACATGTTAAATTATAGGTCACAATTTCATATGGTTGTAGAGGTAGGGTTTAGGTTCACAACCCTACTCTGAAAAAAAAAAAGGATCCGCTGTCTCGAAATCTGCCAACGGACAGACGACATCCTTGGGTTACCATGGGGCTATATTTCGCACGTGAAGATGAAAAAGAACCTTATTTAACCTTCGATTTTGCCAACAATTTCGTATTTTGATTTCCTCTCTCTTTTTGAAATATGAGGTTATAATGAGATAAACAAAAAAATATGTTTACGTGAGTTTTTAGATAGTTATTATATAAAATTAGAACAGCATGTAGACATACATTTAATAAATTTTTATGTTTGGTGTTCTTCGTTACTTCATTTATTATTGATTTTGTATTTTCGGTCTACTTGATTGATTTTTGTAATTTTGTCACGCTCTTTTTTTCAACTTACACGATTTCGTTCGTGTTACTCATAATTATGTTATCTGTTAATTTTTAAAAACTAGAACACACTTAAACAAAATTAATTTAATAGACGTAATTATCTTCTTGATTTTGATCAAAGTATCAAAATAGCTTTTCAATATAAGTTTTTCAGAAAACAAAATGCCCAAGTTAAAGTTGTAGTGTTATGAACTGTTGCCACTTAAACAACAAGGTTGTCCAGTTTGCCAACAAAAGACAAGCTGAAGTGAAAAATATAATCTCAACATTTTCATTGAGGACGAAAGCCTTCAGTAACCTTATAATTAAAAAAGTATATAGTAAATATTACTGGGAAAATTGAAGTTTTATATTTTTATATCGATTCCTAACAATACTATACTAAGCCTTGGGGAGAGTCAATATCTGTCACTTTGGACCCCCTCATCGAGCAAATGTACAACAATTGAAAGACAATTTTAATAACAAAAATTATGAAGCTGACTCAGATAAGATATTCGGTAAGTTTGCACCATTCTTATTTTAATATCAGACTGAAATTTACGAATTATTCAATCATGAAATGTTTTTGTTTCTTACATTTTCTTAATTATTCATCCCAAGTCAAACCTTTTTGTAGTCGTTGATTAGTGTTTTCTGTAGAAAACACTATACGATTCATAAAAGTTTCTGCCGTCATCCTTAAGGTTAAAAAAAGCTGAGAATTTATTTTAAAATAAAATTACTTTTTAATAAAATGCATAGATCAGTTTCAGAGTTCTCACTAATAATTTAATTGATTAAATGCAATTTCATAATACTTCTATATATGCAAAGTATGAATAAAAAAAAAATAGATTTAACTTAATTTATTTTATAAAGACTTATTATGCCAAACTTAGTGTAAGGTCAACATAAAGTATTTGATAATTTATTATTATATGCTTTACTTGCTGTAACTCTGCTTTATAAATTTTATAAAGTAAATATAAATCACCAATAAATTTATATTATAATTTTTATATAATATTTATATATATATATAAAAGTTATAAATTTTAATTTATAAATTAAATTTTAATTAATATTAATTTACAGAGTTATAAATTTTATATTATAACTTTATAAATCGCCATTACTGTGGAACTAGTGGAAGGTAAGAAAATATTTATATTACTAGGGATATAAAAGTGGGCGATAGGTAGACAAATGTTGACTATTCTTGGCCTAACGGGTAAGAGATTGGTTATGTAGAAATCTATGTCAGAGATGGGTACGACAGAATCAGTAAACTGGAATGTCCTTCCATTGGGCTCTAAGATACGGGCCAGAAAAAAGCAAACCTCAAATGACATCATTCGAAAAAGGACACCGGACAAATTCGGACACCACGAATTTCAAAATTATCGTGACAGAACCTGCAACACCACACCCCTAGCCTGTTGTTGTAGGTTCAACCCTTTGACTTTATTTATTTTTAAGGAAATATTCAATTGAATAACTACGTAAAAGTTAAACCTTATAATGTACACAAAATGAATTTTAAAACTTTTCTATTTATTTGTAAAAAACTATACAGTGGAGAATAGGTAATGCCCAATAAAGTAATCAATACCAAACCTCTAATTAAAATTACATTTTCTCCAAATTTTTTCGATGCTGAAACATTTTTCTTCCTATGAAAGTAGAAAAGTTTATGCCCCCCATGAATTACGCTTATTCATTTTTAAATGCTCCGCTAAGCTAGCTTTCCTGTAATTGTTGGTTTATCAAAATAATTTCTTCCTGCATTTTTTAAAGTAGTTTTTTGTATCAAAACATACAACAGGGGAGAAACACAAGATGAAAAATATTTCCTGGCCCACTTTATGAATGAAACCTGCTGGAACAAAACCGGATAGGTATATAGAGCGTGCATTAAAACATTTCTAAAGAAAAGATCAGAGCAAAAGGAAATGGGAAATGGAGGATAGAAGAAAGGATAGTTGGCCTTTTCCCTTTACAATGGAGAAAAGATACATTAAGAAATGCTCACTAGAGTAATCAATATCGAACTCCCATTTAAAATTACCTTTCCTTCAATTTTTTCAGATACTTAAACAATTTTCTTCGGATGAAATCAGAAAAGTTTATGTTCCCGTGATTTAGGATTATTCATTTTTGAATGTTCCAATAAGCTAGCTTTGCTATAATTGCTGCTTTTTCAAAATAATTTCTCCCTGAATTTCTTAGGGTAGTTTTTTTATCAAAACATTCAACAGAGTTGAAAACCAAGATCAAAAATATCTCCTGGCCCACTTTATGAATGAAACCTGCTGGAACAAAACCGGATACGTATATAGAGCGTGTATTAAAACATTTCTAAAGAAAAGATCAGAGCAAAACGAAATGGGAAATGGAGGATAGAAAAAAGGATAGTTGGCCTTTTCCCTTTACAATGGAGAAAAGATACATTAAGAAATGCTCACTAGAGTAATCAATATCGAACTCCCATTTAAAATTACCTTTCCTTCAATTTTTTCAGATACTTAAACAATTTTCTTCGGATTAAATCAGAAAAGTTTATGTTCCCGTGATTTACGATTATTCATTTTTGAATGTTCCAATAAGCTAGCTTTGCTATAATTGCTGCTTTTTCAAAATAATTTCTCCCTGAATTTATTAGGGTAGTTTTTTTATCAAAACGTCCAACAGAGTTGAAAACCAAGATCAAAAATATCTCCAGGCCCTCCTTATAAATGGAACCTTCTGGAATAAAACCGGATAGGTCTGTTGAGCGTGTATTAAAACATTTCTAAAGAAAAGTTCAGAGGAAAAGGAAATGGGAAATGGAGGATAGAAAAAAGGATAGTTGGCCTTTTCCCTTTACAATGGAGAAAAGATACATTAAGAAATGCTCACTAGAGTAATCAATATCGAACTCCCATTTAAAATTACCTTTCCTTCAATTTTTTCAGATACTTAAACAATTTTCTTCGGATGAAATCAGAAAAGTTTATGTTCCCGTGATTTAGGATTATTCATTTTTGAATGTTCCAATAAGCTAGCTTTGCTATAATTGCTGCTTTTTCAAAATAATTTCTCCCTGAATTTCTTAGGGTAGTTTTTTTATCAAAACATTCAACAGAGTTGAAAACCAAGATCAAAAATATCTCCTGGCCCACTTTATGAATGAAACCTGCTGGAACAAAACCGGATAGGTATATAGAGCGTGCATTAAAACATTTCTAAAGAAAAGATCAGAGCAAAAGGAAATGGGAAATGGAGGATAGAAGAAAGGATAGTTGGCCTTTTCCCTTTACAATGGAGAAAAGATACATTAAGAAATGCTCACTAGAGTAATCAATATCGAACTCCCATTTAAAATTACCTTTCCTTCAATTTTTTCAGATACTTAAACAATTTTCTTCGGATTAAATCAGAAAAGTTTATGTTCCCGTGATTTACGATTATTCATTTTTGAATGTTCCAATAAGCTAGCTTTGCTATAATTGCTGCTTTTTCAAAATAATTTCTCCCTGAATTTATTAGGGTAGTTTTTTTATCAAAACGTCCAACAGAGTTGAAAACCAAGATCAAAAATATCTCCAGGCCCTCCTTATAAATGGAACCTTCTGGAATAAAACCGGATAGGTCTGTTGAGCGTGTATTAAAACATTTCTAAAGAAAAGTTCAGAGGAAAAGGAAATGGGAAATGGAGGATAGAAAAAAGGATAGTTGGCCTTTTCCCCTTCTTCCTACAGGATTAAGAAGAAAGTTTCCCGACCCAGTATCGATTTATATGTCTTAAGTCAAAAGTTCATAGGGGATGGAAAAACTTAAAAAAAAAGAAAAAGAACACAAAAAAATTTCGAAAAGAATTTTGTAAGCTTTGAAGGTATCCTGTGACAGGTACATGAAAAGTTTAAGTAAGTATAAAACATCAAAAAAATATTTTTTTAATATTATTTTGTATTTTTTTTTTTCTAACATTTACTTGGAAAGTGAGCAAGAACTGAGAAAGAAATGGACAAGGAATAGAAGTAAGGTTTTTGATAAAGAGTAAAAGAAGACAAAGATTTTGAGTCTAAATCTTGGCAGTTTTCTGAGACAGCAACACCAAAATTCTTACCCGCTTTCTTTCATGTCGGAGTAAAACATTTAATTTCCTACAGAGGACTTTGGTTATATGGGATACAAAAGAATATATTGTTCAAGTCTAACTCCATGTATAAAAATACATTTAAAGTTGAGAATTTTCGTCTCAATAACTTTATATGATTTAATATTTCAAACTCAGTAATGAGCTTTCTATGCTCGATTTTAAATTAGTGAATACTAAAGTGTATATATCAGTAAACTAGATTAATCAAATTTGGATTTTCATTTGTATTTAGATGTCTGTAAAAGTGATTTTAACTGTATATTTAATTTTATATTTAATTTTACACTATATATTTAATTTTCCAAGAGCAAACACCTGTCACATTTTAATATATAATATCGTAAATTATATTGAATTTACCTAACCTTAATAATATATAATAAGTAATGATTTTTAAACTCAGAATAATAATATTCACTATTATATATTCAGAATATATTAGTACTTTTTTATATATTAGTATTATAGTACTTTTCAACTGACTTTTGTGTCCTGAGTCTGGGTTAGAACAGCCTCACTGCAGCCCATGCATGTAAGAGACAATTAAAAGTGGCACACGGTGCCAGTATGACAGGGTGGGGTAAAGCTAGACTTTAACTCTTTGGTGGTGCAAGGTCAAAAATATGCTACACATTTTTTACTCTTTATCATGACTCTGTCAACGGGTTCATGGACTTTGTCCAGATATTGTCGACTAACTGAGATAAGAAACCACAATAATTAATTTTCGTTATACTTTCGTACCGTGGAAATAATCAAAATTTTAAATATCACCATTTAACAACGAAATGAGTAGCATGCTTAATAATTTTTTATCATTTGCGAATATGATATTGTTCTAGTAAGAAGTCCATGACATCAACAAGAAAAGAGAGTTTCAAAAAGTGGGAGTATAAGTTATTATTTAGCATATATTTTAATCTTCTCGCTCATTAATACTTCATGTAAGTTCAAAAGTAATTTGCTATAGGAACATTCAAACACGGGTAGAAAGAAAGGATAAAACTACAATTTCCCAATATCAAGTCAATTGCTGTATATTCATTTTGAATTGCTCAGGACACTTTATCCGAATATCTTGCTTGACATACCTACATTTCTAAGAAGTTAATTCTAGTTAGGATGGAATAGTTTAAATGGATATTATGTTGGAATCGTATGAGGTGCATGGGCGTCAACGAAAAAAGTGAGGCTATAAAATAGAGTTATGAGGTTCATTCCAAATTAGCTACTAAAGAAGCCAAGAGAATGGAAGCTAGAATATATCTGAAAAAGCTTAAACAGGTCAGAAGCGAATGAAAAACGGCCTTCGCTACAACATAAACCACGGATTAAAAAAGTTGTTGCAAAACGCTTGAAGGCAGAAAATTTAAGCCAAATTACCAATCGCAGTTTAAACAACTTTTAGAATCAAAAAAAAATGAAAAGAAAATCCATGAGCATGAAAACACGTTACGACGAGAACGGAACTCTTAAAACATCAGCAAATACTTACGGTTTACCTCATGATCTGGTAAAAGACCTCGACTTGATTTACGGATCTTCTGCTTCAATGAAATCTGATGCCATACCTTCTAACAAAATACATGTTCACACATGATGAGCTAAAATTCACCTAGCGGAATGGGCGTTTTTATTATTTTTGTATGTGCAATATCTATAAAATCGGCATGGGAGAGTTACGTTATCTTATCAGGTTTGAAATTTTTTTTTAATTTCAAAACTATGCACAACTTGGAAAATTTAAAAATATCATGTTGTAGAAGAAAGGTGAATTATTCTAGTGGGCGGAAAGAAAGTTGGTAGACGGAGAGATGGGCTAGAATCTGCAGCCTCACGCTTAGTTTCCTAATTTTATATTTCGGGATCCATAAGTTATATGGGAATGATTAAGGGCTCAAATAAAATGTCTTGGTGAGATCTAACGGTAAAAGTTACAATAAAATGAAATCTATGCGTATGAAATTCAAAAATCGAATCGTCGATGTAATTTTATAATCTCGTCTTATATGCGAGGGAGACGGAAGCAAAATTCGAGGAAGCATATTGTGAAACGTAAAGGAACTCAAGACGAACACAAGTCATATGCAGATAGGCAACGACAGTAAGGGATGTAGTGATGATGTTGTAGACGGGCTAGCATCATTAGTACGGGTGAAATTATTCAGCCAATGGTAATTGTAAGTGATAAGTCAATAGTGATGGTAAGTAATGATAACATAATGGTAATTCATGTGAAGTAAAATATAACTGTAGAAGAGTCAATTGTTACCGCACCTAGTCAGGAAATTTGCAATATGTTATTTTAGTTTATTTCCCAATTTAATATTGTTATCTTCTAAAAAATAAATGCTAACAAATTAAATGAGGGGAAATACTTTAAGAAATCATGGATAAGAATAATTGCTTTTATAATATTTATTGCTTTATTTACCTAGTACGCATAAGTTATTTGAAAAAAAAGCAAAATTTAAATATGCTCATTTACTTTCTTAAAGAAAATCTACCGAAATAAAAATATATAATCTTCAATAACCTGGTAGTACTACGTGATATATGCTAGTAAACAATAAATCCCTTTATCAACACTTTGCTTTTCGCATCGGGCATTTCTTATTGCTGGACAGGTCTTCGAAAGGTTGATTCTTTAAAGTATTAACGACCCAAAACACTTGTTTTGGATCGAATATTTAATTCATCTACTATATTGAAAATTCATGAAAAATTATGTATATATTATGTAACAAATATTTTTATTAGAAATATATCACTAATATTGAATTCGTTGGATCTGCGTTGTGAGGTATAATTTATATAATTTACTTATTTATATAATATTTATGCAATAATTTATATAATATTTATACAACAAAATTAAATTATATTTATAACATTTTATATCTGTAACTTTTTTTGACAAATTTGTTTGATTCTTTAATGTTTCTGAATACTTCGCTTTTGGCCACTTGATACTATGCACTTTGACCTGTTGTTATTCCTTAATAGAACTAGAAAAATGTAGCAGATTTTGTGTTACCCAGAACTCTTACAACCGACAGATGCTGTGTTACCATGTGGATGATTCTATAGTGAATTCAAATTTTGCCACCACAATCTTGAACAAACATGAGTGTCATCTGTAGGATTTGCTCTTTGATATTATTTTAGAATAAAATAATGCCACAGATTGCCGAAATTACAAAAATAATGTATGCATTACACAATAGCAAAAGTTTTTTCACTGAATATTTTTAAATATTCAAAAATTTTAATTGAATAGATTCAAAGTCAATTAAGGTAAACATTTATATTATATACAATATGTTATAATAATAGAGGAATAATGTTTTTTTTTATTTCGACGACACAAATTTAAAATTCAAGATATAACAAAACTATCTATATGTCGATTTCTAAATATTTCCATTAATACTTAGATTTCTATTTATTTCGATTTGCTATTTTACTTTAATTAGAAAAATAGATTGCCCACAATTCATTAATTATTCACTTTAAAAAATAATTGAATAAACATGTGACAACCAAATTGCGACATTATATACCGTTATAATTTTTATTTATTCAAAATATTGGGTCATTTAAAAAATTCATAATATAATATGTACCGTAATTCATAGATCCGATATACTAAAAATAAAACAATTTACAGTTTAATTCTTAGTCAACTCTAGAAAATTAAAATTTATATATGAATAACTTTTATGTCTATTTACTTACAGTAGCATTTTATTATTATATAGCTAGAAATATTAATTATTTCAAAAATTGTGATAAAACGTTTGTGTTTTCCAACCTAGAAACAAAATCATATAATTCAGCAACATTATATGCTAAATTTAGTGTAGAGTTTTCACTTATCTCGAAGATATATGGAACCAAAGGTTGTTAAAACAAGGGTAACTTTACACAAGTATATATTTATGAACATAATGGTTTTTAACTTTAAGCTAATTGTCTTCGCTTAGCATGTGTGCATTCAATTTTTGCCGTCCTTAAATGTTTTCCACAGTAACACTCCAGAAAACGGAAGATAAATAACTGGAACAGAAATGGCCGCAGTCGCGATGTTATGGTCGAAAGCTTTTAGCTGTAAAGAAATATTTACACCCGAAAAGTGCAAGTATTCATACAGAAATTCTCCACTAATTTCACCCCCGAATATTTTGTATTTTGCAGCCATTTGTTTAGGATTCTGGCGAAATGATCTCGAGAACAAGGCTGCTAAAGTGGAAATATTTTTCCTGACAGAAAATAATTTCTATTGTGGGAATTCTGTGGTAAACGATGAACGATATACGATTTATTTTTTTCTCTTCCGTTACCAAAATGTTAGCCGGGGTATAAAACGCAGCCGATTTTAAGACTTCCACGTTTAATTTTGTTTTTGTATCGTCTGCTAAAGTCTCTGTCCTGATTTTTAGAATATTTATTTTAATTAAGAATATTCTTAATGCCATTAAAAAGCTTCATTTATGGGAACATTGTCTAGGCCGTTTTGACAATTTTCGCGGGTACAGTAATGTGTTTAGTGCTTAAGTATACTTTAAAAAATACTATTGATTATTTATTTACATTTCTAAAAGCGGAGCATTTATTTTCGGGAAAAAAATAACTTTAATGAAAATATAACGTAGCGGTACAATTTTTTCTATTTTAAAATATAAGCTTTTATACCAAACAAAAACCCCATTGTGCCATTTTTTTGATATAATAACGCAATTTTTTTTATTTTACTTTATAATACGAGCAATTAATAAATTTGGTGAAATATTCTTGAAAATATAGTAAATAATGTAATTTAATCTAAGAAAACTATTTTTCCAAAATAATATATTCTCTTAGAATAACATTTCATTTAGAAAAGTGTTTTAAAATTAGAAAATAAGGAAATTATGCATTGTATTTATTTTCACTGTCTTAATAATAAATTTAACTAAATCTAATATAATACATCATATTACAAACACGAAAAGTTATGAAATGAGTTATGATCTGCACTATTTGAATAAAAGGTACAGATTTGAAAGCAAAACAAACATTTCAATAAAAAAACAAAAGACATTTTTAAAGACCATTTATGCAATTTGGGTGAAGAAAGCATAATTGCACTACTTTATTCAAATATAAATTACACTAAGTCATTAATAACTATCAAATCCCCACCTATTAAGTTACAAACCTATTCAGATCAACATGTTTTTCTGAATAAATAATTTCACCCACAAATATTTTACTTATGAAACCATTTTGTTAAAAACTTTTGTGTTTTGTTAATACAAATATCAAACCAAGTATCAAAACATTTATTAAGTAAAACTAATCAATTCACTAAATTTAAGTAATTTTTATTATATATCCATATCCATATATATGTGAGTGGGTGTAGACGGCCTGTGTGTCTGTGTAAGTTTTTATTTTTTTATTTTTTACTTTATATTGCCGGAATCATTCACAAGATTTTCCCTTTTGTAAATTTGTGAAGCTGTTGTAATATGTTTAACATCACATATCTCCTCTTCAGTAATGAAGATCATATTTTTTTTTATTTAATGGATTTTCGAATATATTGAGTACAGAACTATATGCTCCTGAAAGTTGGTAAACATTTTGCATAATTTTCTCATGAAGATTAAAATAGCAACAGATAACTGGAAAAATAATTTGCAACCATTACAACAACATTTAAATGAATACAATAATCCAAATAACTCTTTTAACCAAAATCATCTTAAATGCTTAACTCTTAAATTACTTGTTGGGCAGTGTTAATTTCTTCATTAACTCTCAAACATATACTGCACGAACAGCTTTTGACGTTCCATTTCTCATTGGAGATCTATGGTCAAACCATTTGGCATTACAAATGCAAAATATGTTTTTTTCCTTTGCTGCAATAAAATACTTCATGCAGTTACAACTGGTTGTTGAAAAGTTTAAGCCTGATTCTGTAACGGTGATTAATAACTACCTAACACAAGCTGATAATAAAATGGCGAAGAGAACCTTCTGGCAATGTTTCAAACAGATATGCGCTAAATACGATTAAGTGAAAAATGACTTATTTCGTTACCAAGTCAGACAACTGGAACCATTAATTTGCAATACATATCTGTCACAAATTGTTCAAAATCATAAGAAAAAGTCTCGAGGCATGCATTTACTGTTATTCCTTTGGATGGAAATTGAAAAAAAAAAAAAAAAAAGAGATAATTGCACTGATTTTTCTTTTGAAAAGCACATTTAATCATTTTCGTACAGAACTGAAACACTCCAAAACTTGATATTCCACTGAAGTGATGTTTTTATCTGGAATGTTGGAAACAGAGTAATTACGCGACATCTTTTTGGAAGTTTCAATTGCTAATGATAATACAATGAACTACGATCGCTAGTGTCTCGACTGTTAGGAATTAATAACTTTTTTTTACTCTACATTTCTCTCGCATTGAAATGTTCTATATAAAAGACTATGCATTATAAATTTATAGTTTGAAACAAATAAAGCAAAATGAAGTACGAAAATTTATTCTACAAATAACGTAGGGATAAGTCAAGTCTCTCTATATGTATAATTAAATGGGTTTTGATAATATACTGTATATTTTCTAAAATAGCATTAATAGCAATATAAATCTGTGACTAGCTTAAAAAGAAAATTTTTCAGAGATAGCACATTTTCTTCTTTCGAAAATGCGACTTGTTTTTAAAAGATATTTAAAAGATCATTTCACAACAACTGAAGTGCCTGTTTACCTTTCTCTTAAAATATCAAATATGTTTACCTCAACAACAAAAAAAAATGTGTCCTAATAAAACGCATTAACTGCCGCTGGTCATCCATAGGCTTGAAGGAATTAAAAGAATGTTTTCTCCGGGATTATGTATTTATTTGAATTGTCGGGGGTATTCCATGGGCTTTCACCTCGGGATAGTTATCGCCCGAATAAAGATCCATATTTTTCATGGGAAGCGGCCTCTCCTGAATTTTTTGTCCTCGAACAAAAAAAAGCACAAGGCAGGACGAGAAAAGACGGTGTCACTACAACAAAAGAAAAAAATATTATGAGATGGGCATTTTTTATTCTCAGAAATTCTAAGAATTTCTTGAGTATTTAATAAAACATTTCTAGTTTCTGTTGACAAAATGAGAATAAACATAATATTTAAAACGTTTCATTATTTTACAGTAATTAAAATGGTAGTTAGCAATCATTACAATTTAGTACAATATATTGTTGCAATACTTAGTTATAATATAAAATTAAAAATTCACAACAATTTTGTGTTTTATTATAAAAAAAAGGTAAATTACGATGTTAAGAATAAAAATTTTATAAAAAAATATATTGTTAATATTTTATATATTGATAATAACAATAAAATAAAAAAAAACTCAACAATTATATATTTTAATTATAAAACCACTTTAAATGGGATGCTAAGAATAACAATGATATTTCACCTTTAAATGTAAGACACTTGAAATGAATTGCTGTACTACAATCCTCCAAGACTTTTAATTTGCAATTTTGAAACTTCAAAAAGCATTCTATTCACACAGAATAATTGATGAGTATTTAATTAAAAAATATTTAATTAACAATGCAATTATTAACATTTATATTAAATGTATGCTGTTGTGTCTTTTAAAAGGCAGCTTTTAATATTCTCAAACATAAGTAAAATCATACAAACCGAAAAAACGCTCGTAAATAAAGTTTCCAAGATGAGTATTTACTTCGGCTACAAAAGAACACTTCCAAAGAACAAAGTTAATTTTATTTGAATACATACAGAAAAAAAAAAAAGAAATTTCACGGCATATTTGATGGGCATATTTTACTGTAATCTTATTCAAAATTCAATGGAAATTTTTAAGTTTGAGTAATTTTCGGGACACATATAGTTTTGTTCCTTTCAGTTAACCAAGCTCATGAATAATTAATGTATATAACTATTTTAATCATCAATATCTCGTACGGCTTTAGATGACTTTGAGAGTATATTTTTATTTATTTTTCCTTAATAGTTCTAAAAGTATGGGAGAAAGTTTTATTACTTCTAAATATAGTTTAAAGGAGAAAATATCGCCGAAAAGATCATTGTTGTTTGTGTAAAACTTGTACAGAAATACTTTTAATTTCCGTTTTAAAAGAAGGTCTTTAATTTTAATCAAAAAATCGTTAAAAGTTTTAGACTTTATAATGATCTATCTTCCTAATGATCAATTTTTGTTGAAGATTAAAATTTAAATTATATATCAAAAACCTTATTAATTTGGAAGAAACCGAAGTGCTTGTAAAACTTAACAGAATAATTTTTCGTCGCGTTTTACAGTTCAATTAATTTTTAAATATTTTGCTTTGAGTCTAAATTAAGTTTGCTGTTAAATTTTATATTTTTATTTAATTAACTTTGAAAAAATTATTTTGATATAATATTGTTAGAAATATACATATTATAAGAAAATGTATAACTTGATATATTTATATGATATTACATTGTTTGATTATTCATAATTATAGATTTTTAAAAAATCTAATTTTTAATATTAAAATTTTTAATTAATTTTTTGTATTTAATAATTATAAAATAATACAAAAATATAAATATATATTTTAAAGGTATATATATTTTTTAGAACACAAATATTTTTATAAACATTTTGAAGAACACATTAAAGACGATTAAAATAATTCATTTTAAACGATTATTTAAAGTTTCATAATTCACAGAAACTTTACTAAGATAAATCTTAATTATTCAAGTACCATATATCTCGAAAATAGTTCATTTTTAAGTAATTCCTACATTTTTACAAAATATTTAAAGATATAAATTTTACGGAAAATTAACAAAAAAATTCAAAAACTATTATCTGCATTAGTTTGAAATTATTTTGTATTTCTGTGCTATTTTCATGTTATTTTCATGCTATTTTCATGTTTTTTATAAAATATGATCATGTTTTTTATCATATTTTAAACTATATATATGCTTGAGAATTTTGTAAATGAGTTAATAATAAAATAAATAATTAGCAAATAATTTAATTAGGAGTAAATAATACTGTGCATATAAGAGTTAATAATCATATAAGAATAAATAATAATTCCACATAGATTTTTTTATTAAAATATTTAATAGAATGATGTACAAACAACTCCAAGCATTGAATATAACTATAACAGATGACATATAACACATAACATTTTTCTAAAAAATTAAAAGGGATTATTTTCTAAAAATTAATAAAAATATCTTCAATAACAGAAAATAATTTTCAAAAGGTGTTGTACCTATGTTTCATAGGGGATGTAAATTAAGTTTCTTGAAATGTAGTATTAATTATTCAAAAATAAAATTTTAAAAAATAGTTAAAATTTTAAATTCATACAGATGTGTCCTTTTCAAGATGTAACAGAAAGACGACCCTAAAAACTTGAGAATTTATGGAATCATAATTTTAAATATACCTAACAAAATTTTTTGTTTGTATTAGTCATTAAAACATAATATACTAAAAAGGTTCAAATTGAAATTTTATGATTTCAATTACCATTATTTCTTTAAAAGGTTTTTTTGTAGTAAATAGAGGTCCAATAGATTTTACTTTGTTTTCCATTTAAATTATTTTAGTGTTAAAGATATTCCCACGTAAACAAATAAATTATATTTTTTATTTTATTCATTTTCTTTTTTTAGCATCTTCTACAAGAAAATAAAATATTTTATGGGTAAAAAAAAATCTGAAGCATTTTATTCGTTTAATTGCAGTTATTTTAATGAGCCTATATTTGCTTTCGTTATTAATTAACGTAAAAACAGCACATTTGATGAAAAAGCCTCACGACATTTGCCCATAAAAAATAAATCTTTCGCGTTTGTTTCTTAATTATTAATTGAAGTAAAAATTAATAAAAAAATATTCCGAATGCAGTACTTCTATCGTCTTGAAAAGAAACATTTTAGGAGAAATAATTTTTTAAGAAATAAATTGAGTTATTTTTTATAACAGATTTCTGTTTTATTGTTACATATTATATAAAAAATATTGCTTCAATTATAACAGTAAAAAAATGCTTTAAATTATAATTTTAATCGGATAAAAATGTTTCTTATCTCAATGCAATTTAGCATCATTACTTTTTATCGAAGTTTTATTTCATTAAATTGACATTTTTTTTCTCCATTGAGAAGTTTATCATCCTTTAATTGGTTGTTGGAGATTTAAATTATTAACTTCAAACTTTCCAATTACAAGTAAAAAAAATATTAATTGCTTGATAATTTTATCTCCAGATTTAATCTAAATGGCATTCATTATCCAATTAACAAGATTTACCTTGGCTAAGAGAACTATCTTCCGATTTAAAAAATTCAAATGAAACATTTAAAATTTCGATAAAAAATAGAAAATGAAAAGAAAATAACGCTGCAATTAATAATGCAATGAATCTAATGGCATTTTCCCATTAATTGCTTTTTTTTTCTATCAATGCATGGATCGATAAAATATTATAGTTTATTTTATTTTTTTTTCATTAACGTAAAGAAAATTCTGCATGATTAAAAAAAAAAAACTTAATATCGAATGTGAAATTACTTATTAACAGACAAATATGGGTTAATAATAAAATACTTAATAAAAGACAATTAAAGTGTTTTGATTAGGTACATTTTGTTTATTTTTAATTTTTAATTTATTTTTCTCCTAAAGTAAATAATTTTCTGTATATACAAAAACTACAGCATAAGACGAAAAAAAAAATGCATCTTTAAAAATGTATGGAGGCGTTGAAAAATGCATTAATATAAAAGTAAATATCTCGTTAAACTGCTCATATCAGGATATAAAAGCGCAATATACACAACATGCGCTTCGATTGAAGATATAATGGCAATGGACATTTTAACAATGTTAATTAATTAAAAACCTAAAAGGGGATTTTAAAATAAGAAATATATTTGTAATTAATAAAATTACAAGTAAAAACTTGCTGTTATTTTTTTTTCTTTTACTGGAATAAAATACTTAATGCAGTTACAACTGGTTGTTGAAGAGCTGAAGTCTGATTCTGTAACGGTGATTTATAACTGGCAAACACCAGCTGGTAACAATACGACGAAAAGAAACTTTTGCCAGTGTTTCAAACAGATATGCGTTAAACACGATTATGTGAGAAATGACTTATTTCATTACCAAGTCAGACAACTGGAGCCATTAATTTACAATACATATCTGTCACGAATTGTTCAAAATGAAAAAAAAAAAAAAAAATCTCGAAGCATGCTTTCGCTTCTATTCGTCTGAATGAAAAGTGAAAAATAAAAGATAATGACGCTGATTTTTCTGTTGGAAAGCAAATTTAGTCGGCTATCGTACGTAACTGAAACACTCCAAAACTTGATA
The DNA here is from genome assembly GCA_021605075.1 of Caerostris darwini. Classification (NCBI taxonomy): domain Eukaryota; kingdom Metazoa; phylum Arthropoda; class Arachnida; order Araneae; family Araneidae; genus Caerostris; species Caerostris darwini. Next base: position 61,956 of record BPLQ01011003.1, on the reverse strand, counting down.
TTCCGTTGAAGTGATGTCTTATCTGGAATGTTGGAAAAAGAGTAATTACGCGAGATCATTTTGGAAGTTTCAATTGCAAATGATAATAGAATGAAATGCGTTCGCTGGCGTCTCGAATGTTTGGAATTAATGATTTATATGCCCTCTACATTTCTTTCTGATTGAAATTTCTATATAAAAGACTATGCATTATAAATTTAAAGTTTGAAACAAATAAAGAAAAATCAAATACGAAAATTTATTCTACAAATAACGTAAGGATAAGGCATCTCTCTCTCCACATATAACTAAAAGGAATTTGAATATATACTGGATATTTTCTAAAATAGCTTGAATAGAAATAGAAATCTATGACTAGCTTAAAAAGAATATTTTTCAACACATTGTATCTTTAGGAAATTATTTTTGTACTTTAGAATAATATTTAAAATAGCATTTCACAACAACAGAAGTGCCTATTTACCGATATTTTAAAATATTAAATATGATTGGTCCACCAAAAAAAAAAAAAAAGCTGTCTTAATAAAAATTATTGAGTGCCTCTGGACATCAATGGGTTTCAATGAGTCAAAGGAATGTTTTTTTCCCAGGGATTATATATTTATTTGAACTTCTCGGGGGTATTCCATCGGCTTTGACCTCGGGATAGTTATCGCCCGAATAACGATCCACATTTTTCATGGGAAGCGGCCTTTGCACAATTTTTTGTCCTCAAACAGAAAAAAATGACAAGGCAGGACTTCAAGACAAGACTGGGGTCACTACCGAAAGAAAACAAAAATATTATGAGATGGGCATTTTTATCCTCAGGAATTCTAAGAATTTCTTGAGGTATCTAATAAAAAATTTCTAGTTTCTGTTGACAAAATGAGGATAAACATAGTTGCTTAAAACGTTGTACAGTACCTTTACTATAATTAAATTGTAGTTAGTAATCGTTACATTTTAATACAATACATTTGAAATTCATAGTAGTAATAAAAAATTAAAACATCCTGCTATTTATATATTGTTAATAACATAGAATATGAAAATCATAACAATTATATATTTTATTATAATAAATTTAAATTGAGATGTTAAAAATAAAACATAATATAATTTCATTTTAAAATGTACAACATTTCCTAGTTTCTGTTGACAAAATGGGAATAAACATAACATTTAAAACGTTTGATTATTGATACAGTAGTTAAATTGTAGTTAGCAATCGTTACATTTTAATACAATTTATTATTACAATGCATATTTATGACATAAAATTAAAAAAAATCACAACAATTAAATATTTACTTTATAAAAAAGCAGTATCAGGATGTTAAGAATAAAAATGATATGAAAATGTATTGTTAATATTTGACATATTGTTAATAATATAAAATAAAAAAAAACAACAATTAGATATTTTATTATAAAAAAAAGGTGAATTTGGATGTTAAGAAGGGAAATGATATAAAAATATATTGTTACTATTTTATATATTGTTAATAACATAAAAGAACCACAACAATTATGTATTTTATTATAATAAAAAAGGTGAATTGGAATGTTAAGAATAAAAATGATGTAAAAATATATTGTTATTATTTTATATATTGATAATAACATAAAATAAAAAAATCATAACAATTATTTATTTTATTATAAAAAATGGGAATTTAGATGTCAAGTATGAAATTGATATAAAAATATATTGTTAATATTTTATGTATTGATTACAGCTTAAAATAAAAAAAAAACCCTAATAATTATGTATTTTATCATAAAAAATGCTGAAATTTATATTGATAATAAAAATGATAAAACTTCCCTTGTAAATGCACGACATTTGAAATGAACTGCTGTACTACATTCTTTGAAGATTTCCAATTTACAATTTTGAAACTTCAAAAAAAACTATATTCGCACAGAAAAAAATTAAGAGAATTTAATTAAAAAATATATATAATTAACAATGAAATTATTAACATTTATATTAAATTTATGCTGTTGTGTCCTTTAAAAGGCAGCTTTTTTGTACTCTCAAACACAAAGATGAATCTCACAAACCGAAAAAATTGCTGTTAAATAAAGTTTCAAGATGATTTCGGCAACAAAAGAACATTTCTAAAGAACAAGGTTAATTTCATTTGAATATAAACAAACAAAAAAAAAGAAGAAATTTCGCGACATCTTATCATTTTACTGTAATCTTATTCAAAATTCAATGGAAATTTTTAGGTTTAAGTAATTTTCCGGAAATATATTTTTTTTCTTTCAGTCAACCACGCTCATGAATAATTAATGTATATAACTATTTTAATCATCAATATCATGTGCGGCTTCAGATGACTCCAAGAGTACATTTTTCTTTTTTTTCTACTTAATAGTTTTAAAAGTATGGAATAAAATTTTATTACTTCAACATACATATTAAAAGGAGAAAATATCTCCCAAAAGAGCATTGTTGTTTTTATAAAACTTCTGCCAACGGCCGTACCATGCTGAATATACCGGTTCTCGTTAGATCACCGAAGTCAAGCATCATTGGGCGCGGTCAGTACTTGGGTGGGTGACCACCTGGGAATGCCGTTGGCAACCTGAATGGCCGAGTGTCGCGCTCTGGCGCTCGGTGCCACAGGTTTCGGGTTCGAATCCCGGCGGTGCCATGGATGTTTGTAGTGGTTCGGAATCCACTTTAAACCGTAGGTCCCAGTCTCCTATGACTGTAAGAGCGTCACGGAGCAAAAGTCAGGCTTCTACCTACGGGTGCTCCATCACAACAGAAGCTGCTTCCTTCCCCTTCAATCATGAGCACGTATGGGCTCGTGGGCTTGGCCAGCCAAGTGGGATAAGAAACAACAACAACATAAAACTTCTACAGAAATAATTTTTATTTCTCGCTTTAAAAGAAGGCTTTTGCTTTTAGTCAAAAAATTGTTAAAAGTTTTTGACTTTTATAATGATGTGTGTTGTTAATAATCAATTTTTGTTAAAGATTAAAATTTTAATTATTTATCTAAAGACTCATTAATTTAGAAGAAATAGAAATATTTCTAAAACTTTCCAAAATTTATAAGCACATTGTTACAGTTTAATTAATTTTTAAATATTTTAATTTAAATCTAAATTACTTTTTCTGTTAAATTTTCTGTTAGTTTTCAGATTCATTGTTACTTACGATGCACTAGGGTCATTTCACCCGTATTTGTAACATGTCACCCGTATTTTCCCACGGCGATTTCGAGAATGAACACTCTAAGATGTATTGTCCAAAACTTAGTTTCTTTGGCTTCTAAACTAATGAACACAATAATTACAATTTAAGAAACCGACATGAAGGTTTAAAATAAGTTAAGAGATTAATAACGTGTATTTAGGAGTTTAATTACTTTTACATCTCAAGAAGACTTGAAGAGCAATTTTTAATGGTAAATATCTTGCATTAAAGTAAAAATAAAGGAATTAACCACGTAAACTGACTTGACGTTTGCATAACCTTCGTCATTTCTCCTCATTTCTGAAGGCAGTGACTGCAATGAAAGGCGTTATCTGATTTGAAACTAAGCCTTCTTGTACACTAACTGTGTTCGCTATCACAGAGTCATGAGTCATAGTCCAATAAACTAACTTATGAAACAAATATAAATACCAATATTTATATATATACTAATCTTTTTTTTTACTCTGAAAAAGAATGAAAAAAGATTATTCCATTGGTTTTTATTTTTGTTATTCCCATGTAAAAAATATTTATTTTTAATTTTATTTATTTCGTTCTTTTAGTTTTTTTAGCATCTTCCGCAAGAAAAGAAATTAATTCATCGATAAAAAAAATACTGAAACATTTGATTCATTTAATTGCTGTTATTTTAGTGAGCCTATATTTTCTTTCGCTATTAATTAACGTAAAAAAATCAAACGTGTTGCAAAAATATCACGACATTTGCACATAAGAAACAAATAATTTTTAATCGATAATTGAAGTAAAAATTATTAAAAAAATTATTTCATACAGCCTTCTTGTAAGAAATATTTTAGAAGAAATATTTTTTTAAGAAACATATTAAATTATTTTTTTATAACAGATTTCTGCTTTATTGTCACATATTACATAAAAATTATTGCTCCAATTATAACCGTCAAAAAATGTTTTAAATTATAATTTTAATCACATAAAAATGTTTCTTAGCTTAATGCAATTTAGTATCATTACTTTTTGCCGAAAGTTTATTTCTTTAAATTTACATTTTCTTTTCGATTGAGAATTTTATCACTCTTTAATTTATCTTGGAGATTTAAATTATTAACTTAACATTTTTCCAATTAAAAGAAAAAAATATTAATTGCTAGATAATTTCATGTCCAGATTTAATCTAAATTGCATTCATTATCCAATTAACGAGATTTACCTTTGCTAAGAGAACTATCTTCCTATTTAAGAAAAAGAACTGTTTAGATAATTCAAGTGAAACATTTAAAATTTCGATTAAAAAAGAAAATATCACTGCAATTCATAATGCTAAATGCATTTTCACATTAATGGCAATTTTTTTCTATTTAATGTATAGATCGATACATTATTATAGCTTTCTTTTTATTTTCATTACCGTAAAGAATAAGATGACTAAAAAAATAAACCAATTAAAACTGAACTTAATAACGAAAGGGAAATAACTTAATAAAAGAGACATAAATATTTTAAAGTATTTTGATTAAGCACATTTTGTTTAATTTTAATTCTTAATTTATATTTTCGCTAAATTACATAATTTTCTGTGTATGCAAGAAAAAAGTATAAGACGAGAAAAATGCACCTTTAAAAATTGATGTATTGGAGGGGAAAAATGAATTAATTAAAATTAAATGTCTCGTTAAACTGCGGATATCAGGATATAAATTCGTAATATACAAACACGCGCTTCAATTGAAGATCTAATGGGAATGAATAATTTAACAATGCTAGTTCAGAAGTCTAAAGGATAATTTTAAAATAAGAAATATATATTTAATTAACAAAATTACAGGTAAAAACTTGCTGTTATGACATGTGCTATAAATGCAACTGGCGTTTTCATTAATATCAAATTTGATTTTGATAATGCAATTGATTTTGCGGGCCTGATAGCAGACTCACTAGAGCTCTGGCGCTCGGTGACAGATGTTTCGGTATAGCTACAAAACGTATCTATAAAACTAAAAAGTTCAGTTTTTTTCCTTGAATTTGTTATTTCTTTTAAAAATTCACAGCCAAAAATTAAACAAAAACTATTAATTAAACCTTTTTTTTTAAATAATTAATTTTTTTAATTGTAATCTGATTTTATGCCACCAGAGACAGTCAAACCGTATACCGTCAAACTTTAAAAAAAAAATATATATATGGTACATTAGTTAAGTTATTGCAAAAATATAAGTATATGATTAGTAGTATGAGATTTTAGTATGAGATTTTAATTTATTTTTCAAATTAAAGCAATCATTCTTATGTTTTAAAAAAGAAATACCAACAGGTTAAAGGTGAAAAGATATATTCAATTTTCTTGGATAAGAATCATTGCTTTAATACAAATGATTGCTTTATTTATCCAGTTTATGTAATTTAAGGCTAGTTATTTAAAAAAGAAAATCTTCAAATCTGCACATATTTTTTTTTCTTAATAAAATATATAATTTTCAATAATCTAGCAGCAACGCTGCATCATATATGCTGGTCAACACTAAATCCCTTTTCCAACACTTTGCTTTCCTCTTCGGGCATTAACGTCTCATTTATAAAATCACTGCAACTCAGTTACCTTACTTTTCTTGTGTACCTAATTACAGTTTCCCCGGTGCCTCAATGCATTTTTAATGACTGAATTCGATACAAGACCTCCAGAAGAACTCCGTGTTACGCAGTGCATCATTATTATCTCATCTGTATCAAGTGCCCCTTCTCGAAAACAATGCCCATCTGTCGCAGGACAACAATCGTATTCATGGATGGGCAATCAAATGATGAAATCGAGTCACCCCTTCTGTAAAGTGTGCAGCCATCGATCCTTTCTGTTAATAGCACAGACAGTGCTTTCTGCACAATCTTCTTTATTATTTCGAGGACCCGAAGTAAGAGAAAAGGTCTTCTCCAATGCTATTTGAATAAAAGGCTTTTTGTGTTAGAAATCTAAACATTTTGCTCTATGAATATGTCTTATTGTTGGACATGTCTTAGAATGGGTGCTTTTTTTGTGTATAAACGAGTCAAAACATTTGTTTTGGATTTAATTCATTTACTATAGTGAAAATATATGAAAGATTAGAAATATATTACTATATATATATATATATTCAGAAAAACACACAAACTATTCAGAAAAAGTATATATATGTATATATATATATATATATATACTTTTTCTGAATAGTTTGTGAGATTGTTTTAATTTGATTGATTCTGTAATGTTTCTGAATACTTTGCACTTGAACACTTGGTACTATTCGCATTAACCTGTTGCTATTCCTTAACAGAACGACAAAAATGTTACCCCTTACAACCAGCACATTCTACGTTACGGTGTGTAGGATTTTATAATGCATTCAAATATTGTCACTGCAATCTTAAACAAGCATACACATGAGTATCATCTGTGTGGATTTGTACTTCGAAATTATTTTTAATTTAAATATATAGTTTTTAAATTAATCTAAAAAGCTAAACTAAAAAAAAAACTAAATTAAAAAAACTTAAACTAAATTTTTAAAAAAAGTATACATTACAAAATAGCAAAAGCTATTTTTATCTTAACTCAAGGGATATTTCTAAATCTACGGAAATTTCCATTAAATATATTTAAAGCCAAAACGATAAACATTTATGTGATATAGAATTTGTTACTTAACTATAGAACTTATAATTTTGTTCGAACCTGACTTTTAACGACTTTAACACGAATTTAACATTTAAGGTATTGTAAAACTATTTATTTATCGATTTCTGTTAGAATTATTTTACTTTAAGTTGAAAAATAGATTACAGACAATTCATTAATTATTCACTTAAAAAAAATTCATTGAATTTCTTGTAATATTTATTAATAATTACACGGCCAAAAACCATAATAAATAATCCATTCTTTCAAAAAAAAATTTAATATGACACCCAAAATCCGTCGTCGTATACCTTTTCAATATTTATTTATAAAAAATATTGGATCAATTAAAAAATTCATAATATAACATTTATTATAATTCATTATTACTGTATACTAAATAGTAAAAGAATTTACTATTTAATTCTTAGTCAACTCCAAAAAATTAAAATTTATATTGAGTACATATTTATCTTTAATTATATACGATAATATTTTATTATTACAGAGCTAGAAATATTAATTATTTCATAAGTTATGATAAAACTTTTGTATTTTCTATCCTAGAACCAAAATCGTATAACTCAACAATATACTAATGAATATGTTACAGTATATTAATATGTTACAGTACTGTAGAATTTTCACTTATCTCGAAGATATATGGAACCAAAGTCCAGGATATTTACACAAGTATATATTTACGAACATAATGGTATTTAACTTTAAACTAATTGTCTGCGATTAGCATGTGTGCATTAAATTTTTGCCGTCCTTAAATGTTTTCCAGAGAAACATTCCAGAAAACGGCCGATAAATAGCTGGAACAGAAATAGCACGTTAGCAATGTTATGGTCGAAAGCTTTTAGCTGCAAAGACATATCTCCTCCCGAAAAGTGCGATTATTCATACAGAAATTCTCCGCTAATTCCGCCCCGAATATCTTGCATTTTGCAGTCATTTGTTTAGGAGTCTGGCGAAACGATCTTGAGGACAAGGCTGCTAAAGTGGAAATATTTTTCGTAAAAGAAAGGAATTTCTATTGGGAGATTTCTGTGGTAAACGATGAAAAATATACGGTTTATTATTTTTTTCCGTTACGAAAGTTTAGTGTATGTATAAGTTTCCACGTTTAGTTTAGTTTTGGTAGAGTCTCTGCCCTGATTTTTAGAATATTTATTTTAATTAAAAATAGGCTTAATGTCATTGAAACACTTCATTTTTGGGAAGATTGTCTGGGCTGTTTTAACAATTTTCGCGAGTAAAGTAGTGCGTTTAATGCTATATTTTATTTTTTAAATCAATATTGATTTTTTATTTTCAGCTCTTAAAGCAGGGCATTTTATTTTCTGAAAAAAAAAATAACATTAATGCAAATACAGCATTTCAGTACAATTTATTTCTGCTTTAAAATATGAACTTATAAGCCATGCAAACATTTAAATACAGATGGACGATTTTTTTAAAATTTTTATTTTATTTTTTAATACGAGCAATGAATGAATTAAGTAAAATTTCCTTAATAATTAAATAAATAATATTTTTTTTTATCTAAAGAAGTTTATTTTTCAAAATAATATTTCCTTTAGAGTAACATTTAATTTAAAAAATTTATAAAATCAGAAAATAAGGAAATAAAACAATTTTATTTATAATAATAATAATAATGTTAAATAAACCACTATATAATGTAGGCCGTAGGGCTGACAACCCGATCCAGTAAAATAAATCTCATATTTCGGATTATGTTTGTAGGCAGAAGGGTCTGGCCCAGCATGGTGCTGTTGCGCAATTGAAGAAGAAATTACGAATTAACTTATTCAGAAATGTATATTTGCTCTATATCGAAGATGCCTGATGACTTTTTCTAGTGGTCCATATACATGATAGGTAACTATTAAAAAAAATCATAATTTGATGTTAATATGTGTTAGGATTCGGCTTTAGTTGAATAAAAGGCACACATTTGAATGTATAACAAACACTCCATTTATAAAACTAGAAATTTTTAAAGATAATTTTGGTAATTTGGGAGAATCAATTATAATAACACTATTTTATTCAAATACGAATTACACTAAGTCTTTACTCTAATAACTATCAAATTTCCACCTAATTAATTGCATACCTATTCAGATCAACATGTTTTATTTTAATAAACAAGTTCACGCAAAAATATGTTACTTAGGAAACCACAATTTTTGTGTTTTGTTATTAGAAATATTAAGCCAAGTATTAAAACATTTATTAAGTAAATCTAATCAACTCACATTTACTTACTTTTTATAGTATATTCGTATACTATATGTACATAGTGTGCGTGGGCATGTGCATGTGTGTGTTCGTGGGTCGTGGGTGTGTGCTCGTGTGTGAAGTCGGACCTGTGTGTCTGTGCAAGTTTTTTTAATTATTTTATTTTTACTTAATACTGCCATTCGATTTTCAACATTTTGTAAATTTGTGAAGCTATGTTATTATTGTATTATGTTTAAAACCATATCTTTCCTCTTCAGTACTGCCTACTTTAACGATATAGTATTTTTTTACTTAATCAGTTCTTTGAATAAGTGTACAGAGCCATACGCTTCTGAAAGTTTGTAATTATTTTTGCATAATTTTCTCATCAAGATTTCGATAACAACATATAACTTGAAAAGTTATTTGCAACCATTACAACAGCATTTAAATGAATACTATAATTCAAATAGCTCTTTTAACCAAAATATTCTTAAATGCCTAACTTTTAAGTTACTTGTTGGGTAGTGTTATTAATGTCTTCATTAACTCCCAAACATGCACTACCTAAATAGCTTTTGAAGAACTATTCCTCATTGGACATCTATGGCCAAACCACTTGGCATTGTTACAAATGCAAAAATGTTTTTTCCTTTGCTGCAATAAAATACTTAATGTAATTACAACTGGTTGTTGAAGAGCTGAAGTCGGATTCTGAAACGGTGATTAATAACCAGCAAACACAGGCTGATAACAAAATGGCGAAAAGGAACTTCTGGCAATGTTTCAAACAGATATGCATTAAATACGATAAAGGGGAAAATGACTTATTTCATTACCAAGTCAGACAACTGGAACCATTCATTTGCGATACATATCTGTCACGAATTGTTCAAAATGATAAGAAAAAAGTCTCGAAGTATGCTACTTCCATGCGTCCGAATGAAAATTGAAAAAAAAGAGATTATTCTGATTTTTCTGTCAGAAATTACATTTAATAGGTTTTCGTACGGAACTGAAACACTCCAAAACTTGATATTCCGTTCAAGTGATGCTTTATCTAGTATGTTGAAAAAAGAGAAATGATAATGGATAATCAATTGCTAATGATAATGGAATGAAATACTTTCGCTGGTGTCTCGACGGTTTATAATTAATGATTTATATGTCCTTTGAATTTCTTTCATATTGAAATTTGCTGTATAAATGAAAAAAAAATTCCATTGGTTCTTATTTTGGATATCCCCACGCAAAAAAATAAATTATCTTTTATTTATTTATTTGTATTTATTTTATTCTTTTCATTTTTTTAGCATCTTCTACAAGAAAAGAAAATATTTTATCGTTGAAAAAAATTCTGAAAAGTTTTATTCGTTTAACTGCAGTTATTTTAATGAGCCTATATTTACTTTCTTATTAATTAATGTAAAAATAAGTAACGTAAATACAGCAAATTTTATGGGAAAACATCACGAAATTTGAACATAAAAAAAAAAATCTTTCACGCTTGTTTCTTAATCATTAATTTAAGTAACAATTAATAAAAAAAATATTGCTTATAGAGTACTTCTATCTTCTTGAAAAGAAATATTTTAGGAGAAATAATTCTTTAAGAAACAAATTGAGTTATTTATTTATAAAAGATTTCTGTTTTATTGTTACATAATACCTAAAAAATATGGCTTCAATTATAAGTGTCAAAAAATTTTTTAATTATAATTTTAATCGATATAAAATGTTTCTTATCTTAATGCAGTTTAGTTTCATTATTTTTTTTTTAATGTTTATTTCCTTAAATTGATATTTTTTTTTCTCGATTGAGAATTTTATCATCCTGTAATTGATCTCGGAGATTTAAATTATTAACTTCACATTTTTCCAATTAAGAGAAAAAAAATGTTAATTGCTATATAATTTCATGTCCAGATTTAATCTAAATTGCATTCATTATCCAATTAACGAGATTTACCTTTGCTAAAAAGACTATCTTCCTATTTAAGAAAAAGAACTCCTTAGATAATTAAAGTGAAACATTTAAAATTTCGATTCAAAATAGAAAATAATGCAAAGAAAAAGTCACTGCAATTTATAATGCAATAAATCTGATTGCATTTTCAAATTAATAGAATTTTTCCTATTAATGCATTGATAGATGACTTTTAACTTTATTTTTATTTTCATTAATGTAAAGTGTATTTTATATAATTAAAAAAAAATTAACTTATAAACGAAACAGAAATAACTTAATAAAAGAGAGATAAATAGGATAAAGTACTTTGATTAGACACATTTTGTTTTATTTAAATTTTTAATTTTTTTAACAGCTGAATTAAATAATGTGCTGTGTATTAAAAAACAACAATATAAGACAAAAGAAAAATGCAGCTTTAAAAATGGATGGATGTGGGGAAAAAATAAATTAATTAAAAGTAAATACCTTGTTAAATTACGCATATCAGGATATAATTATTTTTTCTTTTTTTGCTCAGTTACTTTTAATTATAGAAAAAATTCGACTTAATATATTTTTTTTTTAAATCTAATAAAAATGTATTTTAAAATTTGCAAAAAGATTCAATTAATTATATTTATTATTAAATAATTGGTAATTTTTTTTATAAAATTGTTTGTTTAAAAGTGTAATGTGAATACTTTAATTTAGCTACATAACTTAACTTCAATAACACTTTAAAAGTTAAATTTTCTTCCCTGAATTTGTTATTTCTTTAAAAAAATTCCCAGCCATAAATTAAGAAAAAACTATTAAATTTTTTATAACTGTAATCAGATATTTTACACACCAAATGACGTCAGATTTAAAAAAAAACTTCCCGGAACAGTAGTTAGGCTATTGTAAAAAAATAAGGTAGAAAATGTGCAGTATGAGATTTTAATTTATTTTCCAAATTAACATTGTTAAGTTCTAAAAAAGAAATGCTAACAGATTAAGGGGGGGGGCCCAATATATTCAGAAAGCTCGGATAAGAATTATTGCTTTATTTAGCCATTATATATAATATAAGACGTGCTATTTGAAAAAGCAAACTAATAAATCTGCATTTACTAGTATAAACTTTTCTTAATACAATTTACCGATAAAAAAGATATAATTTTTAATAACCTATATGCTAGTCCACATTAAATCCCTTTTTCAACACTTTGCTTTTCACAACGGACATTAACGTTTAATTTTAAAATCTCTGCACCTCAGTCACCTTACTTCTCTGTGTACCTAATGACAGTTTCTCCGGGCCTCAATGCATTTTTAATAACTGAATCAGACACAACAGCACAAGAAAACACCACGTTACGCAGTGTATCATTATTATCTCATCTGGATCAAGTGCTTCCTCTCGAAAACAATGCCCATCTGTCGCAGAACAACAATCGCATTCATGGCTCGGCAATCAAATGATGAAACCCTTAATAACCCTTCTGTAAATGGTGCAGCCATCGATCCGCCCTGTTAATAGCACGGACATTGCTTCTACAATCTTCTTTATTATTCCGAGGACCCAGAAGTAGAAAAAAAGTCCTTCTCTAAGGCTATTTGAATAAAAGGCTTTTTGTGTTAGAGATCGAAACATTCTCTTCTATGAATAGTTGTTATTGTTAGATGTGTTAGAATGGGTATTTTTTAAGTATTAATAGCCCAAAACATATACATAATTCGAACATATACATCGGTCGAATACATAATTTATTTAGAAATATATTACTATATTCAAAATATATGAAAGATTTGAAATATATTACTCTAAGAAATATTTATATTAGAAATAATATAATAAAATAAATATCATATTATATTTATTATAATCATCATCATTTGCTAACAATTTTTTGTGTTTTGCTACTACAAAGATCAAACCAATTACCAAAACAAATTATTAAATAAATCTAATCAATTAACCATTTTCACTTACTTTTTTATTATATATCCATACATATATATATGCGAGGGCATGTGGGTGTGTGTGTGCGTGATAGTAGGAGGCCTGTGTGTCTGTGCAAGTTTCATTTATTTATTTTTATTTCTTTATACAGCCTAAGGCATTCGCAGAATTTTCCCTCTCATAAATTTGTGAAGATATTGTAACATGTTTAATATCATATATTTCCTCTTCGGTAATGATGGTAATATTTTTTTATTTAATGGTCTTCGAATAAATTCAGTACAGAAAAATACGATCCAGAATATTTTTAAACATTTTTGCATAATTTTCTCATCAAGATTCCAATAACAACAGATAAGTGGAAAAATAATTTGCAACCATTACAACAGCATTTAAATGAATACAATAATCCAAATAGCTCTTTTAACCAAAATAATTTTAAATGCTTAACTTTTAAATTACTTGTTGGGCAGTGTTAATGTCTTCATTAACTCTCAAACATATGCTACACAAACGACTTTTGACGCACCATTTCTCATTGGAGATCTACGGCCAAACCACTTGGCATTGTTACAAATGCAAAAATATTTCTTTCTTTGCTGCAATAAAATACTTAATGCATTTACAACTGGCTGTTGAAGAGCTGAATTCGGATTCTGTAACGGTGATTAATAACCGGCAAACACTAGCCAATAACAGAACGGCGAAAAAGAAACTTCTGGCAATGTTTCAAACAGATATGCGTTAAATACGATTAAGTTAGAAAGACTTATTTCGTTACTAAGTCAGACAACTGGAACCATTAATTAGCAATACATATCTGTCAGGAATTGTTCAAAATGATAAGAAAAAAGTCTCGAAGCATGCCTTCAGTGTTATTCGTCCGGATGGAAATTGAAAAAAAAAGAGAGAATCACACTGATTTTTCTGTTGGAAAGCACATTTAATGAATAAATTAAATATGGTTTTCGTAGGGAACTGAAACACTCCAAAACTTGATATTCCGTTGAAGGGACGTTTTATCTGGAATGCTGGAAAAAGAGTAATTACGCCAGATCATTTCGGAAGATTCAATTGCTAATGATAATGGAATGAAAGGCTTTCGCTGGTGTCTGGACTTTTTGAATTAAAGATTTGTATGCCCTCTATATTTCTTTCACATTGATACTTGCTATATAAAATATTATGGATTACAATTTTGAATTTGAAACAAGTAGAGCAAAATAAAATTTTATTAAACAAATAATGCTGGGATAAGGCATGTGTTTTTTATCACAATGATTGACCTTAATAAAAACAATTTCTACTATTTAAAACGAGATAAATCAAGATACAGTGTGCAAATTTTTGCCAGAAACAATTTAAGCACTTAGCAAACATTTTCAATTTAGTTATTAAACAGAAAGGTTTCTGAAACCAACTCGTGATCAATTGTGATTTATTGCTGCTTCCGTAGATGACGTCTGACCATAAAAAAGCTTTTAAACTTGTATAAAAAATAATCCATTTTCTTAAAAATTATTTCTCGTAATAAATTACTCAACATTTTAATCAAATTGAAGTTATAAATAAGTATATACGACGAATAAAGACAATATGTACATTTATAGCTTTGGAATTCGAAATAAAATATTTTACAAGTACTCAATTTTCCTTTGCAAGAAGAAAACGCATTATAAGATCGGTATTTTTATTCTGAGAACATCTAGGAATTCTTAAAGATGTGAAAAAAAAAAGTTATTTTTTTTTCTATTGACAAAATGAGAATACAATACTTGGAATTTGTAATGTTTGATTATTTTTATAGTAAATAAATAAATAATAACCATTACATTTCAATACAATGCCAATATGGCATGATTCTGGATGACAATAAAAAAGATACGCTTATCTGATGAGATTCACCTCTGACAATATCTTTCGGTTGGCACGCTGACTGGTGGGTGAAAATGAGATTAGTACCCATATATTGAAAATGAGATTAGTACCTTTACTTCATATATTCCCAATACAGTGGATGAGGTTATCGAGCTGACTTTAAAGAAGAATCCATAAATTAAAACAATTCTACATCAATTCTTCTTAGATTGGATTCCAGGTCGAAAGGTTTGGTTTATCGCTCTACGGTAATCTTGTGCACACAAGGACTAAGCAGACCGGGGCCTACAGTTTAAAGTGAAGCCCGAACCACTAAAAACATCCATGGCGCCACCAAGGCTCGAAACCGAAACCTATGGTACCGAGCACCAGAGAGCTAGCCACTCGGACATTAGGCCCCTTCCAGGTCGAAAGAGCATGATAACATAAGAACCACTAACGCGCTTTTGCTGAGAGTCTATGTAATAAACATAAAAACACATCCCATTCTCTGTGTCCGATACCAATGGTTTTTGAACTGTATCAGGTATCCTATTCAGTGATGTCTACTTCAGATCGGTAATAATGATGAGTCTGATGCTATGAGAAAGTCTTTGAAGATTGTCGTATTCTCACATTCTGCCATCCTTCTAGATGGACTACTATTTTTTTTTATTGTACTGCGTACAATGCATGGCTTAATCATTACTGTCAGCACCATCGAATGGCATCATCTCTTCTATCAAACTGCCTTGATATCTTTCAACTATATAAAAGGCATTTTTTTTCTATTGCATGTTTACTCTGAAAGGATAGCAGTATAAATAATAGCATATGCAAAGCCGTATGTGAGATGTTAGTACAATCAAACAGATTAGTTAGTTAGAGTAAAATTTTAATGGAAGCTATTCCTTCATTGGTGGATAACACCTTTTGCACTTTAGATCGAAAGATATGTGCATACAAAATTTCCTTCTTGCTCTTATAGAATTCCTTCGATTCTCAATGATATATATTTTATTAGATATATGTGTGAAAAAATAATTGAGCATAATCTATCTTTATGTAAACAAGGGACGTTACCTTCTTTTTACCGCTAATACGAATTCACGTTAATAGATTTATATTCGGGATAAGCATTAATAGATTCAATATTTGTCTGCAAATACAAAAAGTAATTGATCTAAATCAAAAATTACATCTTAAAAATTATGAAAAATAATCTTTTTCCACAAAATTGTCATAAATGAAATTATAAATAAAGAAGTAACAGAGAAAGCAAATTTGGAGTTTAACCTCACATTACACATAAGAAAATTTTGTTAAACTTATATTTTTCAGCACACAATTATTCATTCCTACACCAAACGGTTACAGAAAATCAATTTATTTTTTGGTAATTTTTATTAAGAAAAAGTCAGTGCAACATTAAAAGTTTAAATTTAAATAATTCCCTTTAAATAATATACTAAGTGGAATAAAACAATCATTCTCATATTCAATCACAAATATTGTTTTCAACTCTAATCTGCTAGTATTTGCACTTTATGTATAAAGTAGTGTTAGTTTTAAAAAAAAAGTGAATTCTGTAACTTATTTTTCTACAACAAATTAACAAATGGTGCCAGTATCTTTTAAAGTGAAATACTGATGGCAATAAAAAGGAATATTTTTATTTATTTAAAAATAGCAAATAAAATTATTTTCCTTCTTTTAAGCGACGAATTTTCAGAAAAGAAATAATAAATTCAAGGTAAAAGACTAAACTTCTTAACGCTATAAATTTTAGCAGAGTTTAGGTGTCGAGTCGGAGTCGGAAACCGAGCATTTTTTAGGGTCGGGAGTTGGTTTAAAAATGTAACTCGCAACTCTTTTATAAAAAAAGTTTTCTTCTTTTCTTTATTGATGCAACAGGTGGGCCAAGGCCGTTTGCGTACTGGCAGATTTCGAAACATGAGAAGTTTTCTTTTTAAGAAGTAGAGCTATCAGTTCTACGCCCTATAGTCATATTTGAGTGGGTCCTATGGTTAAAAGTGAATTCCAAACCGAGCCTACATATAAGCCATTTACAAATATCTATAACACCTCGGGAACTTGATCCAAACACTGTAGCAACGAGAGCCTGACCGTTCGCAATCAGGTCCCAAAAATATGTTTCATTTTCTCGAAATTCTGGAATTAATAAAATCGAACGTTATGGAGGCATTTCAATATCATTCAATAATAATACCAGTAGCAAATATCTTTACTGCTTTAGCAGTATACCAAGAAAGTGTTGAGAAATTTTTTCAGCATTGATGTTTATAAAATTTATTGTTATGTGTACACCATACTTCTAGTAACGCCTAAAAACTGAGATGTTTCAGTCCCAGTTGCTCCAGCTAGTCGGGTGAATACAATTTGGCCTCTTGAAAGTTTGTAAGGTCTGATGGTCTTGACATCCAAGAAGTGTACAACTTCACTAAAGCTACCTTGTAGTACCATGATATGTACTTTTTAAATTTAAAAAAAAAATGGTACCTAAACTTACATATCCTTACATTTGGCATTTTTATTCACATATGTTTTCATTATTTTAATAATCACCTGCATATATATATATATATATATATATATATATATATATATATATATATATATATATATAAATAAATATTTATGTTGTATGTTTTTTTAAATAGTATGAATAGGTATAGAAAAGATTTAATATTATTTATAAAATAGAAGTACTATTTTATTAACACAATATCTCTCTCGAAAATGCGATTTGCACTTTAAAATAATATTTAACATATGATTTCACAACAACTGATTTGCTTATTTACCTTTGCCTTAAAATATTAAATATGTTTATCTCAACAACAAAAAAAAAAGTGTCCTAATAAAAAGCATTGCTGCTGCTGGCCATCAATAGGTTTTGAGGAGTCAAAGGAATGTTTTCCCTGGTATTATCTATTTATTTGAACTCTCGGAGGTGTTCCGTCGGCTTTGACCTCGGGATAGTCATCGCCCAAATAACGATCAGCATTTTTCATGGGAAACGGCCTTTGCAGAATTTTTTGTCCTCAAACAAAAAAAAAGACAAGGCAGGACTTAAGGACACGACGGGAGTCACTACCGAAATAAAAAAAAAGTGTTATGAGATGGGCAGTTTTTATCCTGAGGAATTCTATGAATTTCTTAAGGTATGTAAGAAAAAAATTTCTAGTTTCCGTTGACAAAGTGAGAATAGACATAGAAGTTAAAACTTTTGATTATCTTTATAGTAATTAAATTGTAATCTGTTATAATACACCATTATATAATAATAATTTGTAATATAAATATAAATAAACAATACATTACATAAATTACATCTATACATTACATTTGCACATACATACAATACAATACATTTGAAAATCATCGTTGTAATATAAAATTAAAATAAATAGCTATTTATATATTGTTAATAACAAAGAATAAAAAAAATCACAACAATTATTATACATTATTATAAAATTGTAAATTGGGATGTTAAGAATAAACATGATATAACTTCATTGCTAAGTGTACAACATTTTTAGTTTCTGTTGACAAAATACGAATAAACATAATATTTAAATCGTTTGATTTATTTGTACAGTAGTTAAATTAATAGCAGTAGTTACATTTTAATACAACACATTTTTACAATACATGACAACGGCCATACCATGCTGAATATACCGGTTCTCGTTAGATCACCGAAGTCAAGCATCATTGGGCGCGGTCAGTATTTGGGTGGGTGACCACCTGGGAACACTGCGTGCCGTTGGCAAATTTGGGACCTGAATGGCCGAGTGTCTAGCGCTCTGGCGCTCGGTGCCACAGGTTTCGGGTTCGAATCCCGGCGGTGCCATGGATTTTTGTAGTGGTTCGGAATCCACTTTAAGCCGTAGGTCCCGGTCTCATATGACTGTAAGGGCGTCACGGAGCAAAAGTCAGGCTTCTACCTACGGGTGCTCCATCACAACAGAAGCTGCTTCCTTCCCCTTCAATCATGAGCACGTGTGGGCTCGTGGGCTTGGCCAGCCAAGTGGGATAAGAAACAACAACAACAACAATACATGATTAGGATATAAAATTAAAAAATCACATTAATTATATATTAAGATAAAAAAAATCACATAATTGTATTGGATAGTTAAGAATGAAAATTATTGTTTCACTTTTAAATACACGACAAGGAATTGAATTGCCGTACTACATTCATCCAAGACTTTTAATTTGCAATTTTGAAACTTCAAAAAGCATTCTATTCGCACAGAAAAATTGACGAGTATTTAATTAAAAAATATATAATTAACAATGAAATTATTAACATTTATATTAAATTTATACTGCTGTATCCTTTATAAGGCAGCTTTTAATATTCTTAATCACAAAGGTGAATCAGACAAACAGAAAAAATTGCTCTTAAATAAAGTTTCCAAGATGAGTATCCACTTCGACAACAAGAGAAGACTTCTAAAGAACAAAGTTAATTTCATTTGAATGCAAACAAGAAAAAAAGAAGACATTTCGCGACACCTTGTGGCATATTTTATCAAAATTTAATGAAAATTTTTAAGGTTTAGTAATTTTCTGGAAATTTTTTTCCTGCAGTCAACCAAGCTCATGAATAATTAATGTATATAACTATTTTAATCATCAATATCTATTGCTGCTTTAGATGACTTTGAGAGTACATTATTTCTTTTTTACTTAATAGTTATAAAAGTATGGAAGAAAGTTTTATTACTTCGAAATATAGGTTTAGAGCAGAAAATATCTCCCAAAAGAACATTGCTGTTTGTATAAAACTTGTATAGAAATAATTTTTATTTCTCGTTTTAGAAGAAGGCCTTTGCTTTTACTAAAACCTAAACTTGAGTTTCCTTGAAATTATTAACGATTTTATCAATTCCTTTAGATAAATCTGAGGCAAGAAAATCCAATCTATCCCTAATCTATGTTTTGACAATTTATTTCATTTTCTTCATTTAATAAAGCGAAAAAGTATATTACTTTTCTTAGCTTCTGTAACATTAACTGCTCTTTCTCTAACATTAGCTGCTTTATTCTCAAATTTGGGTCCTCATTCTCTGTAATAAAATTTAATATCTTCTTTTTTCCCTAACGGATATCTAAAAATTACTACAACATTTTGCTAATGGTTCACAACTATGGGTGCAACAACAAAATTAGTGAGTAAGCTGCATCTTCCAGAAATTTGTAGGAAAGAGTTTCAAATTGAAATCTAATGATGTTTGGCTCCGGATAAATGTGCCGTTCTCATTCCTAAGTACCAGAAGATATATTAACAGCGCGAATTGCATCAAGGGAATTTTCCGGAGAGCTTATTGGCTTGAAAAAGATTCCTGGAATAATTTAAAATCGAGTTAAGGTATGCCAAATGGTTTCAGTGCATATTTAACAACGTGTATAAGCACTTGATCCCTTTTTTTAAAGTTTAGTTTAGATTTACACTAAATTTAAAATTACTTAAAAATAATAAAGTTTGCATTGAAAAATAGGGTGCTCAGAAGATCTACCTCCCCGTGTGCACCTGGTAACACTTTTTAGTGGCTAAAAGATCTGCAACTTGGCATTATTGTTAGATGAATGAACTCTGTTTCAGCATGTTTTGTTGTATTTGTTGTATTATTTTGTTGTTGTTGTATGTTGTATGTTTTGCTTTTCGTTCTTCTTTTTTTGCTGTAACTGTTCATAATCTGCCATTGGAAATACAAAAAATATTGAAAAATAAAAAAACAAATTTCTAAAATAATCTGGGGAATCACATAACATTTTAAATTTTCAAGAGAAAAATAATGTGTTAGAATATATAAACGAAACTGAATAAATACTTTTATTTCAAAGAAGGAACCCCATGTGACCTTCGATTTCACCAGCATTTTTTTAATTTCTTTTTCACCCCTTCCTAATTATGAAGTTATATTGAGACAAACAAAAAAAACGATGTTTACGTGAGTTTTTAGATTCTTATTACATGGCCTGATGGCCGAGTGACTCGCGTTCGGTAACATAGGTTTCGGGTTCGAGGCCCGTCGTTGCCATGGATGTTAGTAGTGGCTCGGAATCCACTTTAAGCCATAGGCCCAAGTCAAATTTGACTTCTGGGCGTATATTTGACAATCCTACCCCGTACAAAGAAAACATCCCTTGTCTCTCGTCTAGGCAGACTGTCTTAGGCCACCATAAGGCTGTTACGCCATTGAAGAACACATACACAAATTATTGGACTAGGGTTTTTTTTTCCATTTCCATCTGTAAAAGCAGATTGAATATTTCTAAACGTCTATAGGGTAATAGAAAATGCATATGAAAATACTTGATTACTGAATAGATTAATCATATATATTTAAAATAGTTCCTTAGCCATAGGTCCCGGTCTAATATAACTGTCGAGCGTTGGGCATAGGGTTGACAATCCTACCCGGTAAAAAGTCATCCTCACTTTAGCAAGTCAGACTTCTATTTACAGTGTACTCCATCACAAAAGAAGCTGCTTCCCCCGTTCATGAGACTACATGGTATCTTGGACTTGGTATAGATGCTGCTGTCTACCAAGTGGGATAAGAAACAACATATCGATATTATACAAGATTACATCAGCAACCTTTTTGTAGTCATTAATTAGTTATTCCTTTAGAAAACACTAAAAGATTCATAAAAGTTTCTGCCGTCATCCTTAAGGTTAAAAAAATCTGAGAATTCATTTTAAAATTAAATTACTATACTTTTTATAAAACGCATAATAATAAAATCAGAAATTAAAAACAATTAAAATTACTACTGGCTTTTATATCTTTTTCTTGGTTATCAACATTTTATTGAATAATTAGTTTCACAAATTAAAAGTTTTATCAATGAAATGATACATTAATTAAAGTTTTATTTTGAACCTGAAGTCAACTGGCACTAGAACGGGAGATACGTGTCAAATTCAACGTTACCTACGATGCATTATGGCCAGTTTGTAACATTTCACCCAAATTTTCCCACGGCGATTTTGAAAAAGAACACTCTGAGATGTTTTGCCCAAAAGTTATTACCTTTGGCTACTAAACTAATAAACACAATAATTAAAGTTGAAAAAAACAACATGAAAGTTTAAAACTAGTTAAGAGTTTAATAACATGTATGTATTGGTTTATTTTCTTGTATATCTGAATTTAAAAGTCCGATTACTTAAGGCTAACTATCCTATATTATAGCAGAAAAAAAGAAAATAACCAATAGATAAACAGATTGGATGCTTATACAATCGCCGTCGTGGCTCCTCATTTCTGAAGGCAGTGACTGCAATGAAAGGCATTAGCTGATTTGGAACTGATTTCTGGTACACTAACTGGGCACGTTATCACAGGGCTAGCAGTCATAGTCTATTAAACTAATTCATAAACTATATATAAATACCTATATTTATAGTTATATGTCTTTTTATGTCCACTTTGAAAAAGAATGAAAAAAAAATTCCATTGCCTTTTATTTTGGATATTCCCACGTAAAAAAATAAATTATCTTTTATTTATTTAATTTTTGTTTATTTTAATATTTTCCTTTTTTTTAGAATCTTCCGCAAGAAAAGAAAATATTTTATGGGTAAAAAAAAATTCTGAAACGTTTAATTGCAGTTGATTTAATGATCCTATATTTGTTTTCGCTGTTAATTAACGCAAAAACAGTACATTTGTTGGAAAAACATCACGACTTTTGCCCGTAAAAAAACAAATCTTTCGTGTTTGTTTCATTAACTTAAGTAAAAATTAATAAAAAAAAATTATTGCTTATAGAGTACTGCCATCGTCTTGAAAAGAAATAATTCTTTAATGAACAAATTGAGTTATTTTCTGTACAGATTTCTGTTTCATTGTTATATATTACCTAACAAATATTGCTTCAATTATAGCCGTCAAAAAACGCTGTAAGTTATAATTTTAATTGCATAAAAACATTTCTTATCTTAATGCAATTTAGTATCATTACTTTTTACTGAAGGTTTATTTGATTAAATTGACATTTTTTCTTCGATTGAGAAGTTTATCATCCTTTAATTGATCTTGGAAATTTAAATTATAACCCTTCAAACTTTCCAATTAAAATAAAAAATATTAATTACTGGATAATTTTATGTCCAGATTTAATAGATTTGTATTCATTATCCTATTAACAAGATTCACCTTTGCTAAGAGAACTATCTTTCAATTTAAGAAAAAGGAAAAACCCCCTTTAAATTACGATTAAAAATAGCAAGTAATGAAAAGGAAATGTCGTTGCAATTAATAATGCAATAAATCTAATTACATTTTTATATTCATGGCAATTTTTTCCTATTAATACAGGGGTCGACAACATATTATAGCTTCTTTTTTATTTTCATAAACGTAAAGAAAAATTCTGTATGACTAAAAAAAAATTAACTTAATAACGAAAGTGAAATAACTTAATAAGAGACAGATAAATATCGTAAAAATATTTTAAAGTATTTTTATTAGGTACAGTTTGTTTTACTTTAATTTTTAATTTATTTTTCCGCTAAAGTAAATAATTTTCTGTGCATGCCAAAACAACATCATAAGACGGAAAAAAAATGCATGGACGCAGGGAAACAAACATTAATTAAAAGTAAATATCTCGTTAAACTGCTCATATCAGGATACAAAAGCGCCATAAACACAACATGCGCTTCGATTGAAGATCTAATGTCAATGGACATTTTAATATTGTTAATTAATTCAAAGACCTAAAAGGGGATTTTAAAATAAGAAATATATTTTTAATTAACAAAACTACAAGTAAAAACTTGCTGTTATCGGCTGAACACTAAATTCAACTGACTTTAAGTTAAAATCAAAAGTTTTAAATTTGATTTTGATAATGTATTATTTTTGTAAATAATCTTTTAAAGTAAAGCATACGAAGCATCTGAATGTACAATATTAAGAACAGCTTTATACCAAATGGTAATGTATATTGTGGGGCCTGATGGCTAAGTGACAGGCGGCGCTCGTTGCCACAGGTTTCTAACTCGAATCCTGGCGGTGCCATTTACGTTTTTATTGGTTTGGTATCCAGTTTAAAGCGTAGGTACCTGTCTAATATTACTGTAGAGTGATGAGGGTATTGCTAGGAACCCTACTCCGTAAAAACTGCGTACTCCTCCCTGTCCTGTTTCGAAATCTGCCAATAGGTAGAGTGTCTTGGCCGGCCATGGGGCAATTGTGTCAATAATGAAGAAAAATTTATATTAAGTAATAAATTAGCAATACATAGTTTTATACGTAGATTGAATTAGCATGTATGTCTGTGAAAACTGTATATCTCCTCAAGAATAATCGAATTATTCTAAATAGCAATTCTAATTCCAATTTCTAATATTTATGATTAGCAATTTATTCAGTGCTTTGTTTTGTGGCTCTACGGTCATTTTGCTCACATTTTGGGCTAATTAGACCTACAATTTAAAATGGATTTCGAACTACTGTCAAAGATCTATGCCACTGCCAGGATTTGAACTTGAAGCCTGTGGTACCAAATGCCAGAGCACTAACCAATTATTCATCAACCCGCTGTATTCAGTGGAGTCTAATGGCCGAATGAATAGAGCTTGGTGCCACAGGATTCGTGGTCGAGTTCGGGCGATGACATGGATGTTTGCAGTGGTTCGGAATCGATTTTAAACCACAGGTACGTATCTAATATTACTGTAAAGTGTTGGGGGAGGGGCATTGCTGAGTCCGTGAAATGAAAATATCTCATGTTTCAAAATCTGCCTGTTCGCAGACGGACTTGGCCCACCTATGGGGCTGTTGAGGCATTGAAGAAAAACAACAATCTATTCAGTAATGAAATATTCTCTTATGTATTTTTCTAATATCCAATAGACGCTTATAAAAAATTTAGTCTTCTTTTAGTGATGGAAATGAAGAAAATGAGAGCCTAGTCTAATAATTTATGCATATGTCAATGTCACCAAATCAATTACTGTAAATGCGTCGGTTTCGAAGAATCAGCACAATTAATAATTATATGCTCTAAAACAGAAATGAAAATTAAAGGTAAAAAAAAAAAAAAAAATTCAGAAAATTTGGAAGAATATGACAGTTTTATTTACCAAATATAGATAATTTAAGGCGAGTTATTTAAAAAATTAAACTTTTAAATCTTCACATATATATTTTCTTAAAAAACTTTACCGAGATAAAATATACAATTTTCAATAATTTGGCAACAGTACATCATATATGATAGTCAATAAAAATACTTCTTTCCACACTTTATTGTTCCCATCGGACATTATTGTCTGATTTATAAAATCAGTGCACCTCAGTCACCTTACTTCTCTGTGCACCTAATTACAATTTCCCCGGCGCCTCAATGCATTTTTAATGACTGAATCAGATAGCAGCTCCAGAAAACACCGTGTATCATTATTAGAGAGTTTTTGCATACCGTATTTTGGACGTCCGTTAGCTTTTTCTCCCTAACGCGTATGCTCATAGGAAACATTAGAGAGTTTTTGCATACCGTACGTTAGTTACCGTAGGCCGTCCGTTAACTTTTTCTCCCTAGCGCGCATGCTCATAGGAAACTGAGCATGCGCGCTAGGGAGAAAAAGCTAACGGACGTCCAAAATACGGTATGCAAAAACTCTCTATTATCTCATCCGGATCAAGTGCTTCGTCTCGAAAACAGTGCCCATCTGTCGCAGAACAACAATCGCATTCATGGCTCGGCAATCAACTGATGAGACCCGAGTCACCTTCTGTAAATGGATCGATCCTCCTTGTTAATAGCACATGCATTGCTTCTTGTGCACAATCTGTTGGCTTTCTTTATTATTCCGAGGACACCCAAGTAAAAGAAAAGGTCTTCTCTATTGCTATTTGAATAAAAGGCTTTTTGTGTTAGAGATCGAAACATTCTGCTCCATGAATATTTCTTATTGTTGGACAAGTCTTAGAATGGATGTTTTGCTTAAGCATTAATGACCCAAAATATTCGTTTTGGATCGAATACTTAATTCATTTACATACTGAAAATACATGAAAAATTACAACTATATTACTATATATATAAACGATATACTCGTATATTATGTAAAAAATATCTTTATTAGAAATATATTACTAATATTGAATTCGTTTTGAAATAAATTTTTTTATTTATCATTTTTTTCACGTTATTTGACAAACAAAAAAAAATCGTCAGCTATTGATCGGCATTGTGAAATCTAACTTATCATAATACAATAAAATGATATTTCAGCAATATATTTTATTGACTGATTTGTTTGATGTAATGTTTCTGAATACTTTGCTTTTAACCACTTGATACTACGCACTTTGACCTGTTGTTATTCCTTAATAGAATTAGAAAAATGTAGCAGATTTCGTGTTACTCAGAACTCTTACAACCGGCAGATGCTGTGTGACCGGGGGATGTGAATGATTCTAGTATAGTGTATTCAAATTTTGCCATAACAATCTTGAACAAACATGAGTGTTATCTGTAGGGATTTGTATTTATATACTATTTTAGAATTAAAATAATACTAAAGATTGCCTAAATTACAAAAAAAAAAAAAAAAAAAGAATGTATGTATTACAAAATAGCAAATTTTTTTTTCTTAAACACACGGGATATTTTTAAATATCCGGAAAGTTTAAATAAATAGATTCAAAGCCAATAAAGTAAACATTTATATTATATACAATATGTTATATAACAATAGAGAACTAATTATTATTTTTTCTTATTTTTAAGAAAAAGACCCGAATTTAAAATTCCAGGTATAACAAAACTATTTATATGTCGATTTCTGATTGAACTATTTTAGTTTAATTAAAAAAATAATTACACACAATTCATTAATTATTCACTTTAAAAAAAATCACTGAATAATTTCTTGAACTTGTTATAATATTTATTAACATTTACAATGCCAATAAATATAATAAATGATCCATTCTTAACAAAAAAAAAAAAAAGAATGAAAATGCAACAAAAAAATTGAGTTATCATATAACTTTTTAATTTTTATTTATAAGAATAATGGAACAATTAAATGTTGATAAGATTATATTTACTATATTCTATAACTCCCATATACTAAAAAATAAAACAATTTATACTTTAATCCTTAGTCCCCTGCAGAAAATTAAAATTTATACCGTGCACATATTTATATGTGAATAATGCTTATGTCCAATTGCATAGGGTACTATTTTATTACTACAGAGCGAGAAATAATCATTATTTTATAAGTTATGATAAAACTTTTGTTTTTCACCCTAAAACTAAAATTGTATAACTCAACAACATTGTAATGTTTCATTTAATGTTGAATTTTCACTTATCTCAAAAATATACAGAACTAAAGGTTCTTAAAACCAGGCTCTTTACACAAGTATATATTTACCAACATAATGGTTTTTGACTCTAAACTAATTGCCTTCGCTTAGCATGTGTGCATTTAATTTTTTGCCGTCCTTAAATATTTTCAGAGAAACATTCCAGAAAACGGGCGATAAATAACTGGAACAGAAATGGCACAGTGGCAATGTTACGGTCGAAAGCTTTTAGCTGCAAAGAAATATTTCCACGGAAAAGATTCGATTATTCATACAGAAATTCTCCGCTAATTTCGCCCCAAATATTCTGCATTTTGCAGTCGTTTGCTTGGGAGTCTCGCGAAACGATCTCGAGGACATGGCTGCTAAAGTGGAAATATGTTTCCTAACAGAAAAGAGTTTCTTTTAAGGGAATTCTGTGGTAAAGTATGAAAAATATACGGTTTATTTTTTCCTTCCATTGCAAAGTTTTAGTCGGTGTATAAAACGCGGACGATTTTAAGACTTGCACGTTTTGTTTTGTTTTGATATCGCCTGCTAAGGTTTCTGTCCTGATTTTTAGAGCAATTATTTTAATTAAGAATATACTTAATGTAATTTATCTCTAATCTCTACTTTTTATTGCCTAAAACTATTTTTATTGCCTAAAAACTACTTTCTATTGCCTAATTTCTATTTTGTAAATTTATAAAGCTATTGCAATATGTCTAACATCGTATCTCTTCAGTAACGATGATAATATTTGTTTGTTAATCAGTTCTTCGAATATCGTTGAGCCATACTGTCTTGAAAGTTTGAAAATATTTCTGCATAATTTTCTGATCAAAATTACAATAACAACATATAACTTATTTATTATATAATTATTGGTAACTACTGCAATGGCATTTAAAGAATAGAATAATATAAACAGCTCTTTAAACCAAAATAATCTTAAATGCTTAATTTTTAAGTGACTTGTTGGGGCAGTGATGTTATTGACTTCATTAACTCTCAAACATATACTACACAAACGATTTTTGACGTGCCATTTCTCATTGGAGATCTATGGCCAAACCATTTGACATTGTTACAAATGCAAAAATATTTTTTTTTACCTTTGCTGCAATAAAATACGTAATGCAGTTACAACTGATTGTTTAATAGCTAAAGACGGATTCTGGAACTAGTGATTAATAACAGGCAAACACAAGCTGATGATAAAATGGCGAAAAGAAGCTTCTGGTAATGTTTCAAACAGATATGCGTTAAATATGATTAAGTGAGAAATGACTTATTTCACTATTAAGTCTGACAACTGGAACCATTCATTTGCAATACATATCTGTCACTAATTGTTCAAAATGATGAGAAATAATCTCGAAGCATGCATTCGCCTTTATTCGTCCGAAGAAAAAGTTAAAAAAAAAAAAAAAAAGAGAGAGAGAATTACGCTGATTTTTCTGTTGGAAAGCACATTTAATCAGTTTTCATATGGAACTAAAACACTCCAAAACTTGATATTCCGTTGAAGTGATGTTCTATCTGGAATGCTGGAAAAAGAGTAATTACGCGAGATCATTTCGGAACTTTCAATTGCTAATGATAATTGAATGAAATACTTTCGCTGGTATCTCGACTGTTTGGAATTAATGATTTGTATAGTACGTCTTTTGCATTTCTTTCACATTGAGATTTGCTATATAAAAAAATTATGGATTACAAATTTAAAGTTTGAAACGAATAGAGCAAAGTAAGATTTTATTCAACAAACTAAGTAGGGAATAAAAAACGTATTTGTTAACAGACAAATAATGATTATCTCAACAAATACCATTTCTACTAAGATAGTGGTTAGTAAAAATAGCACGACGTAATTCATTATCATTAAAATCATTCATTTAATATCGCAAATGTAGTCATAAGCATTAATAATTTGCAATTTATATTATATATACTTAAAATGACGATGCTATACATGCGACTTTAAGTAGAATATTGATGTAACCAAAATCAAAAGTAAAATATGCAAGTCAATAAGTTTTCATAATTGTGTGTGTATGCATATTTTGTTGATTTTAGCGGAGAAATATTGAAATAAAAAAATTATTTTAAATATTCTAAATATTCTAAATTAAGGTAAAAAATCTATTTTTTTTTAAATAAACAATCGTACACGTGCGTGTGAATTGTATGTGTGGAGGTACAAGCTTTAGATACTTATGTGTGCGTATTCGGTGAAATTCAAAAGAAAGTACTTAAAAATGAGTAACCAAAAAATTCTGTTGTTGTTTGTTGTTGTTTCTTATCCCACTTGGCTGGCCAAGCCCACGAGCCCATACGTACTCACGATTGAAGGGGAAGGAAGCAGCTTCTGTTGTGATGGAGCACCCAGTACGTAGAAGTCTGACTTTGGCTCCGTGACACACTTACATAATTGTAAATGTGTCCTTTGACTGAATTGACTTTGGTTCCGTGACACACTTACACAATTGCTAATGATAATTGAATGAAATACTTTCGCTGGTATCTCGACTGTTTGGATCTAATGATTTATATAGTACGCCTTTTGCATTTCTTTCACATTGAAATTTGCTATATAAAAAAATTAGATTATACAGATTAGTAGATATATATATATTATAGTAGATTATACCATGGGTGACCGGAACCTACGGCTTAAAGTGGATTCCGAACCACTACAAACATCCATGGTACCGCCGAGATTCGAACCCGAAACCTGTGGCACCGAGCGCCAGAGCGCTAGACACTCGGCCATTCAGGTCCCACATTTGTGAATGCCAACGGCACGCGGTGTTCCCAGGTGGTCACCCACCCAAGTACTGACCGCGCCCAATGGTGCTTGACCTCGGTGATCTAACGAGAACCTGTATATTCAGCATGGTACGGCCAAAAAATTCTTAATGGTGGAATGAGGTATCCAATAGAAAAGAGACTAAAAGTAGAGCAATATCTCGTACAAATTTCTAGAGACATAAAATGACATCCAGGGACAAGTCCAACTTACGGGGACTGTTTAACTCATTAATTAAACAAGTGAAAGAATATTATATTTTAGAAGAATTTCGTTGATCCTAAATACTTATTTTCAACATATTTTTAACTGAAGAGTACCAGGGACCGACTATTTATGTTCCAGCATTAAAAAACCCCCATTACAATGTAGATTTATGTGGCCTATGTACAGGTGTTTAATTTATTATTATTATTATTTGTATTATACTGCCTAAAGCATTTAAGATTTTCCCTTTCGCAAATTCTTGAGACTATTGTAATACGCTTAAACATCATATGTTTCCTCTTCAGTAATGCATATTTTAACGATGCTAATATTTTTTACTTAATGGGTTCTTCGAATAAATTGAGTACAGCGCCGTATACTGCTCAAAATTTGTAAACATTTTTGCATAATTTTCTCATCAAGAATACAATAACAACATATAAAATGAAAAAATATTTACAACCATTACATTAGCATTTAAGCGAATACAATAATCCAAATAGCTCTTTTAACTGAAATAATCATAAATGCTTGACTTTTAAATTACTTGTTGGGCAATGTTAATGTCTTCATTAACTCTCAAACATATACTACACATATAGTGTTTGACGTACCATTTCTCATTGGAGATCTATGTCCAAACCACTTGGAATTGTTACAAATGCAAAAATGTTTTTTTTTTCCTTTGCTGCATTAAAATACTTAATGCAGTTACAACTGGTTGTTGAAGATGTGAAGTCGGATTCTATAACGGTGATTAATAACTGGCAAACACAAGCTGATAACAAAAAGGCGAAAAGAAACTTCTGGCAATGTTTCAAACAGATATGCGTTAAATGCGATTAAGTGAGAAATGACTTATTTCGTTACCGAGTCAGACAACTGGAACCATTAATTTGCGATACATATATGTCACAAATTGCTCAAAACGATAAGAAAAAATCTCGGAGCATGCATTCGCTTCTATTCGTCCGGATGAAAAGTGAAAAAAAGGAGATAATTACACTGATTTTCTTGTTGAAGCACGCTTAATCGGTTTTCGTACGGAACTGAAACACTCCAAAACTTGATATTCCATTGCAGTGACGTTTTATCTGGAATGTTGGAAAAAGAGTAATTACGCGAGATCATTTTCGAATTTTCAATTGCTAATGATAATAGAACGAAGTGCGTTCGCTGGTATTTCGCCTGTTCGGAATTAATGACTTTTTTGTACTCT
The DNA here is from genome assembly GCA_021605075.1 of Caerostris darwini. NCBI lineage: Eukaryota > Metazoa > Arthropoda > Arachnida > Araneae > Araneidae > Caerostris > Caerostris darwini. Next base: position 30,538 of record BPLQ01011003.1, on the reverse strand, counting down.
ACGTTTTTTTTACATTGAAATTTTCTATATAAAAGACTATTCATTATAAATTAAAAGTTTGAAACAAATAAAGCAAAATGAAATACGAAAATTTACTCTACAAACAACGTAGGGATAAGGCATGTCTCTCTCTATATATCATTAAGAGGAATTTGAATATATACTGAAAATTTTCTAAAATAGCATGAATAGAAATATAAATCTATGACTAGCTTAAAAATAACATTTTTCAACACATTTTCTACTTTCGAAGTGCCTGTTTACCTTTGCCTTAAAATATTAAATATCTTTACCTTGCCCTCCAAAAAATTTCATAATAAAAAGCATTGACTGACTCTAGCCATCCATAAGCTTGAAGGAGTTTAAGGAATGTTTTCCCTGGGATTATGTATTTATTTGAATTCTCGGAGGTGTTCCGTCGGCTTTGACCTCGGGATAGTTATCGCCCGAATAACGATCCACATTTTTCACGACAAGCGGCCTCTGCAGAATTTTTTGTCCTCGAACAAAAAAAAAGGACAAGGCAGGACTTCAGGACAAGACGGGAGTCACTACCGAAAGAAAACAAAAATATGATGAGATGGGCATTTTTTATCCTGAGGAATTTTAAGATTTTCTTAATGAATGTAATAAAAAACTTTTTAGTTTCTGTTGACAAAATGAGAATAAACATACTACTGAAAACGTTGTATTATCTTTAATGTAATAAAATTGTTAGTTAGAAATTGTTATATTTTAAAACGATACATTATTGTAATTCATAGTTATAAAATGAAATAGAAAAAAAGCACAACAATTATAAATTTTATCATAAAAAAAGGTAAATTGGGATGTTAAAAATAAACATATATATTGTTAATAATATAAAATAAAAAAAAATCACAACAATTGTAAACTTTATTATGAAAAAGGTGAATTGGTATGTTAAAGATAAAAATGATATAACTTCACTTCTAAATGCAAGGCAATTGAAATGAATTGCTGCAGTACATTCAGCTAAGACTTTTAACTGGCAATTTTGAAAATTCAAACTAAATTACTATTCACATAGAATAAATGACAAGAATTTAATTTAAAATATTTCATTATTAAGAAATTATTAACATTTATATTAAAAATAAATAAAAATAATCACAATAATTATATATATTATAAAAAAAGCGAATTGGGATATTAAGAAAAAAAAAATGATCTAACGTCCCTTTTAAATGTAGTTCGTTTGAAATGATCTCCTGTAGTACTTTCATCCAAGTCTTTTAATTTTCAATTTTGAAACTTCAAAAAAAAATTCTATTCGAACAGAATTTAATGACGAGAATTTAATTAAAAACTATTTAATTAACAATGAAATTATTAACATTTATATTAAATTTATACTGTTGTGTCTTTTAAAAGGCAGCTTTTAATATTCTCAAGCACAAAGCTGAATCACACACACCGAAAAAATTGCTCTTAAATAAAGTTTCAAAATGATTAACCACTTCGACAACAAGAGAAAGTCTTCTAAAGAACAAAGTTAATTTCATTTGAAAACAAACAGAAAAAAAGAAGAAATTTCACGACACCTCGTGGCATATTATTTTCTGTAATCTTATTCAAAAATCAATAGAAATTTTTAACTTTAAGTAATTTTCCGGAAATATATTTTTTTTTCTTTCAGTCAACCACGCTCATGAATAATTAATGTATATAACTCTTTTAATCATCAATATCGCGTGCGGCTTCAGATGACTTCAAGAATTCATTTTTCTTTTTTTTTTTTTTAACTTAATAGTTACAAAAGTATGGAAGAAATTTTTATTACTTCAACATGCATATTAAAGGAGAAAATATCTCGAAAAAGAGCATTGTTGCTTGTATAAAACTTTTACAGAAATAATTTTTATTTCTGGTTTTGAAAAATGCCTTTGCTTTTAATCAAAAATTTGATAAAAGTCTTAGACTTTATAATGACCTAACTTCCTAATCATCAATTTTTGGTGAAGATCCTTTCTAATGCAGCTGGCAAACATTTAGACAGCTTAGTCATGGATGCCTTAAAGCAAGCGCTGCACAGACATTACTGACTGCATTACCCAGGGGGCGCGTGTAACTCGAAGATAAGCCACGGACGCTGAGTAACAATGCCCCCGCAACTCTCTTATTAGACTGGGACCTATGGTTTAAAGTGGATTCCGAAGCACTACAAACATCCATGGCACCGCCGGAACTCGAACCCAAAGCCTGTGGTACCGTGGCTAGCCACTCGGCCATTCAGGCCCTTTTTGTTGAAGATTAAAATTTAAATTATTTATATGAAGATTCATTAATTTAGAAGAAATAGAAATGTTTCTAAAACTTACCAAAATAAATTTTCATCACGTTTTACGGTTTAATTAATTTTTAAATACTTTGTTTTGAGTGTAAATTAATTTTGCTGCTAAATTTTTTTTGTGGCTAAATTTGTTTTGAGTCTAATTAATTCTTTTATATAAATGTATCCAAGAAAATCTGTTCTATCCCTAATCTTTGTTTAGACAATTTATTTCATTTTCGTCATTTAATAAAGCGAATAAAAAATAAATTATTTTTCTTAGTTGTTGTAACATTAAATGCTGTTTTATTCTCAAATTTGGGTCCTCATTCTCTTTAATAAAATTTAATATCTTCTTTTTTCTCTAATCGGTATCTAAAAATAACTGCAGCATTTTGCTAATGGTTCTCAACTTTGGATGCAGTAGCAAAATTAAAAAAGGGATCTTCCGCTGCATCCTCCAAAAATGTGCCGGAAACAGTTTTAAATTGAAATCTGATGATGTTTGGCCTCGGATAAATGTGCCGCGCTCATTCCTAAGTACCAGCAGACATATTAACGGCTGAGAATTACATCAAGGGCATTTTCCGGAGAGCTGATTGGCTGGAAAAAGATTCCGGGAATAATTTAAAATCGGGTTAAGGTATCCCAAATGGTTGCAGTGCAATATATATAAGCACTTGAACCATTTTTAAAAGTTTAGTTTAGATTTACACATTAAAATTTACTTAAAAATAATAAAATGTGTATTGAAAAATAAAAATAAAAATAATAATAAAATAATCTGGTTATCGTTTTAAGTATTCAACAGAAAAAATAACGTGTTAAAATATATCAGCGAAATTGGATAAATACTTTTACTTCAAGGAAATAGCCCCATTTGGCCAGATGGCCGAGTGAATAGTTATCTTGCATTCGGTTCTACAGGTTTCTGGTTCGAGTCCCGAAGGTGCCATGTATGTTTGTAGTGGTTCGTAATACAAATTAAACCGTAGGTCTCAGTGTAATATGATTGTAAGAATATTGGGCGTAGAGATAAGAACCCTACCCGTAAAAAGAAAACTTCTCCTCTCTGTAAATATGCCAGCAGTCTTACAGGGTCATAGCAGTCTAGCATCTTTGATTTCTAAACTAATAAACACAATAATTAACACAACAATTGAAGAAAACATGAAAGCTTAAAACTAGTTACCAGATTAATAATATGTGTTTAGGAGTTTATTTTTTGTATATCTGAATATTAAAGGCCTCCTTAGCATCCTGGTACATTAGTTGGACACATTATCGCAGGGCCATGAGTCATGGTCCATTAAACTAATTCTTAAAATAAATATAAACACCTATATTTACATATATTGGTCTAGTCATCTCCACTTTAAAAATGAATGAACAAAAAATTCCATTGGCTCTTTATTTTGAATATTCGAACATAAAAATAAAAAATAAAAAAATAAAAAAAATAAAAAAAAAATTACTTTTTATTTATTTAATTCTTCTCTTTTTTTAGAATCTTCTGAAAGAAAAGAAAATATTTTATGGGTAAAAAAAATTCTGAAGCCTTTTATTCGTTTAATTGCAGCTATTTTAATGAGCCTATATTTGCCTTCGTTGTTAATTAACGTAAATTGAGTAAATTTGATGGAAAAGCATCACGACATTTGCACCTAAAAAGACAAATCTTTCACGTTTGTTTCTTAATCATTAATTTAAATAACAATTAATAAAAAAATATTGCTAATACTGTATTTCCATCGTCTTGAAAAGAAATATTTTAGGAGAAATATTTCTTTAAGAAACAAATTAATTTTTTTTACAGATTTCTGTTTTATTGTTGCATATTACCTAAAAAATATTACTTCAATTATAACCGTCAAAAATGTTTTTAAATTATAATTTTAATTGCAAGAATTTTTTTCTGATCTTAATGCAATTTACCTCCATTACTTTTTGCGGAAGGTTTATTTTATTGAATTGACATTTTTTTCTCGATTGAGAAGTTTATCACTCTTTAATTGATCTTGGAGATTTAAATTATTAACTTCAAACTTTCCAATTAAAATAAAAAATATTAATTGCTAGATAATTTTATGTCCAGATTTAATAGATTTGCATTCATTATCCAATTAACAAAATTCACCTTTCAAGAAAAAGAACTAGTTTGGTTATTCAACTGAAACCTTTAAAATTTCGATTAAAAGTAGTAAATAAAGCAAAGAAAAAGTCATTGCGATTAATAATGCAATAAATCTAAATGCATTTTCTCATTAATGGCATTTTTTACTATTAATAAATGGATTTGATAAAATAGTATAGCTTTCTTTTCCTTTTCATTTACGTAAAGATTATTTTGCATAATTAAGAAAAACAACTTAATAACGAAATTGAAATAACTTAATAAAATACAGATATGATACAAATATTGTAAAAAATTTTGATTAGATACAGTTTGGTTTAATTTTAATTTTATTCCCCGCTAAAGTTAATAATTTTCTGTGTTACAAAAACAGCAACAGAAGACGAAAAAAAAAATTGCATCTTTAAAAATGGATGGATGCGGAGAAAAGTACATTAATTAAAAGTAAATATCTCGTTAAACTTCTCATATCAAGGATATAAAATCACAATAAGCACAACATGCCCTTCAATTGAAGATCTTATGGCAATGGACGTTTTAATATTGTTAATTAATTCAAAGACCTAAAAGGGGATTTTAAAATAAGAAATATATTTTTAATTAACAAAATTAAAAGTCAAAACTTGCTGTTATCGGCAGAACAATAAATTCAACTGACTTTTACGTTAAAATCAAAAGTTTTTTTAATTTGATTTTGATAATGTAATTGTTTTTGTAAATAATCTTTAAAAAAAACACACACAAAGTAGCTGAATGCACAGTATTAAGAACAGCTTATACCAAATGTAATTTATATTGGGGGCCTGATGGCTGAGTGAGTAGCACTCGTTGCCACAGGTTTTTTTTTTATGTCGAGTCCCGGCGTTGCCATTTACGTTTGTAGTGGTTCGGTATCCACTTTAAACTGTAGGTACCTGTTTAATATAACTATAGAGTGTTGGAGGATATTGCTGACAACCCTACTCCGTGAAAAGAAAATATCTCCCGATTCGAAATCTGTCAGTTGGTAGAGTGTCTTGACCCACCAAGGGGATATAGTGTCAATGATGAAGAAAAATTTATATTAAGTAATAAATTATCTATACATAGTTTTACACATAGATTGAACACACCTGTCAAACAGTATGTCTCTTCAAGAATATTTGAATTATTCTAAATAGCACAAGTGTCAATTTTTAATATATATGATTAGCAATTTATTCAGTATTTTGGGTTGTGGCTCTACGATCACAATTTGGGCTAATTAGAACAACAGTTGTACCTACAGTTTATCGCAGATTCCGAACCACTGGCAAGCATCTATGCCACTGCCAGGATGCGAACTTGCAGCCTGTGGCACCAGAGGCCAGAATACTAGCCAATTGGCCATTAGGCTAGTGTTCTAATTGGCTGATGGCAGAGTGAATAGCGCTCAGTGCCACAGGATTCGAGTTTTAGTGGTTGGGAATCCACTTTCAACCATAGGTACGTATCTAATATTACTGTAGAGTGTTGGAGGAGGGGCTATTGCTGATAACTCTACTCCGTAAAATGAAAATATCTCCTATTTCGCAGTTTGCAGACGGACTTGGGCCACCTATGGGACTGTTGATCCATTGAAGATAAAGAACAATCTATTTAGTAATAAAATATACTCTTATGTATTTTCTAGACAATTAGAAAAAATTCAATCCTCTTTTACTGATGGAAATGAAAAAATGTGAGCCCAGTCTAATAATGTACGCATATGTTAATGTCACTAATTCAATTAATGTAAATAAGTTGGTTTCGAAGAATTAGCACATTTAATAATGATATGTTCTAAAACAGAAATGACAAATTAAAGGTACAAAAAAAAATCAGAAATCTTGGATAGAAATTATTATTGCTTTATTTAGCCTGAATAAAAAAAATAAGACGAGTCATTTGACAAACCAAACTATTAAATCTGCACATATACATTTTCGTAACAAAATTTACCGAAATAAAAATATATTATGTTTAATAACCTGGTAACATTTGTCCTATATGCTAGTCAACACTAAATCCCTTTTTCAACACTTTGCTTTTCCCATTGGAGATTAACGCCTCATTCACAAAATCACTTCACCTCAGTCACCTTGCTTCTCTGTGTACCTTAATTACAGTTTCCCTGGTGCCTCAATGCATTTTTAATGGCTGAATCGGATACAAGCAGCTCCAGAAAACACCGTGTTACGCTGTGCATCGTTATTATCTCATCCGGATCAAGTACTTCTTCTGGCAAAACAATGTCCATCTGTCCAAGAACAACAATTGCATTCATGGCTCGGCAATCAAATGATGAGACTCGAGTCACCCTGCTGTATTAAATGGTGCAGCCATCGATCCTCCTTGTTAATGACACAGACATTGTACAATCTGTTGTACACAGGCATTGTACAATTTCTTTATTATTCCGAGGACCCTGAAGTAAAAGAAAACGTCGTCGCCGATGCTATTTGAATAAAAGGCTTTTTGTATTAGAAACCGAAACATTATCTGCTATGAATATACGTTATTGTTGGACATGTCTTAGGATGGAAGTTTTTATAAGTATTAACGACCTAAAACACTTGTTTTGGATATAATTTTAAAATTTAAATAATACCGAAGATTTCCTTAAATTTAAAAAAAATATGTCTGCATTTCAAAATCGCAAAAACTATTTTTTTCTTGACTTATAAGGAGTTTTTAAATCTCTGAAACGTTAAATTAAAAACATTCGAAACATTCAAAATTAAATGAATTATATAAAACATTAAACAAAAAGGTGAACCATTTTTCAATACATAATTTATAACATAATAATAGAGTATAATATATTACATAATAATGCATATAATATAATAAATAATAATATTTTTAGCTTAAAGACACGAAATTAAAATTTAAAATTCAAGATATAACAAAACTTGTCTATTTGTCGATTTTGGATTAAATTATTTTACGTTAATTTAAAAAATAGATTACACACAATGTATTAATTATTCACTTTAAGAAGGTTATTGAATTTATTGAATTTGTCATAATATTTATGAATAATTACACTGCCATCAAATACATTAAATTTCCTATTATTACAAAATTATTGTGGCACCCAAATTGCGTCATCATATATGTTTTTAGTTTTTATTTATAAAAATACTGTATCGATTAAAAAGTCGATACTATAATATTTATTATAACAGCTCCCATATACTGAATAATAAAAAAAAATTGCAGTTTAATTCTTAGTCAACTCCAGAAAATTAAAATTTATACTGTGCACATATTTATATATGAATAATTTTTACGTCCAATTAAATAGGGCAATATTTTATTATTACAGAGCTAGAGATATTAATTATTTCATAAGTTATGATAAAACTTTTGTTTTCCACCCTGGAACCGAAGTCGTATAACTGAACAACCTTATAATATTAAATTTACTGTAGAATTTTCATTTATCTCGAAGATATACGGAACCCAAGATGGATAAAACCAGTATCTTTACACAAGTATATATTTACGAACATAATGGTTTTTAACTCTAAACTAATTGCCTTCGCTTAGCACGTGTGCATTTAATTTTTGCCGTCCTTAAATGTTTTCCAGAGAAACATTCCAGAAAACGGCCGATAAATAACTGGAACAGAAACGAAACTGTCGCAGTGTTATGGTAGAAAGCTTTTAGCCGCAAAGAAATATTTTCACCCGAAAAGTGCGGTTATTCATACAGAAATTCTCCGCTAATTTCGCCTCGAATATTCTGCATTTTGCAGTCATTTGTTTAGGAGTCTGGCGAAACGATCTGGAGAACATGACTGCTGAAGTGGAAATATTTCTCCTAACAGAAAAGAATTTTTGTTGGAGAATTCTGTGGTAAACGATGAAAAATATATAGTTTATTATTTTTTTTCCGTTGCGAGATTTTAGTCGATGTTATAAAACGCAAATGATTTTAAGGCTTCCACGTTTAATTTTGCTTTGTTGTCGTCTTCTAAGGTCACTGTACAGATTTTTAGAATATTTCTTTTAATTAAGAATATGCTTAATATCATTGAAAGTGTCTGATTTATGGGAAGATTGTCTGGGTCGTTTTAGCAATTTTCCGCGAGTAGGTTTAAAACTATATTATATTTTTAAAAATAATAGTGATTATTTATTTACACCTCTGAAAGCAGAGTATTGAAAAAATAGCACTAACGTAAATAAATATTTAGGAGGTAGGTAGGACGTAGGAGTAAGCACGGTTATGAATTTAGTTTAAAAAGCTGTTGATTTTTTCTTGGATTTTTTTTCTCGTCAAGTATACACTTCTTTCTTCATTTGAGTCATTCGCCCTTATATAAACAGTAGTTTCTGTACCTTTCTTAGTAATTCGTTTTATTTCTAAGAAATTAAAAATGTATAACATTCTTTTTCACTGTCGCTGTTTTCATTGTTGGCTGTTTGTTACAAAATCATCCTTATACGTTAATTTTTGTAGACTAAAAATTTATTATGCTTTACTTTTTGTAACTGTTCACGATGCTATAAAATAATATAGATTAATTATAAAATTCAATTATTTTACTTTTAACAATCTCAAAATTACACATTACACAAAATTACAAATCTCAGATACATATTTGAATGCAAAACAAACATTTCATTCAAAAGTAAAAAAAAAAACTAGATACTTTTAAAGATCTATTTTTTAATTGGATAAAGAAAACATAATTACGCTACTTTATTCAAATATAAATTACCTCAATATTTACTCAAATAACTATCAAATCACCAAGTATTATATTACAAACCTATTCAGATCAACAAGTTTTTCAAAATAAGCAATTTCAAGCACAAATATTTATTTATGAAACCGTTTTGTTAACAATCTTTCCGTTTTGTTATTACAAAGATCAAACCAAATATCAAAACAATTATTAAGTAAATCTAACAACTCATTAAACTTACTTAATTTTTATTATACACTGAAGTGACAAAAGTCATGGGATATCAATATGCAAATTTTCAGATGGCAGTAGCATCGCGTAGAACAGGTATAAATGCGCAGTGCTTTCGCAGAGCTTTCATTTCTGTTCAAGTTATTCATGTGAGGAGGTTTTAACATGATGATGACCGCACGACGGGAATTAACAGACTTTGAACGCGGTATGTTAGTTGGAGCTAGACGCATGGGTCATGCCATTTCGGAAATCGTTAGCGAATTCAACATTCCCAGATCCACTGTGTCAAGAGTGTGCCGAGAGTATGAAATTTCAGGCATAACATCCCACCATGGACAGCGCAGTGGTCGACCGCCTGCACTTAACGACCGAGACCGGCGACGTCTGCAAAGAGTCGTAAATTCTAACAGACAAGCAACACTGCGTCAAATAACCGCAGAAATCAATGTGGGACGTACAAGGGACTTGTCTGTTAGAACTGTGCGGAGAAATTTGGCTTTCTTGGGCTATTCCAGCAGAAGACCGACTCGAGTGCCTTTACTGACAGAACGACATCGCTTGCAGCGACTCTCGTGGGCACGTGAGCATATCGGTTGGTCCCTAGATGAATGGAAAACCGTGGCCTGGTCCGATGAGTCACGATTTCAGTTGGTAAGAGCTGATGGTAGGGTTCGAGTGTGGCGCAGACCCCACGAAGCCATGGACCCAAACTGTCAGCAAGGCACTGTTCAAGCTGGTGGTGGCTCCGTAATGGTGTGGGCTGTTTTTTCATGGCATGGACTTGGTCCTCTGGTGCGACTGGACCGAACATTGACTGGAAATGCTTATGTTCAGCTACTTGGAGATCACTTGCAGCCATTCATGGACTTCATGTACCCAAACAACGATGGGATTTTTATGGATGACAATGCGCCATGTCACCGGGCCACAA
>BPLQ01011003.1:0-20149 GCA_021605075.1 Caerostris darwini | reverse complement strand
CGATGGGATTTTTATGGATGACAATGCGCCATGTCACCGGGCCACAACTGTTCGCGATTGGTTTGAAGAACATTCTGGATAATTCCAACGAATAATCTGGCCACCTAGATCGCCCGACATGAATCCCATCGAGCATTTATGGGACATCATCGAGAGGTCTGTTCGTGCCCAAAATCCTGCCCCATCAACGCTTTCACAATTATATGGACGTCTATCGAGACAGCATGGCTCAATATTCCTGCAGAAGACTTCCAACGACTTGTTGAGTCCATGCCACGTCGAGTTGCTGCACTTCTCCGGGCGAAAGGAGGGCCGACACGATATTAAGAGGTATCCCACGACTTTTGTCACTTCAGTGTATATCCAAATACATATTATGTATGTATATATACATGCGTAGGTATGTGCGTGTGTGGGCGCGTGGGTGTCGGCGGCCTGTGTGTCTGTACAAAATTTATTTATTTATTTATTTACATTATAATGTCTAAAGCATTCACAAGACATTCCCTATTGAAAATTTGTGAAGCTTTTGTAATATATTTAACATCATATACTTTCTCTTCAGTAAAGCATACTTTAATGATGATAATATTTTTATACCTAATGAGTTCTTCGAATAACGTTGAATACAGAGCCATACTCTCCTTAAATTTTGTAAACATTTTTGCATAATTTTCTCATTAAGATTCCAATAAGAACAAATATCTCGAAAAATTATTTGCAACCATTACAACAGCACTTAAATGAATACAATAATCGAAACAGCTCTTTAATCAAAATAAACTTAAATACTTAACTTTTAAGTTACTTGCTGTCCAGTGTTGTTAATATCTTCATTAACTCTCAAAAATATATTACACAAATAGCTTTTGACGTACCATTCCTCATTGGAGATCTGTGGCCAAGCCATTTGGCACTGTTACAAATGCAAAAATGTTTTTTTCCTTAGCTGCAATAAAATACTTTAATGTAGTTACAACTGGTTGTTGAAGAGCTCAAATCTGATTCCGTAATGGTGATTCATAAGTGGCAAACATAAGCTGATAACAAAATGGCGAAAAAAAGACTTCTGGCAATGTTTCAAATAGATATGCGTTAAATACGATTAAGTGAGAAATGACTTATTTCGTTACCAAGTCAGACAACTGGGACCATTAATTTACAATACATATCTGTCACGAATTGTTCAAAAAGATAAGAAAAAATCTCGAAGAATGCATTCGCTTCTATTCGTCCGGATGAAAAGTGAAAAAAAGAGATAATTACACTGATTTTTCTGTTGGAAAGCACATTTAATCTGTTTTTATACGTAACTGAAAAACTCCAAAACTTGATATTCCATTGAAGTGATATTTTTATCTGGAATGCTGAAAAAAGAGTAATTACGCGAGATCATTTTGGAAGTTTCAATTGCTAATGATAATAGAATGAACTGCTGTCTCTGGGGTCTCGACTGTTTGTAATTAAAGATATCTATGTTCTTTACATTTCTTTGAAATTGAAATTTGATGTATAAAAGATTATGGAGTATAAATATAAAGTTTGAAACAAATAGAGCAAAATGAAATTTTATACGGCAAATAACGTAGGAATAAAACATGTATTTGTTAATAGACAAATAATGATTGATCTCAATAAAAATAATTTCTATTAAGATGTTGGCTTATAAAAATAGAGCGATGTAATTCATTACCATTAAAATCTCTTATTTAATCTCGCAAAAGTAGTCATAAGCATTAATAATTTACATTATATATATATGCAAAATTATGAAGCTATAAATTTTTACATACACACAAATTTATAAAAGTCTTTTTGTTAAATTGGGTGAAACAACCATAATTACACTACTTTTCTCAAATATAAATTACATTAAATATTTACTCTTATCATCATCAAATCGCCATCTATTAAGATACAAATCTATTCAAACAAACATGTTTCTCTGAATAAATAATTTCACGCACAAATACTTTATTTATGAAACTATTTTAAACATAATATTATTTATATAACATTTTGTTAATAATTTTTATGCTTTGTTTCTACAAAGTTCAAACCAAGTATGAAAACATGTATCAAGTAAATCTAATCAACTCACTAAATTTACATATTTTTTATTATATATCCATATACATATATGTATATGTGTGTGTGGTCATGTACGTGTGTATGCATGAGCGTAGGTGGCCTGTGTGATGTTTAAGCTTACTTTATTTTATTATTATTTTTTTTCTTTATACTGTCTAAAGCATTTAAGACTTTTTCTTTCTTAAATTTTTGAAGCTATTATAATATATTTAACATTTTATATTTCCTCTTCAGTAAAGATGATAATATTTTATTTTTTACTTAATCGACTAATAACATTGAGCACAGAGCCATTCATTTCTGGAAATTCGTAAACAGTTTTGCATAATTTTCTCATCAAGGCTAAAATAACAATATATAACTTGAAAAATTATTTGCAACCATTACAATAGCATTTAAATGAATACAATAATTTAAATACCTATTTTAAAAAAAATAATTTTAAATGCTTAACATTTAAATTACTTGTTGGGCAATGTTGTTAATGTCTTCATTAACTCTCAAATATACAATACATGCATCGCTTTTGACGCACCATTTTTCATTGGAGATCTATGACCAAACCACTTGGCATTGTTACAAATGCAAAAATGTTTTTTTTCCTTTGCTGTAATAAAATACTTAATGCAGTTACAATTGGTTGTTGTAGAGCTGAAGTCGGATACCGTAACGGTGATTAATAACTGGCAAACACAAGCGGATAACAAAATTCGAAAGGAAACTTCTGGCAATGTTTCAAACAGATATGCGTTAAATACGATTAAGTGAGAAATGACTTATTTCATTACCGAGTCAGACAACTGGAACCATTAATTCACAATACATATCTGTCACGAATTGTTCAAAATGATAAGAAAAAGTCTCGAAGCATGCATTCGCTTCTATTCGTCCGGATGAAAAGTGAAAAAAAAAAAAGAAATAATCACACTGATTTTTCTTTTGGAAAGCACATTTAATCGGTTTTCGTACAGAACTGAAACACCCCAAAACTTGATATTCCGTTGAAGTGACGTTTTTATCTAAAATGTTAGAAAAAGAGTAATTATGCGGGATCATTTTGGATGTTTCAGTTGCTAATGATAATAAAATGAACTGCGTTCGCTGGTGTCTCGACGGTTTTGAATTAATGATTTATGTGTCCTCTGCATTTCTTTCACATTGAAAGTTTCTATATAAAAGATTTTGCTTACAAATTTAAAGTTTGAAACGGAGAGAGAAAAGTGAAATTTTATTCAACAAACAACGCAGGCATAAAACTTCTATTTGTTAATAGACAAATGATGATAATGTCGTTAAAAATCCTTTTTATTAAGATGGTGGTTAGTAAAAATAGCGCGACGTAATTCGTTATCATTAAAATCTTTTTTTTTTAATCTCACAAAAGTAGTCATAGGCAATACTAATATATTCAAAATGATGAAGCTATACATGCAATTTTAAATAGAACATTGCAGTAGCCGAAATCAAAAGTAAAACATACAAGTGCGCAAGTTTTCAAAATTGAGTGAGTTTGCATATTGTATTGATTTTTCGAGAAATATGGAAATAAAATAATTATTATAAATAGTCTAAATTAAAGTAACATATCTGCATTTTTGTATACATAATCGTATACGTGCGTGTGAATAGTGTGTGTGGAGAAACAAGCTTTTGATACTTATGTGTGCTCATTCACTTATTAAAAAAAATTGTAAAAGTGAAATATTTAAAAAAAAAGAAAGAAAAAGGCTTAAAAAGGAGTAACCAAAAAGTTTCGATGGTGGAATGAGGTATAGCATAGAAGAAAGACTGAAAGAAGAGCAATTTCTCGTGCCAATTTCTAAAGAGATAAAATGACGTCCAGCATCAATTTCACCTTCTCTCATTCATTAAACGAATGAGAGAAAGTTCTTTTTTTCCGAATATTTTCCGTTGACCCTACAAACTTATTTTCTACATATTTTTATCTGAAGGGAACCTGGGACCGACTACCAACGCTCCAGCACAAAAAAAAAGCAGCCCTCTATTAGAATACAGATTTGATAATCTTGGCAGACAACAAAATATTTGCCACTCATAGATCTTAGTATTTCTATGAGAGGAGCTCTCACTACTGTTAATGTTGGTATGTGGTCTTTTGGTCCTATGTTTTTATTTTCAGTGGTGTAGTTCGTCCTGATTTCATTTTAATAGAACAGCAAGCCGCCTATTCAAAAGGTTTACTTAGTCAACAAATTTTGGGAAAATGACTGTCGCATGGATTTGTCATTATCTCCAGTCAAATATATACAGCATATATCTGAGTTACTCATGTAAGACTAATGCAGAGATCCATCCATATAACATGAAACCGATGTCCGAGATAATTATCATATTCCTAATTTCTGATATGGGTTAACATTATGACAGGTTTATAAATTTAAAATGAAACTTCACTCATTTTCAACTAATTTTTGTCTTCGATATTCTTAACTCAATCTTAAAACTTACAGCGATAAGGAGTTTTACGTGCGATATACATGTACACCATAACTTTTGTTTGGAACTGTATCATTTTATGCTCATACCAAACTTCATTAAAATCTGTGCGTGTTATATATATATATATGCACAAGAAGAAAATCGTGATCACATTTCAATTAAAAAAAGTGGGTGTTGCCACTGAAAATATTTGAAATCATATCACTATAACTATAAATGCTGGGGCTTAACTGTTGTTTTTCATACGATTCCACAGCGCATATTTAAAAATAGCTTAAATTAAAATTTCATTCAATTTCTATTAATGGTATGATAGCTTGAGACCCATACTACTGTGCCCAAAAAGTAAGATCAGTTATTTATTTTTTTTTCAAAAATTCTTGACCGATCAGGAATTAACTGATCAATTTGAAATTCCATCACCGTCAACAAGGTCTCTAATTATAAATAGAGGGTTTAAAAGCCCCAAATCCTTAATTTTTTGAACTTGAGCTTCGTCGGTTGAGTTGGATGGTTAACCAGAGGACTCTTCGTCTTCAACGGGTTCTCTGCCTTCTTTGAACTATTTATACCTCTTCTTATCTGCCTTCTTTGAACTATTTATACCTCTTCTAAGCATTTCTTTCCGATATAGGAATGCTCACCGAATGTCTTCTGCAAACAAAATTTAATGCAAGTTCTTTGCTCAATTAATTCAGACGCTTCAAAAATCACCGGAATCAATTTTAGCGTCTCACAAAGTCAGGTTTAACAAAAAAGAAAAAAATAAGGAAATTCCATAAGCCCTGGGAATTTTAAATCGGAAATTGTTCTTACTTTTTGGACACAGTAGTATATCTAGAAATGCTGCTGCTTTCGTTGAGAAAATTTTTGTATTATCACCGTATTTACGTCTGTATATTGTTTTTTAAGCAGTGTCTATACAGAAATATTTCTTACCTAAAAACTTGCTTACAATTACTTGAAAACAGACAAAATTAAGAAATTTTTTTAAAAACGATATAAATCAATACACATTCTGTAAATTTACAGCTGAGATATTTTAAGCATTTATCAAACATTTTCAATTTAGTTATTAAACAGAAAGTTTTCTGAAACCCACTCGTGATCAATTGTGATGGATAGCTGCTCTGTAGATGACGTCTGACCATAAAAACTAAAACTGACCTAAAACTTGTATAAAAATAAATACAATTTTTTTAATTATTTCTCTTTATAAATTATTGAATTTTCTAATGAAATTGAGATGTGAATTATAAATAGCAACATAAGCCAAATAAAGAAAGTATGTTTTTTTATAGGTTTAGATTTCGCAATAATATATCACTACAAAAACAAAAAGTATTATAAGTTCGGTATTTTTATGCCTAGAACTTCTAGGAATTTTTAAATTTATGTAATAAAAATTTTTTTTTATCATATGTGAGCATCTTTTCCTGGTTAGGGGTCCGTGACGTTATCCAAATAGCAGGGCCACGCAAATAAAACCCCATTATAAATTTTGGCAGAAAATGGTACTTTGGGTCCCTTAACTCTTGAAATGATTCATGAATAACGTTAATCTTAAGGAATTTTCTGGAGAATTTGGCTTTTGATTGAAGTGTTTTGTAGTATGGTTTTGAAGCACTTTTTATGTTTTGGGTTGGGGTTTTAAACATTTTTATTTCCAATGGCTATAAGTACTCATAATGAGTTGATCAATTCCTTCTTTTTGAATTTTCATATTTATCACTTTTGGCATTTTTCGGTGCCTATTCAGCTATATAGTGCTTCTGATTGTATTTGAAATACTTCTTTCTTCATTTATTCCTAGAATTTTCAAACTTTGATATCTTCTTTTGGGTATTGTATGTGATAACGTTTCTTGTAGAATTTGGAATACTTTTCTTCATTTACGACTAGAATTTTCAAACTTTGATATATTCTCATGGTTATTGTAGGCGATAACGTTTCTTGTAGTATTAGGAATACTTTTCTTCATTTACGACTAGAATTTTCAAACTTTGATATATTCTCATGGTTATTGTAGGCGATAACGTTTCTTGTAGTATTAGGAATACTTTTCTTCATTTACGACTAGAATTTTCAAACTTTGATATATTCTCATGGTTATTGTAGGCGATAACGTTTCTTGTAGTATTAGGAATACTTTTCTTCATTTACGACTAGAATTTTCAAACTTTGATATATTCTCATGGTTATTGTAGGCGATAACGTTTCTTGTAGTATTAGGAATACTTTTCTTCATTTACGACTAGAATTTTCAAACTTTGATATATTCTCATGGTTATTGTAGGCGATAACGTTTCTTTTAGTATTAGGAATACTTTTCTTCATTTACGACTAGAATTTTCAAACTTTGATATATTCTCATGGTTATTGTAGGCGATAACGTTTCTTGTAGTATTAGGAATACTTTTCTTCATTTACGACTAGAATTTTCAAACTTTGATATATTCTCATGGTTATTGTAGGCGATAACGTTTCTTGTAGTATTAGGAATACTTTTCTTCATTTACGACTAGAATTTTCAAACTTTGATATATTCTCATGGTTATTGTAGGCGATAACGTTTCTTGTAGTATTAGGAATACTTTTCTTCATTTACGACTAGAATTTTCAAACTTTGATATATTCTCATGGTTATTGTAGGCGATAACGTTTCTTGTAGTATTAGGAATACTTTTCTTCATTTACGACTAGAATTTTCAAACTTTGATATATTCTCATGGTTATTGTAGGCGATAACGTTTCTTGTAGTATTAGGAATACTTTTCTTCATTTACGACTAGAATTTTCAAACTTTGATATATTCTCATGGTTATTGTAGGCGATAACGTTTCTTGTAGTATTAGGAATACTTTTCTTCATTTACGACTAGAATTTTCAAACTTTGATATATTCTCATGGTTATTGTAGGCGATAACGTTTCTTGTAGTATTAGGAATACTTTTCTTCATTTACGACTAGAATTTTCAAACTTTGATATATTCTCATGGTTATTGTAGGCGATAACGTTTCTTGTAGTATTAGGAATACTTTTCTTCATTTACGACTAGAATTTTCAAACTTTGATATATTCTCATGGTTATTGTAGGCGATAACGTTTCTTGTAGTATTAGGAATACTTTTCTTCATTTACGACTAGAATTTTCAAACTTTGATATATTCTCATGGTTATTGTAGGCGATAACGTTTCTTGTAGTATTAGGAATACTTTTCTTCATTTACGACTAGAATTTTCAAACTTTGATATATTCTCATGGTTATTGTAGGCGATAACGTTTCTTGTAGTATTAGGAATACTTTTCTTCATTTACGACTAGAATTTTCAAACTTTGATATATTCTCATGGTTATTGTAGGCGATAACGTTTCTTGTAGTATTAGGAATACTTTTCTTCATTTACGACTAGAATTTTCAAACTTTGATATATTCTCATGGTTATTGTAGGCGATAACGTTTCTTGTAGTATTAGGAATACTTTTCTTCATTTACGACTAGAATTTTCAAACTTTGATATATTCTCATGGTTATTGTAGGCGATAACGTTTCTTGTAGTATTAGGAATACTTTTCTTCATTTACGACTAGAATTTTCAAACTTTGATATATTCTCATGGTTATTGTAGGCGATAACGTTTCTTGTAGTATTAGGAATACTTTTCTTCATTTACGACTAGAATTTTCAAACTTTGATATATTCTCATGGTTATTGTAGGCGATAACGTTTCTTGTAGTATTAGGAATACTTTTCTTCATTTACGACTAGAATTTTCAAACTTTGATATATTCTCATGGTTATTGTAGGCGATAACGTTTCTTGTAGTATTAGGAATACTTTTCTTCATTTACGACTAGAATTTTCAAACTTTGATATATTCTCATGGTTATTGTAGGCGATAACGTTTCTTGTAGTATTAGGAATACTTTTCTTCATTTACGACTAGAATTTTCAAACTTTGATATATAATCTCATGGTTATTGTAGGCGATAACGTTTCTTGTAGTATTAGGAATACTTTTCTTCATTTACGACTAGAATTTTCAAACTTTGATATATTCTCATGGTTATTGTAGGCGATAACGTTTCTTGTAGTATTAGGAATACTTTTCTTCATTTACGACTAGAATTTTCAAACTTTGATATATTCTCATGGTTATTGTAGGCGATAACGTTTCTTGTAGTATTAGGAATACTTTTCTTCATTTACGACTAGAATTTTCAAACTTTGATATATTCTCATGGTTATTGTAGGCGATAACGTTTCTTGTAGTATTAGGAATACTTTTCTTCATTTACGACTAGAATTTTCAAACTTTGATATATTCTCATGGTTATTGTAGGCGATAACGTTTCTTGTAGTATTAGGAATACTTTTCTTCATTTACGACTAGAATTTTCAAACTTTGATATATAATCTCATGGTTATTGTAGGCGATAACGTTTCTTGTAGTATTAGGAATACTTTTCTTCATTTACGACTAGAATTTTCAAACTTTGATATATAATCTCATGGTTATTGTAGGCGATAACGTTTCTTGTAGTATTAGGAATACTTTTCTTCATTTACGACTAGAATTTTCAAACTTGATATATTCTCTTGGTTTATTGAATGTGATAACGTTTGTTGTGATGAATGAATGTTGAATTTGATATGTGTTTCGCTCATAAATATCTGCTGATCTGATTGGAACAGATGTTAGAGATTGTGCTTTAAACCGAAATTAATTAGAGGGAAAATTAATAGTTTATCTTCATGTAAATCTTTAATCTTTATACCTATCCTTTTTTTTCTTGTTCTTGGATCTAAAATGTAGCATCTTACATAATACTTACAAATCTCTGAAACAAAATAGCAAGCTTACTTTATTATATTTTAAGACTTTATATGATAAGGATAAGATTAAGATTAAGATTTAAGATATGTTTGGTTTTAGTTTTTGCTTCTCCTTTTAATGAAATTTTTTTTTTGATTTTGTCAAACGATATAAAAATATTCAATTTCGCTAATTTACTTTTTAAAGATATTTTATTCCGTTTCCTTAATTGTTTTCGATAATAATTCGATCATAATAATCTTAATTGAATGATATTTTTATCGTTTTTTTAAAAACATTATATTTCTGTAATGTGAAAAATTTCTCTAATGCGTTTTCTAAAAAAAAATAATAAAATTGATTTCCTAGTTTCGAGTAAATTCATTTATCATGACTTTTTTTTAATCAATTGATATTTTTTTCATTCGAATAATCAGATATATTACATTAATAGTATTCAAGCGTGATTTAATTTTCAGTTAATCTTTTTTTTTATTCAAACAAAAAATCTTTCTGTATTTCTTCAGAAATTATAATTTTAAAATACCTTTCATGCGGAAATCGAATAGTAAAGAAGCAATTCACATACATGTATAGTTCATTTCATGCTCCAAAAATCCCGTTCTTTTACATTAATAGAAATTACTTTGTTTATTTTTTAATGTGTTAAATTCAAAGATTTACTAATTTTTTTAATCTCATTTTTTTACGTTTATTATATACGAAACTGAAATAGAACGGCATGGTAAAAAACGCGTGAAGATTGCAATTGCAAGTTTCCAATCTAAGCAAGCTGAATGTATCTACAGTATTCCGGAAATCAGCACGATAAATCTGTGGGTTGGAATGCCCTTAAGTTAGGCTGTAGGCATAAGGGAGGAAGAATCTCTCGTATGACATCTTTTTTAAGTGTTCTTTTCATATTGTTATGGAGAAGTCTGAGTTCATTGTAGGAAACCTCATAGTGTACTAGAATAATGCTGAATCTGCTGTATATTTACCCTTCTAGTGGGGGAATGACCTATGATCAAGATGCCTGGAATTCAAAAACAACAACATTATATAGAAAACTGGACATATGGTAGCTCCGTGACCTTCTTCAGCCTTCTGAGCCAAGTCAGACTTCTACCTACTGGGGATCCATCACAAAACAGAAGCTGCCTCCTTTCCATCCAACCATGAGTGGACTACTCATGGGTTGTCCGTCCAAAACTGTAGGACTTAAAAAACTGAAACTTAGACACAACACAACAACCATAGATAATTGATGACACTACATATTTATTTATTTTCTGAATACCGTTTCTACAACATTGAATAAAAAAAAAACCCATTGTAACAGTTATTGAATATCTTCTATCATCATTAGTGGCGCACCAGCCCCATGATGGGGCAAGGTCATCTTCGTGCTAGCAAATTTCTAGACAGGAGAGGAATTTTTAAGGGTAATGTTGTCAGCACTGCTCCTAACGCTCTACAGCATTATTAGACCGTGATCTACGATTTAAAGTGGATTCCGAACCAATACATACATCCATGGCCCTGATTTGAACCTGAAACCTTTGGCACCGAGCGCAAGTCACTCAGCCATCAGACCCCGAATATCTTCCACACACGTAAAATGTTAAATTAATTTTTTCGATTCCTTCTATTAGCTCACACTCTCCCTATATATATCTTATTCAAATTTTCAATCGTTAATAAAATACTTTTTGTTCATCCACTCAAGGTCAAATACATTTTTTTGAACTTGTAATGGATGACACTGATGTTAATACAGTTTTTTCAAATATTAATACAGTAATTAAAATTAATTAATTAGTTTTAGTTTTTTTTTTTTTTTAGATTTAAGTTGCATTTATCTACCAATAGATGGCGCCAAATAAAGTTTTAAAAAAAATGAATGAAAATTATTTATAAAGGATTTTCTGCAATATAGTGAAAAAAAAGTAGGAATTGACTTAAACTTTTTTTTTTTATATTACTTGTCATGAACCATCTATATTATTAATGCAGCTATCGTTCTGAAAATGTCAATTTTTCAAATAACAAAAATTTTTTAAATCGTCATAATGATTTCCCAAATAATCCAACACAAGCTTAGTGTAAGCTATGCTTACGTGTTTAAAGATATAAATAAATTGCAAAACAAATTGCATGATTTTAATTATTTTCTCATTTAAGTCGTTGATAATCTTTCACTGCTTACAAGAATTTAATTTTATACACGTGTTACCTCAATTTCTAGATTGCTTTAGATTTCTAATTTGTGTTACTATGAATAATTTATTAAGCCGTGCCGCTTTTTGGAACCATTAAATTAATTCAAATAGATCTTAATTAAACCGAATTTACATAGCAACCTCTAATTAAGCGATTAAAAACAGACGTGCTAACGTGCTTTACATTTCATTAGTTATTTAAATTTACGATAGAAACTTTTGTTCCTTCATTTTTGCATGCCAAGAAATCTGTTTTAAATTTTGGATAAAATAAATTTTTTACTTGAGGTAGAAATTAAAATAGTCATACATATTTAGGCACAAAGGATTAATTCGATAAATATTGTTTTTAATCGAATTAAAAGAAAATATATTTAAAAAAATGATGATTGATCTTTTTATAATAAATAAGCAGATATACAGCGTAACATGGCTAAAATAAAATAAAATATTTTTAGTTTGGTAAAATATTTATGCAGGATTAAAGGTTTGTGATGAAATTAATTTCTTAACTGAGGTGGAAATAAAAATTGCTATACTTATTTAGACAGAAAAGATTAATCTAATAAAATAATTTTCTATGATACTGAATGTGGATTAGACACAACACAACGACCCCAGAGACTTGATGACACTAATATTTATTTATTTCTGAATACCCTTTCTACAATACTGAATATCGATTAAAACAAGACAAGAACCCCAAAAAATTAATGACACTACATATTATTATCTATTTATTATTACATACATTGTTGTTACATACTATTTTATATTTATTTATTTATTTTCTGAACACCCTTTCACCAATACTGAATAGAAAATCGCTGTAAAATTTATTGAATATCTTCCACACACATAAATTATTAAATTAATTTTTATGAATCATCTTTATTATCCATACAACTATCGTTCTGAATATGTCAATTTTTCAAATAACAAAAATATTTTAAATCGTCATAATGCTATCCCAAATAATCCAAACAAGCTTAGTGTATGCTATGCTTACGTGTTTAAAGAAATAAATAAATTGCATGATTTTAATTATTTTCTCATTTAAGTCGTTGATAATCTTTCACTGCTTACAAGAATTTAATTTTATACACGTGTTACCTCAATTTCTAGATTGCTTTAGATTTCTAATTTAGTGTTACTTGAATAATTTATCAAGCCGTGCTGCTTTTTGGAGCTATTAAATTAATTCGGAAAGAACATTAATTCGAATAGATCCTAATTAAACCGAATTTACATAGCAACCTCTAATTAAGCATTTAAAAAAAAATGGTCCCATATTTATTCTAGTAGAACTAAATCTAACGTGCCTTACATTTCATTGGTTATTTTAATTTGAGATAGGAAATTTTTTTTCCACCTTCTTTTTGCATGCCAAGAAATCTGTTTTAAATTTTCTGATTTCTTAATTGAGATAGAAATAAAAATAATCATACTTATTTCGACAAAATTAATCCAATAAATATATTTTTTAATCAAATTAAAAGAAAATATATTTAAAAATTTGACGATTGATCTTTTTATAATAAACAAGCAGATAGGATATAGCGTAACATGGTTAAAGAAAAATAATATATTTTTAGTTTGGTAAAATATCTATGGAGGATTAAAGGTTTGTGATGAAATTAATTTCTTAACTGAGGTGGAAATAAAAATAGCCATACTTATTAAGACAGAAAAGATTATTCTAATAAAATAATTTTCTATATTACTGAATGTGGATTAGACACAACACAGCTACTCCAGAGAATAGATGACACTACGTATTTATGTATTTTCTGAATACCCTTTCTACAATACTGAATGTGGATTAAAACAACACTACAACCCTAGAATTGATGACACTACATATCATTATATATTTATTATTACATACATTATTACAGTAGAACCTTTGTAAGTCGAACTTCAAGGGAGCCGCCAAATAATTCGAGTTGTAGAGTTTTCGACTTATGGAGGATTTCGACTTACACGGATTTTGTAAGGAAATATTCGACTTGTAGAGGTTTAGATACTTTCTAACTTACTTTGAGAATTATAAGAATAAGAATTATAATAAGAACATTTCATAGAATTGGTTATTCTATTTACTGTATACTCATACATTGCTTTCTAAGAAACGATGACGTGCATTGTCGGCAAATCCTTCAAGTCGGCAACTTAATTTTTTCGAGCTATAGAGGTAATTAATTTCAAATGATAGAGTTGTGAAGGTTGTAAAATGAAACATAGCTAATGTTCGGGATACAGAGGTCCTTTTTTTTCGAGTTACGGAGGGAAAATATATACCAAAATGGCTTGTGGGGAATGACTGATTATTTCGACATATAGGAGGTTTAAATTTCGAGTAATGGAGGCTTTGGGGTTTGAAGGGAAGGGAACAAAAAATTTTTCGAGTTTTGGAGCTTTTAGACTATATGAGATTCGACTGTATTACATATTATTTTGCATGTATTTATTTATTTTCTAAACACTCTTTCACCAATACTGAATAGAAAATAATTGTAATAGTTATGGAATATCTTCCACACACGTAAAATATTAAATTAATTTTTATAAATCATCTATATTAATCATGCAACTATCGTTCTGAAAATGACTATTTTTCAAATAACAAAAATGTTTTTAATCGTCATAATGCTTTCCCAAATAATCCAAACAAGCTTAGTGTATACTATGCTTACGTGTTTAAAGATATAAATAAATTGCAAAACAAATTGCATGAATTTAATTATTTTCTCATTTAAGTCTTTGATAATCTTTCACTGCTTATAAGAATTTAATTTTATACACGTGTTACCTCAATTTCTAGATTGCTTTAGATTACTAATTTAGTGTTACTATGAATAATTTATTAAGTCGTGCTCCTTTTTGGAGCCATTAATTTACATAGCAACCTCTAATTAAGCACGTAAAAAAAAGAAATGGTCCCATATTTATTCTAGTAGAGCTAACTCTAACGTGCCTTACATTTCATTAGTTATTTTAATTTGAGATACTAAATTTTTTCCCTTCATTTTTGCATGCCAAGAAATCTGTTTTAAATTTTGTGATAAAATAAATTTCTTAATTGAAATAGAAATGAAAATAATCATACTTATTTAGGCAGAAAAAGATTAATTCGATAAATATTTTTTTTTATGAAATTAAAAGAAAATATATTTAAAAAATTGATAATTGATCTTTTAAAATAAGCAGATATGATATGGCACAACATGGTAAAAAAAAATATATTTTTAGTTTGGTAACATATCTATGCAGGATTACAGGTTTGCGATGACATTAATTTCTTAATTGTGGTGGAAATTAAAACAGCCATACTTATTTAGACAGAAAAGATTAATTTAAAAAAATAATTTTCTATAATACTGATTGTGGATTAGACACAACACAACAACCCCAAAGAATAGATGACACTACGCATTTATGAATTTTCTGAATACCATTTCTACAATACCGAATATGGATTAAAATAACACAACAACCCTAGAAAATTCATGACGCTACATTTTATTATTACATAGATTATAATTACATATTATTTCATATTTACTTATTTATTTTCTGAGCACCCTTTCACAAATACTGAATAGAAAATTGTTGTAATATTTATTAAATATCATCCACGCACATAAATTTTTAAATTAATTGTATAAATCATCTATATTATTCATACAACTATCGTTCTGAAAATGTCAATTTTTCAAATTACAAAAATGTTTTAAATCGTCATAATGCTTTTCCAAATAATCCAAACAAGCTTAGTGTATGCTATGCTTACGTGTTTAAAGACATAAATAAACTGCAAAACAAATTGCATGATTTTAATTATTTTCTCATTTAAGTCGTTGATAATCTTGCACTGCTTACAAGAATTTAATTTTATACACGTATTCACTACCTCAATTTCTAGATTGCTTTAGATTTCTAATTTAGTGTTACTATGAATAATTTATTAAGCCGTGCTGCATTTTGGAGCCATTAAATTAATTCGATCAACATTAATTCGAATAGATCTTAATTAAACCGAATTTATATTGCAACCTCTAATTAAACACTTACAAAAAAAAAAATGGTCCCATATTTATTCTAGTAGAACTAAATCTAACGTGCCTTACATTTCCTTAGCTATTTTAATTTCAGATAGGAAATTTTTTCCTGCATGGTTTTTGCAATGCCAAGAAATCTGTTTTAAATTTTGTGATAAAATAAATTTCTTAATTAAGATAGAAATTAAAATTGTCATACTTATTTAGCCAGAAGGGATTAATTCGATAAATATATTTTTTTTACCAAATTAAAAGAAAATAAATTTAAAAAATTGAAGATTAAACTTTTAAAATAAACAGATATGGCACGTGTAACAGGGTTAAAGTAAGTAATATATTTTTATTTGGTAAAGTTAACTAAGAAAAAATATCTATGCAGGATCAACGTTTTGCGATTGTAAATAAATTGGTTTAGAGATATAAAGAGGCTAAGTAAAAAACTAATTGTTATTTGATAATTTACAATATATATTTTTGTCTTTAATCTGCCAGTAATCATTTTTAACAATATAACAGCGTTAATTTTGTAAACAAATTGAAATTTAATACTGTTTACAATTAATTTGTTAAAAGCACAGATGGTGTAAAAGTTTACTAAGAAAAAATTATCTATGCAGAATCAAAGGTTTGGGATTGTAAATACGTTGCTTTAAAACTACACTGACTACCAATAAGTATTTGGACACCTGTGATAGAAAAGAAAAACGAACTTCATTCAAAATCAATAGTTGGTAGAGCCTCCACGAGAGGCAATTACAGCGTGAACCCTCCGGGGCATACTTTCCACAAGTCTTTGTATGACAACTAGTGGTATTTTCTTCCACTCGGCTTGGAGAAGACATAGAAGTTCCTTCACCGCTTTTGGACTTGTTGTGCACCACTGAATTCGGCGATGCAATGCGTCCCAGAGGTTCTCGATAGGGTTGAGATCTGGGCTCTGGGCAGGCCAGTCCATTCGATGAACTCCATTGGCACCATACCAAGCCTTGGTTAACGTCGAAACATGACAACTGGCATTGTCGTCCTGAAAGTAACAGGGGTCCAGCCCGTAAAACTGCCACAACGTAGGAAGCATATTGTTATCCAAAATAGTGCAGTAGGCATCGGCATTGAGCTTACCATGAATGGGGACCAAGGGTCCCAGTCCATACCAGGAGAAACACCCCCAGACCCTAATTCCACCTCCGCCGAACTTGACTGTTGGTACAATGCATTCTGCCAGGAGACGTTCTCCAGGCAGACGCCAGACCAGACCCTGCCATCCGAACGGTAAAGGGTGAACCTTGATTCGTCACTAAAAAGAATCCGTTTCCACTGATCTACAGTCCAATTTCGATGTGCTTTTTTTTAACCGAGCAGCGCGGTTGGACTTTGTGATTAAAGTCTTATGGGCAGCAGCACGACCATGAAAACCATGCAGATGTGCTTCCTTACGGATGGTATTCTTTGAAACCATACTCAAGGATGCCTGTTGAAACTCCTCACGGAAGAGGGATGGGTGCGGTTCTTCCGAATTTCTCTGGTGAGCACTCGTCGGTCTCTATCTCCAGTTTCGTTGGTCTACCGACTCGGGGCACATTCCGACAATCACCGCTCACCTTCCACTTCCTAATCACATAGGCCACTGTCGGTTTTGGGTACATCAGATCGTTAGATATGTCCCTTAAGGATCGGCCACATTTGTGATACCCGATAATTATACCTTTCCCGAAATCAGAGTGCTCCGAACTGCGCGGCATCTTGCATGCGACTAATGCCGATGCTGTTTCCTACACGATATATACCGGCGGAGTCCATGACATACCTCAGGACCACAGATATCGTCATTTGCATAGGTGTCCAAATACTTATTGGTAGTCAGTGTATAAATAAACTAAATAAAAAATAATAGTTATTCGAGAATTTGCAATATATTTTTTCTCCTGTAACCTGTCGATATTCATTTCTTAACAATATAACAGCGTTAGTTTGATAAACAAATTGAAATTTAATACTGTAAATGTTCCAACTTTTTATTATAATAAATTATTTAAAAAAACTAACATAAAACTTTACTAAGAAAAAATATCTATTCAGGATCAAAGGCTTTTAGGATTTTAAATTAGTTGCTTTACAAATATCAATAGACTGAATAAAAAAATAATTGTAACTCTAGAATTTGCAATATTTTTTTCATCTTTAATCTCTTACTATTCATTTTTTAATAATATAACGGTTAGTTTGATAAACAAATTAATATTTACTGTAAATGTTTCTATTTTTTACTATCAATTAAAAGCATAGATAAAGTAAAAAGTTTAGTAAGAAAAATATCTATACAGAATAAAAAGTTTGGGATTTTAAATAAGTTTTTTAAATCTATAAATTGGGTAAATAAAAAATAATTCTTATTTGAGAATTAATTTGCAATAGATTTTTTCACACTTTAATCTGCCAGTAAACATCTTTAACAATGTTTAACAAAGTGTTAGATTGTTAAACAAATTTATATTTTATACTGTAGATGTTCTACCTATTTTTTTTATCAAATTACTGCTATTATTTTTTACTGTAAATGTTCAACCTATTTTTATTACGATTTTTTACAATTAATTAAAAGCGTCGATTGTGTAAAATTTTCATAGTAATAAAAAAAAATGGAGATTTTAATTATTAAAAAAATATTAATGAAAATATTTGTTTAATTTGGGCTACTAATTTTTCCAACGAAATACAAAATTCAAATTTAAAAAAACTGAGTTTCTAAAAGTTTCCTTTTAAAATACATTTATTTCCAAAGAGAGAGAGAAATATTCCTTAAAATTATTGATATTTATATATTTAATAATTTTTTCCAAAATCGTAACACTATTTTAAAATTAATTATATTGCATTATTGATAGAATTTTGTGATAAAAATTGCATTCAAATATAATTGAATTGCATTACCAAATTACATGCAATTTAAAGTTCAAAATTAATTATTCCTTCAGAATATTATTAATTTAATGTCTGTATGAAAAGATTAAAGCATATATTTATAAACTAAATTATGTAATATGTCAAATAATATGCGTATAGATATATTATTATGTACTATAGATACTATATTATATTCTGCATTATTTATATTGTGTATGTATTAGAAGCAGATATGAATTTTAAAAGCTGAAGTCTATCTTGCAAAACTGCAAAGTAAAGCCAGCTTGGTATTTACTCGAATTATGTATTAGAAGTGACATTTTTATTTCGTGTAATTTACGAATTTAAAATAACATTTATGTTAAAATACTGATTAAATTTAAAATTCTTAAACTACTGTTTATCGCTTAATAAACTATTGTATAATAAGTCAAATTAAATTGAATCACAAAACTTAAATCAATTCAAATATTTATGTAATATTTTGACTGAATTTGTAATAGTCTGTTACAAAAAATAAATGGATAATATTGAAAACTTTTAAATTCAGTTTCTTCTGATGGCTTTTTTTATATTTGAAAAATTATGTATTATTGATTTGAAATCAGCTTTTAAGACAATTAAAAAATCTTTTATCAGCTTTTTAAGACAATTATGATATAAAGTAAAGTTAGCGTTCTTAAGATGTACCATTTAGGCATCAGCGTCTAGATAGAGGAGGATCTAGAGAATATTTAGGAGGTGTTGATGTAGCGCCCTGTTAAGAAAAGTCCATTTTGGAATTGCATCATAATTTGAAAAGAATTTATAGGGGTTGGGTTAGTATCTAGGCCTTTCCCAACCTGAAATACCCCTAGAGCAGGGATGGGCAAACTACGGCCCACGAGCCAACTCCGGCCCGCCGGAAGGTTCTATCCGGCCCGTGGATAGAATTTTAATTTGCCGGTTCGAGGCAAATTAAAAGAAATATACATTTATATATTATACATCCACCTTCTTTTCTACTTTGATTAAATATTATTTTTTTCTTCCTTTTTTACAAAGGACTGATGATCTTTTTACTTTCTCTATTTTTGTTCTACAAAATATAAATCGACGAAAATAGCATGCACAGATAGCTTTCAATCGGTAAAGTGTTAAAAGCGGAAGTTCTTTGTTAGTTATAGCTGTAGATTGTTGCCAACAAGCGTTATTTCTTTCTGGGAGCAGACATTTAGGAATTTAATATAAGTGAATTAGACCTCACATGTGAAAGACTGTGCATTTTAAGCTCCAGCCAGCGGCTTTTATTTTGGCATGAGTTCTAATATTATTGATTGCGCATGGAAAGATTGAGGATATATAGATCATTGTGAATAGTGGTGAAATTATTAAATGTATAGCTTAGCTAATGCTTGTTTGGCTTATTCGTAAAATATTTCAACCCTAAATTGGCTACTAAAAAACGTAAAGTTGATTCAGAGTGACGTGACTTTAATGATGAACGGACCTAAAAATATTTTTTTTACAGTTGTAAAGGATAAACTAGTATGTCTCATCGCAATTTCATTCATTCAAAAATATTTAAATTATAATAATTCAATATTGTTTTTAAA
>BPLQ01011001.1:0-65603 GCA_021605075.1 Caerostris darwini | reverse complement strand
TATCATATCATATTTAATATAGATAAAAAATATTGAATCTCAATATTTTAAAAGCCATACGTTGAAAATATTTTTCCAAAGACTTCAGAAATATGTGTTAAAATTATGAATTCTAAAAAAAGGGGCTGATGTCCTTACATATACTGAGGACACCTCTATATGAAGCCTGCGGAGGGCTAACCACGGATGACTAGTGAGCAGTCGGAAATGGTATGTACTTCATGTCTTCAGCCAATCAAGATCGAAAACTACGGGATTACTATCGAAATATTTAGCTTCAGCAAAACACTTTTACAAAGTGTTT
Organism: Caerostris darwini; assembly: GCA_021605075.1. Classification (NCBI taxonomy): domain Eukaryota; kingdom Metazoa; phylum Arthropoda; class Arachnida; order Araneae; family Araneidae; genus Caerostris; species Caerostris darwini. The sequence goes on along the minus strand of BPLQ01011001.1, from coordinate 65,299 downwards.
TGTTTTATAATTGACTCAAATTTTGTGTCTGTTTAGAGAAATATCTGTGGCTGCGAGTACAAACGTTTCAAATATTTAATTCCAGTTTTTGATGCTTATTTAAATATACTTTATCTCGACCAGACATCTAGAAAGGAGTGCGTGGTTGACTTTTGGAATATTAAACTAGTATTCGAGAAGCTACAGTAGACCTGTTGGGCAAATTTATTTTAATCTGTCCTGATTTCATAAATCTGTATTATGAAATGCTTACTGATAGAGTTTAGGGTACTGAAGTTAGTATTCGGAAAAGAGTTATCAATATTTAAAAGCCATTCGTTGAAAATATTTTTCCAAAGACTTCAGAAATAAGTAATAAAATTATGAATTCTAAAAAAAAGGGGCTGATGTTCTTACATATACTGAGGACACCTCTATATGAAGCCTGCGGAGGGCTAACCACGGATGACTAGTGAGCAGTCGGAAATGGTATGTACTTCATGTCTTCAGCCAATCAAGATCGAAAACTACGGGATTACTATCGAAATATTTAGCTTCAGCAAAACACTTTTACAAAGTGTTTTGTTTTATAATTGACTGAAATTTTGTGTCTGTTTAGAGAAATATCTGTGGCTGCGAGTACAAACGTTTCAAATATTTAATTCCAGTTTTTGATGCTTATTTAAATATACTTTATCTCGACCAGACATCTAGAAAGGAGTGCGTGGTTGACTTTTGGAATATTAAACTAGTATTCGAGAAGCTACAGTAGACCTGTTGGGCAAATTTATTTTAATCTGTCCTGATTTCATAAATCTGTATTATGAAATGCTTACTGATAGAGTTTAGGGTACTGAAGTTAGTATTCGGAAAAAGAGTTATCAATATTTAAAAGCCATTCGTTGAAAATATTTTTCCAAAGACTTCAGAAATAAGTAATAAAATTATGAATTCTAAAAAAAAGGGGCTGATGTCCTTACATATACTGAGGACACCTCTATATGAAGCCTGCGGAGGGCTAACCACGGATGACTAGTGAGCAGTCGGAAATGGTATGTACTTCATGTCTTCAGCCAATCAAGATCGAAAACTACGGGATTACTATCGAAATATTTAGCTTCAGCAAAACACTTTTACAAAGTGTTTTGTTTTATAATTGACTGAAATTTTGTGCCTGTTTAGAGAAACATCTGTGGCTGCGAGTACAAACGTTTCAAATATTTAATTCGAGTTTTGATGCTTATTTAAATATACTTTATCTCGACCAGACATCTAGAAAGGAGTGCGTGGTTGACTTTTGGAATATTAAACTAGTATTCGAGAAGCTACAGTAGACCTGTTGGGCAAATTTATTTTAATCTGTCCTGATTTCATAAATCTGTATTATGAAATGCTTACTGATAGAGTTTAGGGTACTGAAGTTAGTATTCGGAAAAGAGTTATCAATATTTAAAAGCCATTCGTTGAAAATATTTTTCCAAAGACTTCAGAAATAAGTAATAAAATTATGAATTCTAAAAAAAGGGGCTGATGTCCTTACATATACTGAGGACACCTCTATATGAAGCCTGCGGAGGGCTAACCACGGATGACTAGTGAGCAGTCGGAAATGGTATGTACTTCATGTCTTCAGCCAATCAAGATCGAAAACTACGGGATTACTATCGAAATATTTAGCTTCAGCAAAACACTTTTACAAAGTGTTTTGTTTTATAATTGACTCAAATTTTGTGTCTGTTTAGAGAAATATCTGTGGCTGCGAGTACAAACGTTTCAAATATTTAATTCCAGTTTTTGATGCTTATTTAAATATACTTTATCTCGACCAGACATCTAGAAAGGAGTGCGTGGTTGACTTTTGGAATATTAAACTAGTATTCGAGAAGCTACAGTAGACCTGTTGGGCAAATTTATTTTAATCTGTCCTGATTTCATAAATCTGTATTATGAAATGCTTACTGATAGAGTTTAGGGTACTGAAGTTAGTATTCGGAAAAGAGTTATCAATATTTAAAAGCCATTCGTTGAAAATATTTTTCCAAAGACTTCAGAAATAAGTAATAAAATTATGAATTCTAAAAAAAGGGGCTGATGTTCTTACATATACTGAGGACACCTCTATATGAAGCCTGCGGAGGGCTAACCACGGATGACTAGTGAGCAGTCGGAAATGGTATGTACTTCATGTCTTCAGCCAATCAAGATCGAAAACTACGGGATTACTATCGAAATATTTAGCTTCAGCAAAACACTTTTACAAAGTGTTTTGTTTTATAATTGACTCAAATTTTGTGTCTGTTTAGAGAAATATCTGTGGCTGCGAGTACAAACGTTTCAAATATTTAATTCCAGTTTTTGATGCTTATTTAAATATACTTTATCTCGACCAGACATCTAGAAAGGAGTGCGTGGTTGACTTTTGGAATATTAAACTAGTATTCGAGAAGCTACAGTAGACCTGTTGGGCAAATTTATTTTAATCTGTCCTGATTTCATAAATCTGTATTATGAAATGCTTACTGATAGAGTTTAGGGTACTGAAGTTAGTATTCGGAAAAGAGTTATCAATATTTAAAAGCCATTCGTTGAAAATATTTTTCCAAAGACTTCAGAAATAAGTAATAAAATTATGAATTCTAAAAAAAGGGGCTGATGTCCTTACATATACTGAGGACACCTCTATATGAAGCCTGCGGAGGGCTAACCACGGATGACTAGTGAGCAGTCGGAAATGGTATGTACTTCATGTCTTCAGCCAATCAAGATCGAAAACTACGGGATTACTATCGAAATATTTAGCTTCAGCAAAACACTTTTACAAAGTGTTTTGTTTTATAATTGACTGAAATTTTGTGCCTGTTTAGAGAAACATCTGTGGCTGCGAGTACAAACGTTTCAAATATTTAATTCGAGTTTTGATGCTTATTTAAATATACTTTATCTCGACCAGACATCTAGAAAGGAGTGCGTGGTTGACTTTTGGAATATTAAACTAGTATTCGAGAAGCTACAGTAGACCTGTTGGGCAAATTTATTTTAGTCTGTCCTGATTTCATAAATCTGTATTATGAAATGCTTACTAGAGTTTAGGGTACTGAAGTTAGTATTCGGAAAAGAGTTATCAATATTTAATAGCCATTCGTTGAAAATATTTTTCCAAAGACTTCAGAAATAAGTAATAAAATTATGAATTCTAAAAAAAGGGGCTGATGTCTTTACATATACTGAGGACACCTCTATATGAAGCCTGCGGAGGGCTATCCAGGTATTGTTAGTGCGCAGTCGGAAATTATATGTACTTCACGTCTTCAGCCAATCCACTTGATTCAAGATCGAAAACTACGGGATTAATATCGAAATATTTAGCTTCAGCAAGACACTTTTACAAACGTTTTGGTTTATAATTGACTCAAGTTTTTATGTCTGCTTGGAGAAACATCTGTGGCGGCGAGTGCAAACGCTATGAAATATTTAACTCCAGTAGCTGATGCTACTTTAAATATTTTCTCTTGTCCAGATATGCAGAAAGGAGTGCATGGATGACTTTTGGAATATTAAACGAATATTAGAGAAGCTACAGTAGACCTATTGGGCAAATTTAATTTAATCTGTCCTGATTTCATAAATCTGTATTATGAAATGCTTACTGATAGAATTCCTGTCACGGTAAAGTACTTAATAATCTTCAAATAACCCTTCATAAAATCACTCAATGGTGCGAAACTTGGAAATTCACCCTTCAACCTGAAAAGTGTGAAGCGGTTAACTTTTCCAATAAGAACCAGCAACCAGCTCAACATCTGCATATTTACAATATCCACATCCCTTGGAAACAAGATGCATCTATTTTAGACACCATCTTCTCTCATAATATTTCTTTCAAACAACATTTCCTATATTTTAAAAGGAAAGTTATTAAAAGATTGAAAGCTCTTAAAGCAATTGCTGCTAATTCCTGCGGATGTCAATCCTATCATTTAATTCTTTCTTCTGTTTTTTATCTCATCTAGTTATAGTGATCTCCAAATACTTAACCCCTTATATCATCAGGCTTTGCGTTTTGCAACAGGTCTTCCAAGGTGGACACCGATAACAGTTTTACTTAAAGAAACTGGTCAACTTTCTTTGTTTCAGAGGCTGTATATGTTAGCAGAGCGCTTTTTTTTATCAAACATATTTCTTTTGGTTCCTCTTCTCCACTCACCATTTATCTTCGCTCAGGAAATAAAACCCCAAGATTGAAACGTCCCAATTCACTTCAATGTTTTTTGCCTATCTTTTGCACATTCAACCTTCTAATTTAATTCCTAATTTTCCTCCAGTTAGTTTGAACACTAAAGTCACATTTCATCTCAATGATTTACCCTTTCAAACAAAACAGTTACCTCATCAAATCATCGAACATCTTTTTGAACAATACAAAAATGAATATTGGAAAGATAAAATCATTTTACACTCTGACACATCTAAGACAGAACTTAAACATTCAATAGCAGTCATCAATTCTTTTTCACAAGAGTCTTTATGAGGACAGATTTCAAATTTTAATACTATTTTCACAGGAGAAGCCCTTTGCACTCCTTTTAACCCTTTCTACTTATATTCTTTCATCTCATAAATGTATAATACTCACAGACAGTCTATCAGTTCTTTTGGCGTTACAGAATTGTAATATTCATTCCACTCACATCATCCAGTTTCTTGACAATAAACTGCAAATTTTTTGCAGTAGCTTTTTATCTATTAAATTCATCTGGTCCGCAGGACATGTCGGTATTACAGAAAATGAACTAGCCGATTCTCTCGCGACTTTCTTAACGATTTCATTAATAACAGGAATTTTTAAGTCAAATGGAGTAAATATGAATCTGTGAGTCACATTTCATCTCAGTGATTTACCCTTTCAAACAAAACAGTTACCTCATCATATCATCAAAAATTCTTTTAAACAATACAAAAATGAATATTAGAAAGATATAATCATTTTAGCCTCTGACGCCTCTAGGACAGAATTTAAGCATTCAATAGCAGTCATCCATTCTTATTCATAAGAGTATTTATCAGAATGGATGATTTCAAATTAGAATAGTATTTTCACCGGAGAAGCCCTTGCACTCTTTTAACCCTTTCAATTTATGCTCTTTCATGTCAAAAATATATAATACCATCAGGCCACAATGTGCTCAGGAATTCGGTTATTTGAAAACTATTATACCTTCTCACAAAACCACCTAAAATACCAACGGTTCTTATGGGTTTGCGAGCTGCTCTACACGAGGACTGTAAGTACACAATAGCTGAAATGGTTTATGGCAAAACTAATAATTTACAGGCGAATTATTTGAAGAATCCAGATTGCCAATATCTGAGGATAATTTCTTAAGCAATCTTCGAAAACAGATGGCCGACTTAAAACCATACCACTCCAAAAACAAATGTATAGAAAAGATCTTTATTCCAAAAGATTTGTACATATGCTCACATGTGTTTCTGCGAATTGACTGACTATTGAAGCACCCTCGAAAGAATTTAAATAAAAAAATAATTGTTCCAATGGAATTTGTACTAGTAAGAAGCGATCCATGTCTCAATGGTGTTATATTAAAAAATAGAAAACCACCTAAAATACCAACGGTTCTTATGGGTTTGCGAACTGCTCTACATGAGGACTGTAAGTATACAATAGCTGAAATGGTTTATGGCAAAACTGCTAAATGGTTTATGGCGATGATGATTCTGATGATATGGAAATATTTAGAGAACTTGCTAAAAAAGGAGCCCAAAAGAAATTCAAAACTGATATTTCAACACCCAGCTAGGAGAAAAATGTTAATGCTTCTTCAACACCAGCAAATGCTACAAATCAAAAGATTAAGGCAAAAGATGATTTAGATTCATCTATTGGAAGGACTCCTATGCCTAAAAAGACAGTTTCCATTACAAAGCTTCCAAAAGATTTTGAGGATGAAATTGTATCTGAATCCGATTCAGATGAGGATATGGATATTTCAGTTGGAAACACCTTAGAGTCAGGCAAAAATGAATCTATTACTATTAATCAATCAAATGTATCCACTGAGTCATCTATTTCTAAAAAGAAGAAAAAAAAGAACGCTTAAAAGGAAGTTACTGGAGCCAATGAAATTTCTACTATTTTGAAAAAAGATTCACCAATGGAGCAAAATGGAGATTTATCAGGAATGCAATTCAACAAAAATGTAGGTGGTGTAGCCTATGAAGATGTAAGAATAGGAAATGGACCAGTAGCAAAGAGAGGAAGACTAGTACATGTTAATTACACTGGTAAATTAGAAAATAACAAAGTATTTGATTCTATCAAACCCGGAGATAGACCTTTCAGCTTTAAGTTAGGTGTAGGACAAGTTGTAACAGGATGGGACCTTGCTATTGAAGGAATGAAAGTTGGTGGAAAAAGGAAATTTAAAGTTCCTCCTCATCTGGGGTACAAAAATGCCAGAGTAGGCGACTTTCCACCAAACAGTACTCTCTATTTTGAAGTGGAACTAAAAGCTGTGTCATAAAAATTTTCTTGTGCTTGCATTCTTTGTGAATAAACATTAATTTCTTAATTGTGAAAAAAAAAAAGGCCGGGGGCCAAAGTGATATACAACAGATTTGTTTTGCATTTTTTGACAGGTGACAACGGCCCAGAATCTATCACCTGTCAAAGCGTTTATTAAATTGATCTTTTCTACTGTTATCTATTTTTTGGTGCCTTACCTCCACGAGGTCCCGGCCGGGCAACGTGCTTGGCACGGCCAAACAGGCTGAACTTTTCATCAGTAGGGTGAAATTTCTGATGAAAAAAAGAAAAAAAAAATGAAAGAGATAGTGATATTCATTTAGAAGAATGAATCAGACGTTAGAAGAAGAGTTGGGAAAGGGAGGCGGTGAGGACAACGTCCTAAAGGCCACCATGTTATTTAAATCAATAATGAATTTGACATATCAGGAGACTTTAAAAGCAAAAGATAAAGCTCAAATTAGGGACCTTGTAATCAACATGATGCAAATTATTCAAGTTCAGAATAAAAGCATATTTTCATTTATAGGCGCAAACAATGAGCTTGAGAAATTGTTGGTTAAAAAACCTACCTTCTCACAAGTTGTCAAATCTAAGCTCGAAAAGCAAAAAGAGGAAATCTCTAAAAAAGGCATAGGAAAACAAAAGGTCCTTCAATCAATAATAATAAAACCAATTGACGAAAATAAAACATCAATCTACACAAAGAAAGAACTACAAAGTAATATAAGTCTAGATAACTTAAAAGTAGGAATAAGAAGTGTTAAACATATCTCAAAGGGTGGAATTTTTGTTGAGACTACTAATCCCGAAGATGTAAATAAATTAACTGATGAATTAGAAAAAAATGACAATATAAAAGAAAAATTTAAGTTACAAAACCAAAATTGAGAAATCCAACTATTATATGCTTCAATGTATCAAATGAAACTTCCAACGAAGAAATAATACAATCCATTGACAAGAAATTTGTAGATGAAACAGAGAAAGACATGGTAAAACTACGCAGTTCATATGAGGGCAGAAACGGGAAAAATTTTATAATTGAATTAGGCCCTTCATCCTTCAAGAAAATTATTGAGCACAAAAAAGTATGTGTATCCATTAGAAGGTGAATAAGGTCCAATTAAATCTATATGAACGGCACTAAATCTCTCATCTGGTGCTTTAAATTGTGAATATTCAGATTTTGTATATGTAGTTATTTTATTTTTCTGACTATTGAAGCCTCCGAATAATTTAAATCAAGAAATAATTGTTCCCATGGAATTTGTACTAGTAAGAAGCGATCCATGTCTCAATGGTGTTTTATTAAAAAATAGAAAACCACCTAAAATACCAACGGTTCTTATGGGTTTGCGAGCTGCTCTACATGAGGACTGTAAGTATACAATAGCTGAAATGGTTTATGGCAAAACTAATAATATACAGGCGAATTATTTGAAGAATCCAGATTGCCAATATCTGAGGATAATTTCGTAAGCAATCTTCGAAAACAGATGGCCGACTTAAAACCATACCAATCCAAAAATAAATGTAAACAAAAGATCTTTATTACAAAAGATTTGTACACATGCTCACACGTGTTTCTGCGAATTGACTGACTATTGAAGCACCCATGAATCCTCCGAAGAATTTAAATCAAGAAAGAATTGTTCCAATGGAATTTGTACTAGTAAGAAGCGATCCATGTCTCAATGGTGTTTTATTAAAAAATAGAAAACCACCTAAAATGCCAACGGTTCTTATGGGTTTGCGAGCTGCTCTACATGAGGACTGTAAGTATAAGTCAGTTGAAGTTCACTGATTATTTGAAAATCTGTTTTACTTCGTATTTTTCTTTTTCATTTCTTAATTCTTTTCTCCGATTTCTTCTCGAGAGTAATTGGATAAATTGAGATAAAGCTGCTAACGCGACCATAAATCTCAAAATCAAGTCAAGTCAAGTCAAGAATAAAGATGTTGTAAATGTGAAAATTGATTATAGCCATTTTTGCCGTCTGGATTTTAATAACACTACGCAACCTTTATAAGCCGCCACAGGCTATCACTAATATGTCTGAGTGTCTTTGCTTGTGTGGAGTGAATCTTTTTGATGTGAGAAGGTGCAGCATAAACCCACATTAGAGCAGCATATGAAATAATAGGTCTACGAATACTTTTATAAATAGTGAGTTTGTTATTGAGATCTAGCTGTGAATTTCTAGAAAAAAGATGATAAAGGATGGATTTAGTCGTTCGAAATTTTTGGATAATGTTAGTAACATGCTAATGCCAGGTAAGGCTTTTATCTAGGGTGACACCCAGGTATTTAATAGTGTTTGACCAAGGAATGTTATTGTTGAAAAGAGTAAGTGGAGTTTCCTGTTTATGCTTAAAGCCAAACATGACAGCCACACACTTATCTGTGTTGATTTTGCACTGATTGAGCCAAAATTCTAGTGTAGTGATGTTGTTTTTTTGCTTCATGAGTGTCATTACCTTGAGAAAAAATTGCAGTGTCATTAGCATAAATAAATTTATTAATGAACTCATTTTCTGGACTATCCGAGATATAGATATTGTGAAGAACAGATCCCTGAGAAATTCCAGCGTGAATTGGGTGTGGCGAGGAAAAATGATTGTTAATTTTGGTGACAAATTGTCTTTTATAGAGGTAATGAAAGAGTATGTCAATAATGTCAGTAGGAAAGTTATAATTGATTAAATTATAAAGAAGACCATCTATCCAAACCATATCAAATGCCTTTGCAACATCCAAGAAGAGCGAAGCAGTTGCATGTCGATTACTAAAGCCCTCTGAGATAGTTTGAAGGGCACGAAGAAGTTGGTGAGAGGTTGACAGTTGTTTGGTAAAACCAAATTGTTCAGTATTCATAATGCTATTGTTATTGAGATGCTGGTTAATGAGTTGCAGGATGAAAAACTCATAAATTTTGAAAAAGACAGGAAGGAGACTAATTGGTCTGTAATTTTTTTTTTTTTTTGGAATTTTGGGGTATTTTCAAAGCACCAAATGAAATCCTTTGTGTGCTGCAGTATACAATGAATTCATTGTTTCAGTACAATGTGAATTTCGTAATAAGTTTTTTAAGAAAGCTGCCTCGTCAAACAGATTTATAGTTGGTACAAGAAATTCATAAAACATGGTTGCATACATAAAATGAATGAGATGAATTATTTCATGATGATGAAAAGTTTATACATTGAATTAATAGAAAATAAAAGTGTTACATATAACATCAGTAGGAAGAGAACCAAAATGAAACTGCATGAGATAGTTAATGGAAGAAAAAAAAATAGTATTCCACAGTCTGATATACACTATCTGGAAGAAAGTGACGGGACACCCCTCGAAAAGTAGAAAAGTCGACAATACAGCTGACACATGTGCAATAATAGGTATCACGTGTCAGCCATATCCTATATATACTCTGTGGAGTCGACTAGAGTTGTTTTTTGTCAAGATGCCACCACGGGAAGAGTTGTCTGAGTTCGAGAAATGTGTGTTGGTTGGATTGCATCTTGCCAAGGTGTCAATTAGGGAGATATCCCGTCTCAGTAACTGCTCAAAATCAACTGTAGCACGTGTTGTGTGTCGCTACAAGACTGAGGGGCACTGTCAGAACAAACCCCGAAGTGGACGACCTACAGTTCTCACCAGCAGGGACCGGCGGGTGCTCGGCAGGGAGATTCGAAGTAACCGTCAAACATCCATGGATAACATCGCTAATGAGTTTAGACAAGAGACAGGTGTGGCCGTTTCGACCAAGACTCTTCGTATCGAGGCCATAAGTTAGGTTACACTGGACGTTCGGCGGCCCATAAGCCTTTGATTACGAAAACCAACAAGAAAGCGCTCCTTCGATGGGCCAAAAACCACCGTACTTGGACTCTGGATGACTGGAAACGCTTCCTTTGGAGTGACGAGTCACGATTTACCCTTTTCCGTTCTGATGGACGTGTTTGGGTATGGCGTTTACCAGGAGAACGCCTTTTGCCCGAGTGTTTCGTCCCAACTGTAAAGTTTGGTGGAGGAGGATTGATGGTATGGGCCTGTTTCTCCTGGTATGGGGCTGGCCCACTGGTGAAGGTTGATGGTGCGATGAATGCCGATAGATACTGTGATATTCTCGACAATCATGTCCTTCCTACCTTGCGGGTAACGTACGGTATGGATGATTGCTGGTATCAAGACGGCAACGTAACATGCCATGTTGCAAGGAGGACTCTTGATTGGTATGTGAACAACAACGTTAAACGCATGGAGTGGCCGGCGCAGAGCCCAGATCTTAACCCAATTGAATATCTCTGGGACGAATTGGACCGTCGGCTGAGGGCCGGCACCCCACTACCCAAAAGGAAGCCTGAACTATGGAACTTCCCGTTAAACATTTGGAAGGAAATTCCTCTTGCCACTATGGCTAATTTAGTGGAAAGCATGCCCAGAAGGGTTGCAGCTGTGATCGCAGCCAAAGGAGGCTCTACCTCCTATTAATTTTAATAAATATGGGTTTATGTCGTTATAGTGTAGTGTCCCGTCACTTTCTTCCACATAGTGTAGTTCATTCCTATAGTACTTCTGTGGAGCAGAAACTCTGCGGTAGGTATTTAATCTATTATTGAGGCATGGCAAAATCCAAAAATTCTCTGGTGCATGTATTCACTCATTTTGTCAATCTTGCTATTTAGAATTGTTGGATCAATTATGTACACTATCATAAAGCAAACACATGGAAACAAAATATGTCCCTTTAGAATAGAGAATGCATATTGCAGACGGCTCAACATATAGAAAGACCCCATATTTCTTCAAACTCAGAAGAAGATGATATGCCAAGAAAACAATGCAAAGTTGTAAATCAACCAACAAAATAATGTAATGAACAACATAATAATGTAATCTGAAGTAATGAACTAATAACAACTTTCTCTACAATTTCTTATAAAAGAATAAATTTGAAAAATATTCAAAGAGATATTCAAAAATATTTGTGCCCTACAAAAATAATTATGCAGTATTATTTAATATGATATTACCATGCATGTCAGCAGGAATTTAAAATAGTGCAGTCTGAAATGTTGGAGATTGAACTATTAATCATCTTTAACAAAGATGTAGCTCCATCATACAACACACTAATTCACCATTCCTCAGCTGACATACATTCACAAAATTTTATTTTATATGTACATGGTTCACTTATCAATGTAAATGCATAAACAAAGAGACAAGAGGGCTAAGCCATGTCTGGTACTATAAAACTGTACTTCAATACACCAAAAATTAATTTTAATATTCAATCAACAGAAAAGAAGAATTTCTTACTGAGTTTGAAATTAGACTAGAAAACAATACAAAAAGAAATGTTTATATTAGCATTTGAGTTCTGAAGTAATGAACTAATAACAATTTTCTCTACAATTTCTTATAATAACGATAAATTTGAAAAATATTCAAAGAGATATTCAGAAATATTTGTGCCCTACAAAAATAATTATGCAGTATTATTTAATATGATATTATCATGCATGTCAGCAGGAATTTAAAATAGTGCAATCAGAAATGTTGGAGACTGAACTATTAATCATCTTTAAAAAAGATGTAGCTCCATCATACAACACACTAACTCACCATTCCTCAGCTGACATACATTCACAAAATTTGATTTTATATGTACAGGGTTCATTTATCAAAGTATTTGCATAACAAAGAGATAAGATGGCAACGTCATGTCTGGTACTCTAAAGCTGTGCTTACATACACACAAAAATCAACTTTAATATTCAATCAACAGAAAAAAATTTCATACTGAGTTTGATATTAGACTAGAAAACAATGCAAAAAGAAATGTTTATATTAGCATTTGAGTTCTGAAGTAATGAACTAATAACAATTTTCTCTACAATTTCTTATAAAAACGATACATTTGAAAAATATTCAAAGAGATATTCAGAAATATTTGTGCGCTACAAAAATAATTATGCAGTATTATTTAATATGATATTATTATGCATGTCAGCAGGAATTTAAAATAGTGCAATCAGAAATGTTGGAGACTGAACTATTAATCATATTTAAAAAAGATGTAGCTCCATCATACAACACACTAACTCACCATTCCTCAGCTGACATACATTCACAAAATTTGATTTTATATGTACAGGGTTCATTTATCAAAGTAATTGCATAAACAAAGAGAGAAGATGGCAACGTCATGTCTGGTACTCTAAAGCTGTGCTTGCATACACACAAAAATCAACTTTAATATTCAATCAACAGAAAAGAAGAATTTCATACTGAGTTTGATATTAGACTAGAAAACAATGCAAAAAGAAATGTTTATATTAGCATTTGAGTTCTGAAGTAATGAACTAATAACAATTTTCTCTGAAATTTCTTATAAAAAGGATAAATTTGAAAAATATTCAAAGAGATATTCAGAAATATTTGTGCCCTACAAAAATAATTATGCAGTATTATTTAATATGATATCATGCATGTCAGCAGGAATTTAAAATAATGCAATCAGAAATGTTGGAGACTGAACTATTAACCATCTTTAAAAAAGATGTAGCTCCATCATACAACACACTAACTCACCATTCCTCAGCTGACATACATTCACAAAATTTGATTTTATATGTACATGGTTCACTTATCAATGTAATTGCATAAACAAAGAGACAAGAGGGCTAAGTCATGTCTGGTACTGTAAAGCTGTACTTCAATAAACCAAAAATCAACTTTAATATTCAATCAACAGAAAAGAAGAATTTCATACTGAGTTTGAAATTAGACTAGAAAACAATGCAAAAAGAAATGTTTATATTGGCATTTGAGTTCTGAAGTAATGAACTAATAACAATTTTCTCTACAATTTCTTATAAAAACGATAAATTTGAAAAATATTCAAAGAGATATTCAGAAATATTAGTGCGCTACAAAAATAATTATGCAGTATTATTTAATATGATATTATTATGCATGTCAGCAGGAATTTAAAATAGTGCAATCAGAAATGTTGGAGACTCAACTATTAATCATCTTTAAAAAAGATGTAGCTGCATCATACAACACACTAACTCACTATTCCCCAGCTGACATACATTCACAAAAATATGATTTTATATGTACATTGTTCACTTTAATGTATTCACAATCAATTTTAAGACTCGTACTTCATTCTACACATCTAAAGTGAAACCAGAATAAATTTCATTGAAAAAAAAATGAAATATATTTACTTTTGAAATACATATGCACATACACATTACAAAAAAATAACAATTGTTTCTTAATTTCCAGTCAAGCAATAAATTTGTAAAAATACATAAAATAAATTGAGTAATATTTTCATCATATGTTAATAGAGAATCAATATTTAATCAATTATATTTTTTATAATAACCAGATATTTAGAATAGTGTAGTCAGAAATATCAGAGGTTCAATTCCTAACAAAGATAATCATACAACATAATAACACACCATCTCTATATACCACGCATTTACAAAATAATGTTTTTATATATTAACAACTCTTTTTGGATGAAAGTCTCTGTAGACAACTCTCTTTAGATGAAAGCCATGAGCATTTCATTGAGATTACTATTTCATCAATATTTTTAATCTCAGCAGCTTTATAAAGTTTAGAAGTAATTACATAAACAAAAAAACAAGAGGGCTAAGTCGTGTTTGGTAACAGTAGAGAATTCTGTTTTATTCACATGTTTTTAATGATAATCATTTCCCTAAAAGAAAAGAACAATAATTATCAAATATCTTATTTATATACGTGGTTATTTAGTGTAACATGAAATTTAAAGAAACCAAATTAAGTTAATCTCATTTACACTATTTTTAATAATAAAAATTAAAATTCACTTCATTTAAGAAATTGATAGCTATATAGTTACTTATATTATTCAAGAGATATATGTTTTATTGTTATATTATAATTATGCACTTGCTTGCATGATTAATAAAAAAAAAAATAATAAATCCTCATTTCTCTAAAAAGGATAAACACAATCAGCCATTTAGAAAACAAGAATGTGGCTAGTAAAATTTAATGGCAAAAATTTAAATTGTATTCCTAGTGGTATATCCATAATAAATTATATACCATTAACCAATAATAGCACTTTATTGTTTTTTAAAGAGAATATATATTTTTATATTAATATACATTAATTTTATTATCATTTTCATATTAAAAATTGCAAAATTAAAAATTTTTTGATATTACAAATTTAATATACTTAAAGAGATGAAACATTCTGAACAATTTCCTTACTCGCTTACATAAATGATATTTCCTATATCTTTAAACATGAAGGGAAAATGCAGCATAAAAAAATAAATAATGGCTGCTCATATTTAAATATGCCATAATAAATGACTGCTGAGTAAGCAACAATATAAAATTATACAACTTAAAAATTAAGAAGTGTTATTATTTTTCATTCACATTTAAATGGGATTAATTAATTATAATAAAAAAACAATGTTATAAATCAGAAACAGCACACACAAAAAGCACAGTGTGATGAAAGGTAATTCATATTGTACTACTATTTGCTATTTTACCTTGTATTTTTGCATTTATATTATGGATAAAATCGTAGGATGGGCACCGTTGGGAATTGGCGTCAAAAATTTTTTTCGCCCAAGTGCGCCAAATGACGGATGGTAAAATCACAGAATAGGGGCTGTTTACATTTGGTGTCAAAAATCTTTTTCGCTAAAGTGGCGCCAAATGGCAGGTGCGATTGCAACCCTATCAAGATGGATCTATTTCGGGAAGCAGAATTTGAATTTTAAAAAAAATCTGAAATTTTTAAGAAATTTAATGAAAAAAAAGAACAAAAATTGCTGAAATATGATTCAACTGCGTACGTCATGTAGGTTGGATTGTACATCCTAGAATAATATAAGATATCTCTACAAAAACTTTTCCTTCATGGTATTCAGTGTGCATTCAATCACATCAGCTATATCCGAATGTCGAATGCCAACGGACCCAATCAAACATAATTCTCATAATATCGTACAAGCTCATTTTTGATAGAGAAAACCATGAATTTTTACGAATGGATCACTTCACATTTTGTGCTACATCATTACATTTCGTTCTGCATCTTCAAAAATATCCATTAGGCTTAACTTTAAAACCATAACATTGTTACACATACTTCAAACGACATCCTTAACAATGAAACTTGTAAGCAAAAACCATTTAATAATTTTCAACTTACCTTGACTTTCCAAATCACTGAAAAACTTTTATGCTGAAGCAAATAAAAAATAATATATAAATGTTCCAAACAGCAGGCATTCTCAAAACGAAATTCTTCAATACCAGACATCGCAAATCGAAAGACTTTGATCACCACACAATGAAAGAAAACAACAGCAACTGCAGGAACTGGTAACGAATGAAATGAAGCGTTATTAAAATTAACGGTTTCTAGTTTTCTAGAATATTCCAATAACTGAATTAAGCCACGAAATTAATCTTGTCCAATCCGGAATTAGGAGATAACTTGGATACCAGATTCGGCGAATTTTGCACATTTGGCGGCCTAGAAAGTCACCAACACCCAAATGCGACCTATTTTCAGATTCGGCCCGTATTTCAATAATAATATAAGCAAAAACTTCACGTAATCAATATATACAAATATAAAAAAGGCTATATTAAACAGAATAGAAAGTAATCGAAATTATGCATAACATTTTTTGATATAACTAAATCAATATAATTTATATCCTAATATTTCATCACACTTTACTGTAATACCTTAAATTCATTTACACAATAAAACTTTTAATTTTAAATGTTCAATAATAAATGCCATCAATTACACATTAATAATTGAATAGTATAAAAGCACAAATTTTTATTCGTATATTGCAGGCCATACATCAAATGAAATATTGACTCTTTAATTATATTATGGAGTTAAGCTGTCTTAAACTGCTTCCGCTTCCTGCACTAGCCCTTAGAAACAAATTTATTTCCTTAAGAAATGTAGTCTTGTGTGCATTTATTTTTGAAATTTAATAAAGTAGCATGAAATAAAATGCGATTTTTAATTACAATGAAAGTAAATGATTTTAGTAATTTCTAAAAAATATTCTATACCGGGACATTTTTTTTTTTTTTTTTTTTTACACTTAATATATTTAAAATACATGTAATCTCGGAAAATCAAACAAATTTATTAATAATACATTTGCAAAAAATTTTAAAATACCAGAAAAAAAAAAAAAAAAAAACGATTCAGCATGCATAAATTTCATTCATTCAATCCCACATATTCGAAATTAAGGGAGAAAACAATCACAAAGTAATAAAATGAAGTGATTATAATTTTCTTTAATAATGGAATACAATAATAAAGAAATCAGATTCAATTAAATTGATGGTTCCAATACAAAAAAATTTTTAAACTAATGATATGTATAGAAATATACATAGTAATCATTGTAAGGTTTAGAAAAATTTCTCTAAAAGCTTTTAAGAAATAAATATAATAATTCATAACTATGCAATAATATGAAAATATTTCTTTTTATATAAATAAATCAACGATTTATTCATAATTAAATTTGATAATTTAAATACAAAAATGTGCAAGCATTTTAACAGCAATATAATAACATACAACAATAACACTAAGTTCGTTCCCATAAAGAAAAAATAGTTTCTTCTTTCACTAACAAAAAATTGCTATCATATGATCAGGTTTTATTTGGTAGCAAAAATAGATGCTGATACAATATTTGAAGGATATTTTTCACCTTTTTGTCTCTTGTGAGTCCAGTATACTAAGAATCTCTTGCGACAACCTGTGTAATTTTCAATCTCAAACAAATATTTAAATTATTAATCTTATTTTCCAACAGTACCTCAGAACTCTATTAGAAACATAAGACAGAGTAATAGAAAAATTATAGTTTAACATTCTGTAGAATAGTAACTGCACTTTTTCCAATAATTTATAACAAAAAGATGCTGATGATAATAATTGTGCGTTTATTCTCATTGACATTTAATGGCTTTATTAAGTGTTAATTTTAATTTTCAAATATTGTCATTTTATATAAGAACAAATCATCTTCAAAACAGTGTTTGATAAAAATGATCTTTTTGTCAACCATCTTGGGAAGAATGCTCTCAAATTTAAAAGTGTAGTTCTTTTTTAAAAAATATGTTGAAAGTATTCATTTATATTGCGTTTCGATGAATTCCTTTTTCTATACGTTGTGAACAGTAAAATATTAAAGATGTATAAATTTCAACATTCAATATAAACTTCAGATTATGAAGGTTATTTAGTTATTATTTTTTTCTTTTTTCAATCTAAGTGAATATAATAAGATTTCAAGGTTCTCACCCCATTTCAAATTGAATAGACTACAGAAAATAATTCTCCTCTCATTTATTTATTATGTTTTAACTTCATTGCATCCTTCTAAGAATAATTTTGTCAAGTATTATAACTTTTATTTGCTTAGATTTATCATCATTTCATATTCATTTTTTTTCTTTTTTTCATGATGAAATATTGAACAAGATAGTATATATACCTATTTATTTTTTATTACACTATGTATGCAAAAATTTGAAATATATTTAACAATTTAAAATTTTCTTAGTTTAGAAATAATTATTCCTGGAAATAAAACTTGTTAAAGTCTAAGCATAACCACCAGCATAAATAGAAAATACAAGTTAACATTATATTAATTTGTTAATTTAATCATAATTAGTCAGTCCTTATCTAATGTTAGTGTAAACTTGAATTTTTCTCTTAGTAAATCACATATAAACAATGAAACATACCAACAGAATGAAAGTCACAGACAACAGATGCCAGTTACATTATTAAGTATGGATGCACATAATTTTCTTCTATTGAATACTTGCTTCACCACAGTTATTCGTCTGTATATGCAATACCAGCAAAAAAAGTGAACATGGACATGTAAACATTTTCCATTACCTCAATGAACACTTATTTAGATAACCGATTTATGCAGTTTAATAGAAATGTCTATTTTTAGCTTACTAATCATCATGAACAACTACTGAACTACTGAATGAAAAGTATATTTTGAATATCAGGAAATAATTATTTGCAGCCATTTTAAGAATGCTGAATGGTTATGTTAATTTAAAGGTGGTTAAGTAACTGAGAAAATATAATACTTAAAATTATTTTATAATTTACTTATATTCTTTTTATACTCTTTTATGTAATATACAGCATATTATAAGACAAGATTGGTTATCAACAAAACTTATATTTTTAAAAAACTAGTATAAATTGAAACTTTCTTAATTATTTATTACACACATCACAAAATTTACTCTATGTCACATACATATATCAGCACAAATTCAGAAACTACTTCTTGGTTGTGGTATTCTGTTAAATGGAAATGGTATACTTCAAAAAATTATAATAATTTATTTTGTTTATGATAATGCAATTTTATTTGCTTTTCTTTTAGTACTTTTTAAAATTACAATTTTCTAAGAAACATCAATAGATAGACATAAAAGTTCCAGAAAAATAATCAACAAATACCACAATTTTTAAAAATCAAAACATTTGTTTGTGTTTTACAAATTTATCCTTCTGTAGAATAAATTTTAGAAACATTCTAAGTTTTTAAAATTAAGTAACATTTTATAGAACATGTCGAGAATAACTATTTTGCGGAGGGGTATCAGATATTTTTTATTTGGTAGATGATATTTTGAATGAATTTATATAATAAATAATTATTTCTTGTAAAAATATATGAGACAAACTAAACTGTTTGCCTTTGATTGTTTGTAATAGGAGGGAAAGTTCTTTGATTTAGAAATGGCCAATAAATGCATATAACAGGCTTTTTGTCAGCAACAAAACCGGAATGTAAAGTCCAGCCCCTCCCATAGTGTTTTTCTTTGGGTTATCAAGCTTTTTGTATCTATTTTAATTTCGATCAATTGTATTTTAAGAATTAGACTATGTTTTATCTCATATATTTTGAAAAAAGAACTAACAGAAAATAACTAAATTGGTTTAAATACTTAACATTAAATTTAAATTCTTATTAATGCATAACTGAAAAATTTGGTAAATTAGTTGTTTTAAATGAAATAATTTAAAAGTGAATCAATAGAATTATTTTTGTCTGACATTCATAAATGAAGAATACCAGAAAATATATAAGGACCTCTATATTAAATATTACACATGAAAATGTGGCAAAATAAATTTACTCTGTAAATTCTTGTCAATACAGATAAAAATAAAGTGCAAATTTGAGTTTACTGCTTAGTATACTTAAATTCCAACAGAAAAATATAAGAAAATCAGAATTCATGAAGTAAATAATACAATAATTAAGAACATAGCAAGTGCTTAAATTCTATCTATACTGAATGACGATAAAATCCAGCCTATAATACACAGCATAGTATAATACAGAATCAAAAAAAAAAATTCGGCTTCTAA
Source organism: Caerostris darwini (assembly GCA_021605075.1). Taxonomy (NCBI): domain Eukaryota; kingdom Metazoa; phylum Arthropoda; class Arachnida; order Araneae; family Araneidae; genus Caerostris; species Caerostris darwini. The sequence goes on along the minus strand of BPLQ01011001.1, from coordinate 45,256 downwards.
AATGAAACAATCTTTTAAAACCTGGGTAAGAACTGAACCCATAAACATGCATAAAAACTTAAGGAAATATTTCATGCCATACTAAAAAAAAAATTAACATGACACGAGACAAGTGAAAAACAGGAAAGAAGATGTACATATAAAATAACTGTTGCTGCCTACAATATAATCTCAGATGTAAATGTAAAACAATCATGGCCACTAACAAAATGAACTCATGCAACACTTTCATAACACATATATTTATAATTTTTATATAAAATGTATCCATCTGTTATTTTACAATTTAAATTAAATTAATGTTAAACAAAGCAATTTTGAAAGCTTTAACAATTTATTAAATTAAATAGAATTATGAGCAAAGAAAACATTGGGCAAACATCTTATTGTAAGTTTAAAATGACATAGTATTCAGCTAAAACAAGGAAGGGGGATAAAGTAAAAAAACTGAAAAAAGATACACATAAGTTGTAATTGGTCACCTGAAACTACATACCTAAAAAATAAAAATTTAGAATTTGTTACTGTAATATTAAAAAATATAGCATTTAAAATTAAGTGTATCTTATGTGACTTAATTAAAGGGATGAACTATAAAAGAAAATGAAAATGATTTCTTTAAAATCTTATGTACATCTAATGATTATATCTTCAGTACTTAAATATGTAAAGTAAAAAACTAAAATTAAAAAATAAATAAATTTCTTTGTCTAAAAACATGGAATTTTCTCTATGTGTTTGAATTCAGATTTGGTCCAAATCATTTAAAAGTGGTAATTCTTTAATACTATTTAATAAAATGGAATATTTATTCTCTTTACTTTTAACAGAATGTTAGAATGATTATAATAGAAAATTGTGGTATTTCTAATTTGATTCTAGAAATAGGGTAAATGTAACAGAGTGTAAGAAATATAAAATATATAGTTTAGAATAAAATAAGTAGAATTCTTAAAAAGCATTAACAGGAAGGGAATCAATAATTCATTAAAAATCAAGACATGCTAAAAAAAAAAACACAAAGGCTGACTGCATGCCTAGAATCTTTTTATTTATTTATTTTTTTTTTTTGAAGGGGGGGATCTATTATTTTTTGCAAACTAACATTTATATTCTATTATGAATGAATTAAATGTATACCAAATGAAACAATTTTGAAAATTGTGTTATAAAGTAATTAAATAATTACAAGAAAAGGTAAAGAAAGGGAATATGTTCAAATAATGATAATTTTAGACAAACATATGAAACAATATGTTTTTAAGAAACACACAAAATATAATAGTTAAGAGAAAGTCATGAAATGCTAAATGAAAATGAATGTATGAAATGAATGCACTCCAGCTAAAAATGAAAAGTAATTGAGTCAGTCAGTTTTTGGTAGAACCAGGATGAATGTTGTTTGAGATGATAACATTCAGAGAAATTTACACAAAGGAATTACTCAATTTAAAATTAAATATAGCAAATTATGATGGCGAGAATATTTAAACAGTTCTGAGACTTCAGAAATGGAATTTTACAATTAAGATAAGAACATCACAGAAATAACTTTTTTTAACATTTTCAAAACAACATTTTTTTATGTTTGTTTCATTAATAGAATAAGTTATATGGAGAAAAATTAAAAAGCACATAAACAATGGAATTCTTGTCTAGCTCTAGATACGATGTTAATTAAAACAAAATTTGCCGATAGTAACATATATAATATATATTTAAATATAGCAAAAATTATTTGAAAACAAGTATAAAAACGAATTAACAATCAATGATCATAACATTCTTCAAAAAAGGAAAATGCTATGTAATATATAAAATTAATTTCTTTCAGGAAAACTCGTATTTCTATGAAAGGCAACACCCTAATTATTTTTTATAGGAAACAGAATAAAAAAATACTTAAAATAATTATAACTTAAGAATTAAGGATGATACTTGGCTGATTATTTATTTTTATGGTCAATTTACTTTTTCGTTTAGTCTCGAACATATTTGTGGTTGAAAATTACAGAATTTTATATTTTCTTTATAATCCAGTCATGGCCCATGCATTTCAAAATGTGGGGCTTTATCAATGTTTCAAAATAAACATGGTTAATTACATGACTTTTTAAAAAAAGTGTGAAAGAACAGAAAGATAATAATAGAACTGTCCTTAAAAGCATATGGAACATACTGTAGCATATATAAAACATATATTATTTAACATGACAAGAATGAAGCAAAACAATTTCAGAGTAAAAAATATATCAATCAATAACCAAAAACACCACAAGCAAAATTTCTTTTACGTTCTATTTTTCATGAAAATTAAGCCATTATTTATTTTAATTACTCAAATAAATGCATATGAGATCAATTTTGAAAGGAGTATCAGTAGACAATAGATAAATGAAATTATATGATTTGTATGAAAATTAAACAAAAGGCAAATAATCAGTCAATAATAAGAAAATTATTCCTCAAGAAATTGGAAATATCTAAAAATTATAAATGGAGAAATATAACTATGGGAGTACATAATATATATAAAATTTACAAATTTTTTTTTTATTATTATTACAATATAATACCATTTAAAATGAATTGAACTTCAATGATTTCAAATATACCAAAAGTTTAAAGTGTTGAACATACAAAGGATAAACGTTGAAAAGAATAAATGTCTTTTAAACTTCAACATCACAAACGGAGATTGATACAATATTTAAATATGTGAAGAAGCACATAAAAAAACATGAAATCATTTCAAGCATCTTTGTAATTTACAACTAATAATCCAGAGTCTGTAGTTTGGGTAGTTCAATTTTAAAATTATTTATAACTTTGCTACAAAATGGGCTAATCTATTTGTTTTATTTGGCATATCGTGCAAAAATCTAGTTCCACTTCTTAACTGTGCTGTGGATTGTCAATAACTGACATTTATTCATTACAAAAGTGTAGTTATGGTTCTATAACAATAAAAAATTAACATATTATGCATTGAAAAGATCAAAAATATAGAAAAAAGTGTGCATATAAAAGGATCATTTAAAAGTGATGTAAAGGCATTTACTCGAATATTCCAAAAAATTAATGTATTAATGTCATTTAATTCACCATAAATAAAATGAAAAATTTCTTTTAAATAATTAAACTAATATAGCAAAAATTTTAAATTACTTGAAACAGAATATTTAAAAATTTTTTTTCATATTTTAATAATCATCAGATATGAGAAAGAGGAAATCAAGAATAGTGTAACATGAGCTATTAATTTTATCGTTTAAAAAGAATATTAAGACATATGACTTTATCTCCAGATTTTGTATCACTCAACAAACATCAACATATGACATGACTTGCCTTCCCATTTTATAGCAGTATAGCTAGTTGTATTTATTTGCAATTCAATTTTTCATCATTTTATTCCTTTTGGCTTAGGATTTTACACTTTATAGCCTATTTTTTTTCTTCTTTTTTATTTATTTCTTCTTATAATAAAAATATATATTAGTTTTAGAATTAAATTACACCGAAATTTCCCAGAGAAAAATATACTACAGATTTGAAGCAGAATACCGAGCTCAGCCCGACATTGCCAGAAATTCAATGATTACATATTGAAATACATTATTCTTATCTTAACCTCTCCACACTTTTTGAACTTTTGTTTTTATAATTCCATTATTTTTACACATACTATACGTTTTATTTTATAAAAACATTTATTTTATCTCCAATTTTATATTATTTGATTTGACTAGGATGATAAAATTTAGAAATGAACTGATTTAAATTCTGAGACAGTACAGAGTAATTTATCAAAAATCAAAATAGTGTTAGACTGAAGTGAAAAGAAATCCAAAATTTAATACACATTTGGTGATTGCATTTTTAAAATAGACTGAATGACTATAAATACAGAAATTAATATTATAGATATTCAAACAATAAATGTTTTCAAATCAGCAAGAATGATTTTACAGTTAATATTAAAAAAATATATGCTGAAATATTTATTTATCAAGGAGGAAGAATAATGAAAAATTAAACAAACAAAATTAACTTCAGTAAGATTTTTTAATGTTTACATGATTAATGAATATTAGGATTTGGATGTCGCATAAATGAAATTTAAAAAAAACAAAAAAACAGTTCTTTAAAATATTTTTACACACAGAAAACTTTTGTGTTTAGTAATGATATTCCAAGAAATTGTTTTTTAAATTGGAATCTCTCCCAAAATGTTAATTTAAAGAGAGCCAAAATGCCAAATTTTAAACATGTAGAATATTTATAAAATTTGAATGTACACTAAAATTTATCAACAAAGTCTTGTTAAGACAAAAACTTCTGATACATAAAATGAAAGATAACAAACATGCTTTTCAAAATTGCTAAATAACTTACATGAACAAATTCTTGAACTTAAGCAGATGAAGGCAATTCATTCGACATTTATATATTAACCCTTTGCACTCGAGGGCTCTGGAGCAGAGCCATTTAAGATTTGTCTTCAAGCTCAAGGGCTCCACTACGGACACAATGCAAATAACACTATAAATAATGCATTTCTTTTAATGCGTATATCAAACTTGCATGCGAATATGATCTTTTCACTGAAATCGCTTCGAGTTGCTGGCAATAAGAATGAAAAAAAACTTTGAGTGCAAAGGGTTAAAACATAAAACAAAATCTGAAACAGATACCAAAAATATTAACAGTTAGAATAAATAATTAATACAAAAAAAACCCCATTTGCATCAAAAATAATTTGCAAAATATAGTTTGCAAGAAACATTACAATGGCACAATTGGGAAATTTACTACAAAGCAGCATAGCATGATCTAATATTCAGGTTAAAATAAGTATTATGGTCTCATAAATTTAGAGTCAACAAACGTAAAATACATTTGTGGACATCAAGTTAAAAACATATAATAGGAAATAATGCCAGTAATAATAGGAAAAATATACTAAGACCATGCTTGCAAATTATAAATACTGCAACTTTTTAGCCAATACATGTACAATGGGTTTTTTTACAATGGTAAATTGATAAATAAAGAAATTTTATTTATCTAACATCTCATAAACATTCTATTTCATTTTATTGCAGTTGTGTGGGAACAATAATAAATTTTATTAATGGCATGTAATTTTTCATCTTAATGGTTTTTTGTCATATATTAATAATTAAGCTAAAAGCATTAATTTAATTTTTTTTTTAATTTGCTGATATGTATTTACTTATGCTTAAAAAATAAAGATGTTTATTATAATATCTATGATACAAAATGTTTTACATTGATTAAGGATTTATAAGATTTTATTTTGATAATAATATAAACAAAAACTTCATATAGTCATTATAAAAAAACATAAAAAAAAGCTATACTAAACAGAATAGAAAGTAATCAAAATTATGAATAACATTTTTTAATATACTAAATCAATGTACATTTATATATTGATGTTTAATCACATTTTAAGATAATACGGTAAATTCATTTACATAATAAAACTTCTAATTTTAAATATCCAATAAAAATGGTCATTAAATACAGATTAATATTTGAACAGCCTAAACTGACAAATTTTAATTTTTATCTTGCATATCATACAACACATGAAATTTAGTAGACTTCAATTGACAAATGAAATATGTTTGATTTTGATTTCTTTTCTTTTTTCAAGGTATCATTTGCATTGAATCCACTATAAAATAACTGCCGTGTCACTATGCAAATTTTTCTTAGAAATATCTTTGAATATATTGAAGTATAAGAAAAGCTGCTTCAAAAATCAAATTTTAATACAATTTTAAGCATTGTTCTAAGTTCCAAAATGTATTGTTTTTAAATATATTATGGAGTTGAATTTTTCTTTAACTGCTTCTACTTTTGCAGCAGCCCTTAAAAACAAATTTATTTCCTTAAGAAATATACACTTGTACACATTTACTTTTTAAATTTACTAAAGCAGTATGAAATAAAATATAATTTTCAATTACAACTGATGTAAATGATTTTAGAAATTTCTAAAAAATATTCTGAATCCAAACATGTTTTTTTTTTTAATGTTTTTGCAAACATGTTTTACAATTAATATAATTATAATACACTTAATCTCTGAAAACCATACAAATTTATTAATAATACATCTGCAAAAAAATTTAAAATACCAGAAAAAAAAATAAACGTTTCAGCATGCATAAATTTCACTCATTCAATCACTTCGAAATTAAAGGAGAAAAAAATTACAAGGTAATAAAATGAAGTGATTATAATTTTTCTTTAATAATGGATTACAATAATAAAGAATTCAGATTTAATTAAATTGATGGTTCCAATAAAAGAAAAATAAATAAAAAAAAAACCTTTTAGAACTAATGACAAGTATAGAAATATACATAATAATCATTGTAAGTTTTAAAAAAATGTCTCTAAAAGCTTTTAAGAAATAAATAGAATAATTCATTACTATGCAATAATATGAGAATATTTCTTTTCATATAAATTAATCAACAATTTATTCATAATTAAATTTGATAATTTAAATACAAAAATGTGCAAGCATTTTAACAGCAATATAATGACATACAACAATAACACTAAGTTTGTTCCCATAACGAAAAAATAGTTTCTTCTTTCAATAACAAAAAATTGCTATCATATGATCAGGCTTTATTTGGTAGCAAAAATAGATGCTGATACAATATTTGAAGGATATTTTTCACCTTTTTGTCTCTGAGTCTAGTATACTAAGAATCTCTTGCGACAACCTGTGTAATTCTCAATCTCAAACAAATATTTAAATCATTAATCTTATTTTCCAACAGTACCTTATAACTCTATTAGAAACATAAGATAGAAAAATTATAATTTAACATTCTGTTGAACAGTAACTGCACTTTTTCCAATAATTTATAACAAAACGATGCTGATGATAATAATTGTGCTTTTATTCACATTGACATTTAATGGCTTTATTAAGTGTTAATTTTAATTTTCAAATATTGTCACTTTATATAAGAACAAATCTTCAAAATAGTGTTTGATAATAATGACCTTTTTGTCAAGCATCTTGTGAAGAATGCTTTCAAATTTAAAAGTGTAGTTTTTTTTTTTAAATATGTTGAAAAGTATTAATTTATATTGTGTTTTGACGAGTTCATTTTTCTACATGTTGTGAACAGTAAAATATTGAAGATGTGTAAATTTCTACATTTAATATAAACTTCAGATTATGAAGGTTGTTATTATTTTTTTGTTGTTGTTTTCTTTTTTCAATCTAGTGAATATAATAAGATTTCAAGTTTCTCACCATATTTCAAATGGAATGCATTACAGAAAATAATCTTCCCCACATTTATTTATTATGTTTTAACTTCAATTATTATAATTTCTAAGTTTTATTTAGCTGCATTTCAAATTAATTTTTTTTCATGATGATATATTGAAAAAGTATAATATATGTGCATTTTTAAAAAAAAATTATGTTGAAATTATTTGTTTACATTGCTTTTAGGTGAGTTAATTTTTCTACATGTTGTGAACAGTAAAATATTAAAGATGTGTAAATTTCTACTTTCAATACAAACATCAGATTATGAATGTTATTATTTTTTTGTTGTTGCTGTAATAATATATATACAATTTATTTTTTGTTACACAATTTACGCAAAAATTTGAAACATATTTAACAATAAAATTTTCTAAGTTTACAAATAATTATTCCTGGAAGTAAAACTTGTTAAAGTCTAAGCATAACTACCTGTATAAAATGAAAATACAAGTAAACATTATGTTAATTTGATCATAATTTCATCCCTTATCTAATGTAGGTGTAAACTTGAATTTTTCTCTCAGGAAATCACAATGAATCTCCCTGGCAGAAGGAAAGCCAAAGACAACAGATGCTTGTTACCTTATTAAATACAAATCCAAATATTTTTCTTATATTGAATACTTGCCTCACCTCAGTTATTCACTGTCTGTAGATGCAATACCATAAAAAAAAGCGAACTTGGACATGTAAACGTTTCATATTGCCACAATGAACATTTATTTAGATAACGGAATCATGCAGTTTAAGTGAAATTTAATTTAATTTTTTTTATTTAAATTTTTTTTTATAACCATGAACAAGTACTGAATGAAAAGTTTATTTTGAACATCGAGAAAGGATTATTTGCAGCCGTTTTCTGTACTATTTCAATCCACTTTCCCCTACTTCTTTCTAATAAGAACTCTGAGTACCCTACGCCCTCCCCCCCTCCCTATATCCGGTCTCTCCCGTCAGCGTATTCAACTTCGCCCCGGGTTTTCAATGAATTTCCACCCACAGCCTTTTCTTCCTCTTGGTTCTTCAAATACATGTTGTTCATTGAGCAATTTCAGGAATTTTTCGAAAAATTCTGACTAGATCAGATAGAGAGTGGGGAAAGACAGGAAAATATAAAGAAAAAACCAAAAGAATTTATACCTAATGTTTAAGATTTTGATTAATCCTAAACTATTAAAAAAATTGATGACATTATTAGAGGAAAAAAAGTGGTTTGAATAATACGAATATATTATATAAACCATTGCTTATATGTTTGGATTTATAAATTGCTGATTTTCTGAGAAAAAGTGCTTCGTATAAGAAATACTTTGCTTTTCTAAAACCAGTATAAAGTTTCGTAAAAAAATTTCGAGGATTTTTTTTTTCTATAATTTATCATACAATTTTAAAATCAGCAAATTTGAATTTCTAATTTATTTATTCACATTTGCAAGAATAAAATCTTATAACAAGTTTTATTCCAGATAACCTGAAAAAGGAGAAATATAAATCAAAATGACTCATAGAATTTTAGTAGAGGAAATGCAACTTAGTACAAATGAGTATTTTTTCTCAGAAAAAAAATTTAAATGCTTTAAAAAATGTATTTCTAACATTCATGTGTCTAAGATCAAACTGTAAATATTTCTGCAGAAAGGTTTCTTCTGAAAAATTCAATTTTATAATTCACGACGAAGAAACCTACTACGATTTTTTAAAATTTTTTTTTTTTTTTTTTTTTTTAATCTTAATATGCTGGCGAGAAGTTTGAAAGTATTTCCACTATTTAAAAAAAAAAAAAAGAAAGAAAAGAAATGAGTTTTATAATATAATAAAAAATATTCACTAATAAAGAATATCATTAATGCATTTTATAAGTAGATTATTCTTGAAAACTTTATCCGAAAATGTGTCCTTCAAAAGCCAGAATAAGTAATCTGGTTTTGCTGTGGTAGAACATTTTAATTACCAACAAAACATTGAATATATTTTTATAATTAAAAAACAGTAAATGCGAACTTCATTCTCCGTTTTCAAAAAAAAAACAAAAAAAAAAACATTTTTTTCATCGTAGTTTATTTTGATAGCTACGGAATCCTTCTTTTTCCTCAAGGTCACTCCAACGCTGAACTTCGGAATGAATTAATTTTGGTTTGTTTATAACTCTGCCCTCCCCTTTCCTTTTCTCTTTCTCTTCAACCAGCCAGAAGTTTTCGTGGTTTCGTAACGGTTATTTTTTAACTCTTTTTAATTGCCACAGTTTTTATTTTTAAATACTTTTGTGAACTATTATTTTAAATTTTGTTTTCACTAACCTTTTTACTCCTGTAAATTCTCTCCGAGCATGGGCTCGTTTATATTCTTTGTTTAGCTCATCTTTTGGATTTTAAAATTATGTTTTTAATAGTAATTATTGATATGGAGGTACGGGAAATTCCCTGGTATTCCAACTAAACACCTACCGTTACGTTACGTTAAAAAACAGTAACCGTATTAGAAACTATTAGATGTAGAATCGCCTGCTATCACTAATGCATGTTTAGTATTTAAAAAATTAGCTTGGCTGATATACAGGTTACACTTAGATTTACGTAAGAATAAAATGCATAACGGAAATCTTAAATAAACCAAAATAAAAAAGTATCAATAAATCGTAATCAGACAATAAATTATAATCAGCAGTTATCGTTCAAAACTGAAAAAAGAAAACCTATTAAATAAAAAAACTATAGAATTCTAAACGATTATATAAAAAAGCATGCGAAAGAAATTTAATAAAAAACACATGAAAGAAATTTCAGAAAAAATAATAAACCAATACAACATGTTGAAAGTGGTCTAGAAAACGAAAAACTGATCGAGGAGCTTAAAAACCCCGCTCTCTAAAACTATACCCATAACTTTATGAGTAATGAAGATGTTAGAAATAAGAAACCTTGAAGCTTGAATTTATAAAATTTTTTATTAAGAACAACCATTGTTATATTTGCATTACTTACAGAAAATTAAAATAACGGAGGATAATAGAAAAATAAAAATAACGAATAACATTAAAAATTATCCCAATAAAAGGAAATCATTTCATTCTAGTTTTTTAATAACACTTGTAAGCCCGCGTCCAGACGAGAGTGTGTAAGGAGCAAATCTGCCTTCCTCCGACAAAATCGCCGATCGCGCGTGCGTATGCTTGACACGAAATGATCTCTTCGGCAATTTCCTTCCGATAGATTCGTGTGTCTCGACCCCGCTCCGACCATAGTCGGCACATCAAAACGATTATCGTTGACCCCATTTACGATCAGAAGTTACAGCTAAGGATAACGTGGGTTGTGTTTCGCGGTCAGACGGAGACACGAGAATAGGATCGCCTCGAATATTACTCCTTCCTGGATTGGGCTTGCTTAAAAGATTTTTTTTTTTTTTTGTTCTAATGCAGCTGGCAAACACTTACATAGTTTGGTCTTGGATGCCTTAAGGTAAGCGCTGCACAGACTAACTCACTTTGCATTACCCAAGGGGCGCGTGTAACTTGAAGATAAGCCCCGGACGCGGAGTAGCAATGCCCCCGCAACGCTCTACGATCCTTTAGGACCGGATTACGGTTTAAAGTGGATTCCGAACCTCTACGAACACCTATGTTCAACGCCGGGATTTGAACCCGATACCTATGGTACCGAGAGCCAGAGCGCTAGCCACTCGGCCATCAGGTCCCGGGCTTAAAAGATAACTATCAAAGAATCGATTGTTTCAAAAATTCTTAATATATCTCCCCTATAATTAAGTATCAATATTTAATTTCAGTTACACTAATCTTGTACAATGACCTAAATAACAAAGAATTATTACTTCACCAATAATTCATTAATATAAATCATATATTTTATTATGTAAATTTTTTTTTTTTTTTTGTACTCTATGTGTGTAATTTTGAAATTACTATTTCTCTATTTTGCTTCACCTAAAATTAAATATTATTGTTTAATTTCATTTGCACTAATCTTATACAGTGTCCTCTTTTTATAACTAAACATATGTTTCTACTTTAATTTTTTATTCTCGTAATTATTAATGTTTTTGTCCTTAACTGTAAAATTTTCTTATATGGATCATATGATATGATAGCCTGATGACAACGTTTCTTATGAATGTATTATATTAGCTTTTTTTTTTAATATCGAAATGTATAATTATATTCCTCTAGCTTCTTTGGTTCTTTTTAAATAAGTAATTCAGTGTGGCGACAGAACCTTGAAATCAGGGAAAAGTCATTAACTTTTATCGGTATGGAAATTCGTAAAAATATCTAAAAATCAAGGGAAATTGCCGAAGAGAGCATTTCGTGTAAAGCATACGTACGCGCGATCGGCGATTTTGTACGATCATTACAAAAGCGATCACGCGTACTATCGGCGATTAAGCAATCAGCGATTTTGTAGCCAAACATGCTTGCCAACACGGATCGTTGGGGCCTGAATGGGCCGAGTGTCTAGCGCTCGGTGCCACAGGCTTCGGGTTCGAGTCCCGGTGGTGCCATGGATGTTTGTAGTTGTTCGGAATCCACTTTAAGCCGTAGGTCCCGGTCTCCTATGACTGTAAGAGCGTCACGAAGCCGAAGTCAGACTTCCACCTACGGGTGCTCCATCAGAACAGAAGCTGCACCCCTCCTTCTATGAGGGGTACAACAACAACGCGGATCGTTACTCATTTGGGGCAAGCCTTACTTCTGGGTTTTTTTTATGACGGACTGTTCAGTTTATGATTTATCTCATTTTAAATTTGCTTTTAACTAGTGTGTATGTTTGCTTTTATTTGTGCTCTGTTGTACTCATGCTATTGCTTAAGCCAATTTAGAAAAGTAAGGATTTTAATATTTTGTTATTATTAATTATTTATTGTGTATTAAACTGAAATTTATTCCTTAAGCATAATTTCACAATCCTTTAGCATCTGCATTGATTGATATTTGTCATTTATATATTTGTTATTTATGTATGTAATTACTGACAATTACATCTAACGAATTATAATTTTATATATTTTAAGTGTATTAAGTCTAAATTATTCAATGGTACTGTATATCCTTTAAAAAACATATTCAGGGAGAATTGCAGTTAGCCATTTCGTGGTGCTTCACTATTTCTTATCACGAGTTTCTTAAAGAAGAAGATAATTGTTCAAATAAATCCTCTTGATAAAAATAGTTTAAATGAAATAATTCATCTGTATTTACTTTAGTGAGAGTGATGACCTTTTAATAATTTCGGGGTTTACTCAATTTTAATATATTTTTTAGGATGTTCATTCTATTTTTTTTTTTTTTTTTTTTAAATTAAATTCCATAAAAATATATTATTTTTTCATATTAAATATCTGCTAAAAATGTTTTTACTGACGTATATTGTACACATACAGTGAGTGATTCTGAGATGGGAGAAAGCTAGGAAACTGATATAATCTTAAAGGCTCGTTAACATCGAGGCGTAAGGCGCTTAAGCGAGAAGCGCTGACCAATCATTAGCCTCACCACGTTCCCCTGAAACTTGTTTGAAATCCACCTCTTCAAGTTGACCAACTTTCAACTCGAAGCGGAACTTCACTAGTCGTAATGCTATTTCTGACGTTTCGCTGTGAAGGGGTCGAAACAATTTTCTCGCCTGCCGCGTGAATCTTCAACGCTTCACGCCCCGGTGGGAACAAGGAAATGTTGTAAGTTTAGTCAAGGAAATCTTTTTTGGAAGGATTTCTTTTTTTTCAAGGAAGGATTTTTTGTACCTTTTTGCTTTGGTACATTTAAATAAATTACTAATTTTTAAATTAAAATCATTATACAGACTCCTCATCAAATCGCATGTGTTGAAAACGAAGAAAAGGCACAAAATATCTGAATGAATTACTGTATATTGACATCTAAGTACAAAAGTGATGAAAAGTCTTTAAAAAAATCTCAAATAAATGTTTCCTTTTAAATGTAATTTGCCTATTAAACTCAGTCTCCCGACAAATTTGCTCTCAAGAAATAAATTTAGTGAAATTAAAATGATAATTTCAGGAGATAATGTAATTTAAATGCAGTTTAAAATTTAAAATTCTCGAAGTATTTTTTCAAACTATAAATATATATTTGTATTTTATGTTTAATAGTGGTTTTCCATAATTATTAATTAGCTAAAAAAGAAAATATTTGACTATTATAACTAAAAATTGTAAATAGTTGTGTTGTTGCTACAATGTGCTAATATTTTTATTATTTAAATTAAAATTTCTTTTGGCTACATTTATGGAAAGACAATTTTTGATTTTTGGATCACGATAATGCGCCAACTCACACTGCATTGGTTCTTCGTGACTTTTTCGCCAAAAATGAAACCCATATCGTTCCACAACCACCGTATTCACACCGTGCGACTTCTGGCTATTCCCTAAACTCAAAAGACCCTTCCGGGGACACCATTTTGAGTCGATTGAAGAAATTCAACGTGAATCGGCTCCCACTTTGAAGGCCATCCTTGCCGATAACTTTTTAGAATGCTTTGAGGATTAGAAAAAAAGTTAGCATAAGTGCATTGTGTCCGGAGGGGATTACTTTGAAGGCGATGAAATAAATTTGGAAAAATAAATAGAGTTTTTGAAAAAAAAATAATTGGGCTTATTTTTTGAGCACAGTAATATGTAAAGTATATTGAGAGCCATTTCGAAAAGTATTGAGAATTCTTTCCCACTTCCGAACCAAAATTCATTTTTAAATATTCATCTTATAAATCTACACTTATAAAACTGCATCTTATAACTCAACAAATTCTTCTTGAGCGCCTAATAGTAAATCATCATCATTGGCGCAACAGCTCTTTGTGGGCCAAGGCCGTCTACCTACTGGTAGATTTTGAGACAATAGACGTTTTTTTTTCTGTTTTACGGGATAGAGTTGTCAGCTCTACACCCAACAGTCATATGAGACCGGGACCTACGGCTTAAAGTGGATTCCGAACCACTACAAACATCCATGGCACCGCCGGGACTCGAACCCGAAGCCTGTGGCACCGAGCGCCAGCCACTCGGCCAGTCAGGTCCCTAATAGTAAATAGCTCTTATTATTTATTTCAGTTGAGTGTAGCTTATGCAGGCGTGCACCCAGGGGCTTGTCTGAACCCTCCCCCACCCCTAACCCATAGATAAAATTTGCGCACGTCTTGTCAGAATTGTTTTATGTAATTTTTTTTTAAGAAATTAAATTTTATTTTTTGTGCAATACTTTTTAATTACATTGTTCTCCTTTTATGTATTTGAATCAAATTAGTGCAGTGTAAAAATTATTAATAATATAATTAATATACATGGAATTTCGACTTCCAATACCTTTTCTATTACTTATAATTTAGTATAAAAATTGAGACTTCATAAACGGTTATAAATAAGACAAAATATTGGGTGCTCGCCTGAGTTCATAAAAACATTTTGAAGTTTAACCACACACTTTATACAGTGTATTTTTACTTTTCGTATCTTTGCAAAAAATGTTTAATTAAACCCCCGGTAAGTTTATTTGAAGTCAATGTAACGCATCATTCAAATTTAGCGATGCATTATTGTGTTTCCCGACGGAATATGCTGTAAGTTAAAGCAGTATGTCGATTTCCATCAGCTTTTACTTTTGTTAAAAAGCCGATATTCTCATTTTTCATTGCCCCAGCACATCTGTAATACACATTGAAGAGACAGGGCCGGATTTAGATGAAACGAGGCCCTAGGTTATTCCACTTATAAGGCTCTTTCACCTCCCATTTCTAAGTTTGTAAATTACATGAGAGATAATAAATGCATCATTACTGTGATATATATCAATATGTTAAATGAAACATGTTGTGATGGGTACTAATCTTTATAAAAAATGTGGCACGGATAATAAATAATTAAAAAAAAAGACGGGAACACTTATTCATATACAAACGAACAGACCCAATGAGCCGAACGCGTTGATCTTAACCAATACATTTTTATGTTTAATAGTCATATGTGTAGGGGCCATATTAGTCATATGTGTAGGCTAGCTCTCTGGCGCTCGGTACCACAAGTTTCGGGTTCGAGTCCCGCGGTGCCATGGATGTTTGTAGTGGTTCGGAATCCACTTTAAACCGCAGGTCCCGGTCCTAATAGGATCGTAGAGCATTGCTGGGGCATTGATACTCCTCGTCCGTGGCTTATCTTCAAGTTACACGCGCCCCCTTGGTAATGCAAAGTGAGTACGTCTGTGCAGCGCTTGCCTTAAGGCATCCAAGACCAAACTGTCTAAGTGTTTGCCAGCTGCATTGGAACAAAAAAAAAATAGTCATATGTGTAGAATTTATCCTTATTTTCTATTTAGTGTTTACTTTTTTTAGAATATTGTAATTCTTCTAATTTTGCTAACAATTTGAATGTAGGCCCCTCTTGATCTTGAGGCCCTTAGCCTAGTTAGCCTATAGGAAAATCCGGCCCTGTTGACAGAACTGCTCCGTTGCAAATCCTCATTCGTGAATAATTCCTCAATTTTAAGAAAATTATCTTCCCGCCGTTGTGCGACCTCACAAAGAACGACAAAACCAGAATCTTTTTTCTATAACGTTCTTCATGTGCATATTGTTCTTAAACTATTGTGCAAAATAAGAATTATCAGTTGTTCTTTCCGACTGACTTCTAACTGGGTTCTGTTCTTAATCCTTTTAGTAAGCTGTTGTAATTGGTCATTACCAATTTGAAAATTTTTCTGGAAACAGTGTCATATGATAAAGGAAATTTGCGAATTTCATCACCATATTTATTGCTGTTTACCAACTATTTCAGAAATTTTTATTTCAATAGACAACAAGAGATATCGTGTTTAACTTATTACATGCACTTTGATCAAAAAATTTGTAAGTTGCAAGTAAATATTTTTTGTCGACAGCAACAAATTTCTCATGACCTTGTTTTTATGTATTCGAAAATTTCAGAAGTCGTTGAAAGTAATTCTTTCTGTTTATTGTAGTACGCTGAAGACTTGCTACTGAAAATTCGCTTTAGCCTGGATGGTTTAATGAAGCAAACAAAATTTCTTATCAATTAAGCAAAGACGTAGTTTCAAATCATTAGTATAAATATTTTTTTTTCCTTTCTAATGCAGCTGGCAAACACTTAGACAGCTTGGTCTTGGATGCCGTAAGGCAAGAGCTGCACAGACGTTACTCACTTTGGATTACCCAGGGGGCGCGTGTAACTTGAAGATAAGCCACGGACGCGGATTAACAATGCCCCCGCAACGCTCTACGATCCCATTAGACCAGGACCTACGGTTTAAAGTGTATTCCGAACCACTACAAACATCCATGGCACCGCCGGGACTCGAACCCGAAACCTGTGGTACCGAGCGCCAGAGAGCTAGCCACTCGGCCATTCAGGCCCCATTAGTATAAATATAAGAAAATTAAAAAAAAATTATCTTCATGTTTTAATTAGTACAAATATAAGAAAATTAAAAAAATTAATCTTCATGTTTTTTTGTTGAGTTAAATCCCACTTTAATATATTCCTTAATATACTACTGTGCCCAAAAAGTAAGACCAATTTTTTTTATGGCAATCAATTTTGGCGTCTCACAAAGGCAAGCGTAACTCAAACACTAATGAATATTTTGACGTCAAATTTCATACAGATATCAAGGAACAGTACCAGCAATCTATAAAAGAAAAAAAATTGAAATTCATTAAGCCCCGAGAATTTAAAATTGAAAATTGGTCTTACTTTTTGGACACAGTAGTACCTATTATTACTCCAACCCGCGAAAGAGGCCATCAGAATTTTTTATCCTTCATGATGAAACTGAACTTCTTATATATAACAACAAATATTTTTTTCTTTTAAATATATATATTTTTTTATTTCCAATGGCAGATTATGAACAGTTACAGCAAAAAAAGAACAACGGGGAAAAAAAAACATACAACAACAACAACAAAATAACAACAAATACAAAAAAACATGCTGAAACAGAGTTCATGAATCTAACAATAATGCCAAGTTGCAGATCTTTTAGCCACTAAAAAGTGTTACCAGGTGCACCACGGGGAGGTATTCTTTTTAAATATAAACATAATAATAATAGAAATAATATATATATGTATTTATATAACATTTGTCATAATTTTCAGTGGATTCCGAACCACTACATACATCCATGGCATCACCGGGACTCGAACCCTGTGTTAACGAGCGCCAGAGGCATTCGACCCATATGTAGTAAGTTAAAGCAGTATGACAATTTCCATCAGCTTTTACTTTTTAAATGAAAGAATGCTAAAATGTAACCGCTTATATATAACAATAAATATTTTTCTTTTTATATATAAACTTAATAATAATTAAAATAACATATAATATTTGTCATAATTTGTAGGCTTCATTAAATTAAGCTGAATTTAATAAATTACTTATATTAGAGGGCCTGATGGCCGAGTGGCTAGCGCTCTGGCTCTCGGTACCACAGGTATCGGGTTCGAATCCCGGCGGTGCTCATGGATGTTCGTAGTCGTTTGGAATCCCCTTTAAGCCGTAGGTCCCGGTCTCATATGACTGTAAGAGCATCACGGAGCCAAAGTCAGACTTCTACCTACGGGTGCTCCATCCATCCGACACGCGATTTGTTGTTCTCGAAAAAAATACTAGCTGAAACTAGATATGTTTGAAACAGTGTTTCAAATACATTTAATTTTACGGCAGAATTCAAATCTGTTCATTACTTCAAATGCATTTTTACTCGTCAAATTGCACAGCAGACAAAAATGGCCAATAGTGAAATATGGTGAATGTCTTTAGAAACTTCGAAGCTACTCCTCTGCCCAAAACGTAAAACCAATTTTTTTAAAAAATCTTTATTAATTAGCGCTCTGGCGCTCGGTACCACAAGTTTTCGGGTTCGAGTCCCGGCGGTGCCATGGATGTCTGTAGTGTTTCGGAATCCACTTTAAACCGTAGGTCCCGGTTTAATAGGATCGTAGAGCGTTGAGGGGGCATTGTTACTCCGCGTCCGTGGCTTATCTTCAAGTTACACGCGCTCGCTGGGTAATGCAAAGTGAGTAACGTCTGTGCAGCTCTTGCCTTAAGGCATCCAAGACCAAGCTGTCTAAGTGTTTGCTAGCTGCATTAGAACAAAAAAAAAAAAAAAAAAAATCTTTATTTATTTGTCCAAATTTATTTCATCGGCTTCAAAGTAATCCCCTCCGTACACAATGCACTTATGCCAACGTTTTTTCCAGTCCTCAATGCATGCTAAAAAGTTATTGGCCGGGATGGACTTTAAAGCGCGCGCCGATTCACGTTGAATCGACTCAAAACGGCGTTCCCGGGAGTGGTTTTTTGAGTAAAGGGAATAGCCAGAAGTCGCACGGTGCTAAATCAGTTGAATACGGTGGTTGTGGAACGATATGGGTTCCATTTTTGGCAAAAAAGTCACGAAGAATCAATGCAGTGTGAGCTGGCCATTCAGTGTTTTCAGTACCAATCGAGATTTGACGCGTTTGAGGTCCAAAATGGAATTGACCGATCCTTTTGAAATTCCAACACCATCGGCAAGGCCTCTAATTATGAATCGACGGTTTGAAAGCACCAAATCTTTAATTTTTTAGACGTGAGCTTCGTTGGTTGAGGTTGATGGTCGACCAGAGGGTTCTTCGTCTTAAACGGGTTCTCTGCCTTCTTTGAACTGTTTACACCACTTCTAAATATTTCTTTCCGATATAGGAATGCTCACCGAATGCTTTCTGCAACATTCTATACGTTTCCGCAAACAAAATCTAATGCAAGTTCTTTGCTCAATTATTCAGACATTTCAAAAATTGCCGGATTGAATTTTAGCGTCTCACCAAACCAAGCGTAACTCAAACACTAATGAATATTTTGACGTCAAATTTCATACAGATATCAAGGACAGTACCAGCAACCTATAAAAGAAAAAAAAATTGAAATTTCATAAGCCGCGGGAATTTTAAATTGAAAATTGGTCTTACTTTTGGACACAGTAGTACTCCAATCCGCGAACGAGGTCATCAGAATTTTTTTATCCTTCATGATGAAACTGAACCTCTTCTATATAACAACAAAAAAACTTTTTTTCTTTTTAAATATAAACATAATAATAATAAAAATAATATATATGTATGTATTTATATCATATTTGTCATAATTTGTAGGCTTCATTAAATTGAGCTGAATTTAATAAATTACTTATATTAGAAATGTACAAGAATATGAAAATCATTCAGAGTAAGAATTGAGAAAGAATTTAAGAATTGGTTAAGAATTGAGTTCCATTAATTTACTTAATTCTTAAAAACACGATTAATTATTTGAGGTGCTTTCCTTCAAAAGTTTTTGATTATTATTTTTTGTGTCTAGAAGCAAATAATGGTAAACTTTTAAAAAAAAAGTTTTTAAAAATACCTATTTTTACTTTTAAAACAATAAAAAATCCTACACGCGATTTATTCTTCTCGAAAAAAATACTAGCTGAAACTAGATATGTTTGAAACAATGTTTCAAAGGCATTTAATTTTACGGCAGAATTCAAATTTGTTCATTACTTCATCAATTGCATTTTTACTCGTCAAATTGTTTGGATAAGACATATTTACGCTTGTAGATGCACAACAGACAAAAATTGCCAATAGTGAAATGTCGTGAATGTCTTCAGAAACCTCGAAGCTACTACTATGCCCAAAGCGTAAGACCAATTTTTTTTTTAAATCTTTATTTATTAGGCCTGAATGGCCGAGTGGCTAGCCCTCCGGCGCTCGGGACGACAGGTTTCGGGTTCGAGTCCCGGCGGCGCCATGGATGTCTGTAGTGGTTCAGAATCCACTTTAAACCGTAGGTCCCGGTGTCGTTTTGCAATAAAATCACGAAGAATCAATGCAGTGTGAGCTGGCCATTCAGTGTTTTCAATACCAATCGAGATTTGACGCGTTTGAGGTCCAAAATGGAATTGACCGATCCTTTTGAAATACCAACATCCTCAGCGAGGTCTCTAATTGTAAATCGACGGTTTGAGAGCACTAAACCTTTAATTTTTTGGGCGTGAGCTTCGTCGATTGAGGTTGAGGGTCGACCAGAGGGCTCTTCGTCTTCAAGACACTCTCTGCCTTCTTTGAACTGTTTATACCACTTCTAAACATTTGTTTCCGATATAGGAATGCTCGCTGAATGCCTTCTGCAACATTCTATACATTTCTACAAACAAAATTTAATGCAAGTTCTTTCAATTAATTCAGACATTTCAAAAATCGCCGGAATCAGTTTAAGAGTCAATTTCACACAGATGTCAAGGAGAGTGCCAACAAACTAAAAAGAAAAAAATTAAAATTTCTTATGCTCCGGGAATATTAAATTGAAATTTGGTCTTACTTTTTGGACACGGTAATATATATATATATATATATATATATATATATATATATATTCCTTTTTAATCTTGAAAATTAGTTCTTGAAATTCCATATGCCCGAGAAATTTAAATTGAAAATTGGTTTTACTTTTTGGGCACAGTAGTACACCGATAAGTGCATAACTTTTCAAATCACACTTCAATTATTTACATCAAATTATTTTCGTCATTTTTACTAGTTTAACCAATACGAAGATCATTTGATATTAACTTGCCTGTTCCTTTTTTTAAAAGATAGTTTTTACTTTATTTCTTACGAAAAAAATTTTTTTTTTCAAAATGCATTAACCAATCTTATTTAAAATTATTAACGCTATATTATTACCTACAAAAATATTAACTTCGTTAACTAATGAAATATTTTTGGTACTTAAAACAAAAGATTTTCAACGAAAGCAAATAAAATTTGGTTATTTAATAATCTTTACCGAACGAAACATTTAATCAAAAGAATCAAACTAATTTCATCAAACGAAAAATTTTAATTGCTTTGCACGCATAATAAAATGTATAACGAAGTATTGTAGGTTTTAAAAAATAAAGTGTAAAAGATACAGATTTGTTCTAGTGAATTTCCAACAAACATATTCTAAGCTAAAATTCAATTCATCATAATGAACTGAGAACAATTCTTATGCAAAATTCAATCTAATCATCATCATCATTGGCGCAACAGCCCGCTGTGGGCCAAGGCCTTCTACCTACTGGTAGATTTCGTGGCGGGAGATGTTTTTCTTTTTACGGGGTAGGGTTGTCAGCTCTACGCCCAACAGTCATATGAGACCGGGACCTACGGCTTAAAGTGGATTACGAACCACTACAAACATCCATGGCACCGCCGGGACTCTTACCCGAAACCTATGGTACCGAGCGCTAGCCACTCGGCCATTCAGGCCCCAAAATTCAATCTAAACAATGTAAAATTAGAAGACATTAATTTTGAAAACTAAATTCATCTTTGTAATTTGAATTAAACTTACATTTTAACAAGAAAAATTACCACACGAATTTCCTCCGGAACAAATAGTGAAAAAATATTGCACTATTCAAAGAATCATTTTCATTCTTAATAAAAAATTGCGCTGCAAAAAGGGTCAGAATTAAAAAAATTCTTATTTTCTTCTTGTTTGGGAAGTGGGGATGTTTTAATAAATGTAACAATTTTTCTTATATATTCTCAACCATATAATTCTTAAAATAAAAAAAATTTACTATTTTCTGAATAAAGATTCTAAATATTTCATTTTAATTTTATTATTGCTAGAATTATTCGTACAATATTAAGTTCTTATATTATGATTGCTTTTTCTATACAAATAACAACACTAATAACATACGAATTCACTAATTTTATGAAAACAATTGCAAGTACATAAGTGTTTTTTTTTTAATATAAACTTTGGTTTACGAAGCAATTTTTGTCTAGCATTTTTATTGGTTTGCCAAATTTTCTATATTTGTCATGAAATAAATAAAAAAGGACATTTATAAACTTTTTTTATGTACAGTTTTTTTTATATTATTATAAATACTAAATTTCATTAGAATTATTTCATTATAGTACTAAATTTCATTAGAAATACAAAGAATTATATATTTTTTAATTTAGTTATTAACCTCAAAATAGATTTTTTTGGAATTCTAAGTTAATTACTAATTTAAATTTCATTCCAGATAATTATTTCCGTCATTGTTAATTGTGAAAAGAAATGAAAGTTTTTAACCAAATGTTTAGTGTTTTTAAAAGGGAATTTATCACACTTTTTTGGAGATTTTTTGGTTGTGAAAATTGTTGAAATGGTAATGATACCACGAGAGAAAATGTACACACTAGAAAATCTCAAAACCAACGTCTTGATTAGAGCTGGATTGTAGAAAGTGCCGAACCATCGAATGTCAGATTATAGATCGTTTACTGTATTTAAAAACATCTCTTTATTATCCTTTTTTATACTGAACTCAAAGGGCATTAATGTCGCATATTCTTGCAGGGCTTATCATTTGCATGGGCTTCAATAATTTTGGCAGCATGCAAGTTTTGAGGTTAAAGGATATTTTTTACCCATTATACATTTTCATAGCGGGCCTGAATGGCCAAGTGGCTAGCGCTCTGGCGCTCGGTACTACAGGTTTCGGGTTCGAGTCCCGGCGGTGCCATGGTTGTTTGTAGTGGTTCGGAATCCACATTAAACTGTAGGTCCCGGTCTGTTAAGCCCTCTTGAGACAGAAGATGACCGTAGAGCAACAAACCAAACCAAAAAGTAAGATCCATTTTCAATTTAAAATTATTTACTTATGCATGTAAAGGTTCTTTGCAATATTTATCAATCAATTAATCTTACAATCAATGCTCAAAATTATGGAGCCTGAATGGCCGAGTGGCTAGCGCTCTGGCGCTCGGTACCACAGGTTTCGGGTTCGAGTCCCGGCGGTGCCATAGATGCTTGTAGTGGTTCGGAATCCACTTTAAACTGTAGGTCCCGGTCTAATAAGATCATAGAGCGTTGCGGGGGCATTGTTACTCCGCATCCGTGGCTTATCTTCAAGTTATACGCGCCCCCTGGGTAATGCAAAGAGAGTACGTCTCTGCAGCACTTGCCTTAAGGCATCCAAAGACCAAGCTGTCTGTGTTTGCCAGCTGCATTAGAAAGAAAAAAAAAATTTCATAGCTTTGAATAGTCATTAGTGTCAGTAAATAGCTCACACGTTGAATTAGTTTTTAATTCACCTTTCCTAAATTATTTTAGTACCTTAAAATAATTGCAGTTATCATGTATGGATTATAATAAGATAAAAATAAAGGTAATTTCTAATTTTCATTTCTATGACTTTACTCAATGAAATTTTGTGATGCTTATAATATATATGACTAATCACCATTATGACACATTAATAAAACAAAATATACAACCTATTCTATGCTTTGGTAAATGTAGATTACTTACTTAACCAGCATGCAAGTTTTGAGGTTATAGGATATTTTTTACCCATTATATATTTTCATAGCTTTGAATAGCCATAAGAGTAAATAGATAGCTTACACGTTCAATCAGTTTTCAATTAACCTTTCCTAAGTTATTTTTATTAATTATTAATTTGTTTGCTCTGTATATTTTAATGAAAGGATATCTCAATAATGAAATAAAACAATAATCCTCTCTAACATTTATTTTAGTGTCTTAAAATAACTGCAGTTAACATGTATGGATTATAATAAACTAGAAATAAAGGTAATTTCTGATTTTTATGACTTTCATCGTGATTGGCGCAACAGCCCCATGGTGGGACAAGGCCGTCTGCCTACTAGCAGATTTCGAAACATGAGACGTCTTCTTTTTTCACGGGGTAGGGTTGTCAGCCCTACAGTCATGTTAGACTGGGACCTACAGTTTAAAGTGGATTCTGAACCACTACAAACATCCATGGCACCAGCGGGACTCGAACCCGAAACCTGAGGTACCGAGCGCTAGCCACTCGGCCATTCAGGCCCCTTTTATGACTTTACTCAATGAAATTTATGATGCTAATAATATATATGACTAATCACCATTATGACACATTAATAAAATAAAATATACAACCGATTTTATGCTTTGGTAAATGTAAATTATTACTTAATAAGAGAAACACTAATATATAATCAGGTTCAGGTTCGAATCTGCTGTCGGCCTCCATTAAATTTACTGCTTTTAGAAACATTGAGATTCAAAGCAATTGTGACAACGTGCGAAAAGCAAATCTCATCGACTTCCTGCAGCCTGGCGGCCAAGTGGCTAGCGCTGTGGCCTTTTGTATCACAGGATTCTGGTTCGAATCCTGGCTATGGCATGGATGTTTCTTAGTGGTTCGAAATCCACTTTAAACTGTCGGTCCCGATCTGTTTAGCCCTCGTGTGCATAAAATGACTGTAGAGTGACAAACCAAACCATCGACTGCCTAGTGGGAGTTTTCTAGACTTTTCTCCAAAGGAACACATAAATACGTAGCAGTTATCCTGAAAAGTTCTCCTAGAAGGCAATGTTCGTGACATGCATAAACTTAACATAAACTTAAAAAAGGAGAAACAAAATGTGTTCAAACAAACTGCAGTGTTTTTATGAATATTACTTAAATTTTAAAAGGAAGATAACTATAAATTTTAATACTTATTTGCATATTTTATTAACACCAGCACAAGTAATTAATGATTAAACTGCGGTGTTTATTATTTATACAAATTTATATAATTATTTTTTGGAATTTCGATTGCATTGTTATTATTAATGACGGAATTATTTTATAATTCTTTTTAAATCAAATAAATGTACATAATTCCTTTAAATAAAAATTAAATTGTTTTTTTTTTATTTATGCATCTTTGCTTATTTGAATTTTAGCTTAGAATATGTGGGGGTAGTGTTACTCGCGTCCGTAGCATATCTTCCAGCTACACGTACTCCCTGGGTAGTGATATATGAATAACAGCGATACAGCCCTTGTTTATGGCATAAAGATTAGCTGTCTCTGTGTTGCCAGATGCATTAGAACAACGACAACAAGATTTCCACTTTAAAAATGCGATTCATTTAAGTATTTTTTAATAGTGAAATATTTGTGATAGATTATTATTTTTATACACTAGAAATTAATATATATTATTACTTCATATTCAATTATGTTTTCAAATGAATAGAAATTCGTATTGTGTAATCAGGGTTACTTATCCAGAAGAAAAACGCTATTAGTATTTCCCTCTTAGGACCTGAATGGCCGACTGGTTAACGCTTTGGCGCTCGATGCCGCAGGGTTCGAGTCCCGGCGGTGCCAGGGATGTTTGTAGTGGTTCGGAATCCACTTTAAACCGTAGATCCCGGTCCTAATAGGATCGCAGAGCGTTTCGGGGGCATTGTTACTCCGCGTCCGTGGCTTATCTTCAAGTTACACGCGCCCGCTATGTAATGTAAAGTGAGTAACGTCTGTGCAGCGCTTGCCTTAAGGCGACCAAGCCAGCTGCATTAAGTGTTTGCCAGCTGCATTAGAACAAAAAAAAATATTTCCCACTTGTCGATAAAATATAGTAATAATCTAATCGCCTTTATAGAAATCAACAAACATTTATATGGCAAATTATGAATTTTTATTTATATATTTTTTGTAGATAAGGGGAAATTTTTTATTTTTTATTTTTAATACAAAATTTAATTTTTAAATTTTACTTTCTAAAACTCATTAATTAAATTACTCTTTTTTTTTTAAATTACACTTTTATTCTTCGGAAACTTTAAAGATCTGCAAATTAATTGATTATAATAATCAGTTTAAATCACTTTTGCTTAAGAATTAATTTGATATATATGCATATAATAATTAAAATATTCATATAATACAAAAAGATCTCGAACATATTTTTTTCTTCATGCATGTTAAAGTATCCTAATATTTTATTACGAATTAATTCCGAGAGAAAGAAAGGATTTCAACGAAACTAATAAAAAGTAATTGGATCATCTGTTTTTCATCCAAAAAAAATTATGGGTGAATTTTTCCAATTAATTACCGGGTGAAAATCTACTCGTTCTAGGAAAGAATTCCATCTGGCATCGAACATTACTCACGAGTTTGAAGAACTACGTCAGATAAAATACAAAAAGAAATGCATAAATATTTGGTTTAATACAATATAGAGATGTGTTTTTTTCAATTCCTTCTATTAGCTTACACTCTCCCTATATATATCTTGTTCAAAGTTTCAATCGTTAATAAAATACTTTTTATTCATCCACTCAAGTTCAAATACATTTTTTTTAACTTGTAGTGTATGACAATTGACGTTATTACAGTTTTTTCAAATATTAATTCTTTAATTAACTTTAATTAATTCATTTTAGTTTTTTTTTAGATTTAAGTTGCTTATATCTACCAATAGATGACGCCAGATAAACTTAAAAAATGAATGAAAATTATTTATAAATGACTTTTCTGCAATATAGTGAAAAAAAAGTAGGAATTGACTTAAAACAAATTTTTTTTTTTATATTACTTGTTTTTGATACAGTAGTAGAACCTCAATAAGTCGAAAACCTCCAAAACTCGAAAAAAATTTGTGTTCCCTTCCCTTCAAGCCCCAAAACCTCCATTACTCGAAATTTCAACCCTCTATATGTCGAAATAATTATTCAATCCCCACAAGCCATTTTGGTATATATTTTCTCTGCGTAACTCGAAACAAAAAAAAAAAAAATTTGGACCTCTGTATCTCGAACATTAGTAATGTTTGATTTTACAACCTTTACAACTCGATCATTTGAAATTATTTCGGAATTATTTTGATTTTTTATTGTAGTACATAATATAGCTTTTTAAGTTGCTAATAATGTTTATTACCTCTGTAACTTAAATTTTTATTTATTTTACCTCTCTAACTCAAAATAAGTTAGAAAGAATCTAAACCTGTACAAGTCGAATATTTCCTTACAAAATCCTCCATAAGTCGAAATCCTCCTTAAGTCAAAATCCTCCACAAGTCGAAATCTCTATAACTCGAATAATTTGGCGTCTCAATTGAAGTTCGACTTACAGACGTTCTACTGTATATCAAATTAAACAACAAAAAATTATCTCAAACATGTAACTGTATATTTATGATGCAAAAAAATATTAACATATTTATAAACAATTAATAAATTTCAGAAAGTGTAAAAACGATTGCAAAAATTGGGAATTAGGGAAAAAATTTTAAAAATCTTAAATAATTTTTGATGTTGGCAGAAAGAAAAGAAAATATTATTTCAAATTATCTGTAATAAAATGTAAGATGTAAAAAAGTAATTAAGATAGAACATGATGAGTATAAAGGTATTATTAGTAAGTGAGCATTCCAAAAAATGCTATTAAAATAATAATATAAATAAAAATAAAGGTAATTATGACTCTTGCGATTAAGATTAAATAAAATAATAAAATATTTATTCAACTAAAACGAAATAAGAATTTTTTTCATTCTTATTCTTTTTGTAAAAATAATGATAGATGAGTGAATCGTTTCCATTTCTTTAAAGAACTTCTTATTTCTTATTAAGAATATATCTTTACTAATAACTTGATATTGTTTTTCAATTATTGTTTTTCTATAATTTTTTTAATAATCATTTTTCTTTAATTAATTTAAATACAATTAAATATACAAAATATTTTTTGAAATGACAAAATTAGCTACCACGATCTTATGTCAAAAAATATTCTTAAGTACATTATACAAAAATAAGTTGTATAATTATATTTTTTTCCCATTCAACACTTATTTTTGTGGTGTTAATTAATATAATATTTTTAGTTATATAACTAATATACAAATTTTGTATTAGGTTGTCATAAAAAAATTTCTGTAATTTTTTTTCATGAATATGTTTAAAAAAGAGTATTTATAGATTTGTTGAATATATTGCTCTGATTCTTAGCATACTACTGTGCCCAAAAAGTAAGACCAATTTATATTTTTTTTTCAAAAACTCTTTATTTATTCTTCCAAATTTATTTCATTGCCTTCACAGTAATCCCGTCCGTACACAATAAACTTAAGCTAACGTTTTTTCCAATCCTCAATACATGCTAAAAAGTCATTGGCCGGGATGGCCTTCAAAGCGCTCGCCGATTCACGTTGAATCTCTTCAATTGACTCAAAACGGTGTTCCTGGAGTGTTCTTTTGAGTAAAGGGAATAGACAGAAGTCGCACGGTGCTAAATCAGATGAATACGGTGGTTGTGGAACGATATGGGTTTCATTTTTGGCGAAAAAAATGATAAAATAATGCGTAAATTATCTTGATATGAAAAGAGCTTTTTTTAATGAATTCTTTTCTAAATAGAAAAATTAAAGTCTTAATTTAACTTTTTTTTTTTTTTTTACAAATTTTTTGGTAAACTAAAATTTGCAATTACTCTTTTGTCAATTAAAAGTTATTGAAGTGTAACAGATTTAATTTTCTTAAGCCCCCAGTGTTGTTTTATAAATTTTTCATATAACAATTTTCAAGCCAAAGATACTAAAAAATATAATTGTAAAGCAAATCAAAATAATTTGAATCTAAAAGAACATTTTCTCTGAGTCGAACATTGATAATATCTAGCAAAATATTATGTTTGCATGCTTAGATGGTTTCATTTATAAATGCATTAAAAAAATGAGTTTAGATTCTCTGAGAAGAGCCCATAACAATTTTATTAAATTCAAACTACTTTATGAGTTGAAATCATCTTTTTTATATAGAATAAGAGTAAATTATATATATACTACATATATATAATTATTTCACATATATATATAGTTATTTCACATATATATATAGTTATTTCACATACATAAAAACTATATAGAAATACATTCTAAGTGGCGTAATCATTAATAATCGTTATAATCGTTTATTTCTGGAGTCAATATTCGAATCAGGTGATTCCGAATTTAGAACAGATTTCGAATGTTTATAACAGTTCTAGCGAATTTAGCAGAAAAACATTACATCATGTGATTTTTTTCCCTGAGAAACTTGTTCTTAATATGCGCCAAATAAAAAAGCGCCAAAAAATGCCAATAACGGTAACCCTTAGCCAATACCCTTTAAGTTCAGGAGCATGCGCAGCATAAAATTTTCAACGGTCAGTTCGTTTTAACTAGAGGTAATGTAAGCATGTAGTTGACATATGCTTTGCTTTTGATGGTTGTTATATATCTACAGAATTTTCATCGTTATTTACATTTTAATCACGAAATTGGTTCAAGAAACTGTTAGTTTCAGCAAGTGTTGTTCCGAAAATGTTGAAGATTTTTTTTTTTGAATGGCTTTACAATTTAGTTTGGATTTCACAAGTAAATGATCATTTGATGTGAAATACTCCGTAAACCTCAATCTGACTGTTATGCATTTCTTTTGATGGTTCCTATACAACTACAGAATTTTTATCATTTAAATTTTAATCATGAATGTGGTCAGCTGTTAATTTCAGCGGATGTTGTTGCGATATTGTTGAAAAACATTTTGTGATGGTTTTACAAGCCAGTTTCGATTTCACAAGTAAGTGACTATTTGATGTTCAATCGTAATATAGAAAGCTTGCAACTGATAATAAATTCAAAATTTAACTTTTAATTATTATAATTATTTTTTGTAAATAGTATTATTCTGTATATATTATGTTTTTTTTTTGTTAACTTTTAATTGTTTTTATACTGCATTCATTGAATAATTCAGGAGAACTTAATAGTTTCATTTTTATACTGTGTTTAGAAATGTGTATATCCTTAGATAAAAGATTTTAAACAAGCAGTATTTTCATATTATGTTGTAATTTTTAATTTTGATCTTGAATTTATCTGAAAATGTATAGCATAAATGTTTGTTTGGTATTGTTTTGACGCCACATGTGTATCATTGCCCTGCCGAATTGAATAAGCTTTCAGGTTAGGTATTGCTAGGAATATTTTATCATGTCCAAACTTGCTGATAGTCATGAAAGTCAAATTTTTAAGTTTTATTAAATGAAAAATATTTTGTAAAATGCCAAATCTAATTTACGAACTGTTATTGTTGAATGTAACCATCTTTTAAAATACTCATTGACTAATGGTTTTTGTTGGCTGTGTATCACAGAGCTAATTTCATGTATTGCATTCATAGCAATGATTATCCGCCAAGTTAAGCTCGAAACGTTACAAGAAACACGAGTTTTGACGGCTAGCATGAACTTCACGAAGGTTGTTTAGTATTTATTAATTTTTAAAATTTTGTGTTTTGTAGAACTGTATTCTAAGCATGTTTATATTACTATCGTAGCTCAAATTGATTGATCATTTAATAATGAAAAATTGGAGTTACTGTTTTTCGTCAGAGCAAAGCCACTTGGTGTCAACTTTTTTGTTGCCAAATCCTTCGTTTGTGCTATTTCTTCTTCACGGCTCGTTTACAAAAAGTACCATATTTTTTTTAAAAAATTTACCTTTAATATTGGTATTCTGTCAGTTAAAAACACGCCCTATCGATTGACAGAGATATGATTGATTTCAGCATGTTATCTAAGATTTCGAAGTATTTAATTTTTTGTTCTTATAAATGCGAATATTTGGAATAAAGTTAAAATAGAATTATTCGTATGTTTCGTATCGATAATTATACATCGATATAAATGAATGTGGAGACTAGCACTAGATGGCGCGAATGCAACAGTGTTTTGAAGTGTGACAGTCTATGATGTGTGACGATTTATGGACATGGCACAGTGATATCTCTTTTCTAATGGCGTTATGGTGATTTCCTGGTTGGCCTGTATCTTAACCTATTCACACTTTTTTTTTACATAAGTACATTTTATTTTTATTCTAGTTATGTAGTTGTTTTCAGTTTATGTTTTGATGCAGTGTATGTTTAATGGCCGCTGCAACTTATCCGTAGTTTGGTTTTTGAATCAATCGCTTCTAGTTTTTGTACATCTTTTGATAGGATCCTCTAAGAAGCACATAAAAGTTTACATATAGAGATTGTTATTTTTATAACTTTTTTTTTTATAAAAAGAGATTGGTTTTCTGGAGAGTTTGTTAGACATTGAACTGATTCGATGATTGAAAACATACATTAAACTGCGGGGAACTATGATTGATGCAATTTGTGCTAATAACGTAATGGGCAGTTAGGTCACATTAAATCTGAACAGCAATTAAGTTTTTTTTTTTAACTTAGACTCAGTGTTTAACCTGTTCTCATACATTTTAAGACATGTTGGCTTGCAGAATCAACAAGATTCTGTTTACTGTTTTGGAATTGTAAATGAAACATTATGACAATAATGATTATTGGATATATAAAATAATTCTTTAAATTATGTTTAATTATTTTAATATTGAAAAAACTATTTTTTTTCCTACTCCTTTTATTTTAATTGCACTATAATTTATTAATAACTAGAAAAAGAATTTCACTCATTTCTAACCATTTCCCAAAATCCCTTCTAGCCCAACATTTTAAATTGTTGGCACTCACTAAATTACTTTACTAACTAATGTATATATATATATTGGTTTTTCTATTGATTTCTGATAACAATTAAGTTAACTACTACTGTTGATTTGTGAATTTCCTCCTGAAAGTAAATATTATTATTGTTTAATTACTATGGCATGTAAACTGAAAATAGTAGTGTTTATTTGTTGTAAAAAAAAAGGTTGAGGCTGAATGATTGTACAAGTATTTTAAACTTAGAGGAACTATGATTGATGCCCATCAATATAAAATGATTTTAACCACTATGTTCAGTTGTAAATGTATGCTAATGAGGTAATGGTCAGTTAGGTCACTTTGAGACAGAACAGCAATCTGTTTTTTTAAAACAGCACTGTTCAAGACCTAGTGCTCTGAACTGTTCAACCTTTTTGGCATGCATTTTAATTGATGCAAATGTGCAGAAGAATTGTCTTTGTGCTCTCAATAAAGTTCTGTTTTGGAATAAAGTTTAATATCTGTACAGATATATTAATTTTTGGGAAATATGAATGATGGATGTAAATAGAAAAGGAGTTTAAGCAGTATGTTCAGTTGTAAATGTGTGGTAATGAGGTAATGGGCATTTAGGTCACTTTGTGGCAGAACAGCAATCTGTTTTTTTAAAACAGTACTGTTCAAGACCTAGTGTTCTGAACTGTTCAACCTTTTTGGCATGCATTTTAGCTGATGCAAATGTGCAGATGAATTGTCTTTGTGCTCTCAATAAGGTTCTGTTTTGGAATAAAGTTTAATATCTGTACAGATACATTAATATTTGGGAAATATGAATGATGGACGAAAATAGAAAAGGAGTTTAAGCAGTATGTTCGTTTGTAAGTGTGTGGTAATGAGCTGTTAGGTCACTTTGAGGCAGAACAGCAATCTGTTTTTTTAAAACAGTACTGTTCAAGACCTAGTATTCTGAATTGTTCACCCTTTTCGGCATGCATTTTAATTGATACAAATGTACAGAACAATTGTCTTTGTGCTCTCAATAAAGTTCTGTTTTGGAATAAAGTTTAATATCTGTACAGATATATTAATTTTTGGGAAATATGAATGATGGATGTAAATAGAAAAGGAGTTTAAGCAGTATGTTCGTTTGTAAGTGTGTGGTAATGAGCTGTTAGGTCACTTTGAGGCAGAACAGCAATCTGTTTTTTTAAAACAGTACTGTTCAAGACCTAGTGTTCTGAATTGTTCACCCTTTTTGGCATGCATTTTAGCTGATGCAAATGTGCAGAACAATTGTCTTTGTGCTCTCAATAAAGTTCTGTTTTGGAATGAAGTTTAATATCTGTACAGATATATTAATTTTTGGGAAAGACGAATGATGGATGTAAATAGAAAAGGAGTTGAAGCAGTATGTCCAGTTGTAAATGTGTGGTAATGAGGTAATGGGCATTTACGTCACTTTGTGGCAGAACAGCAATC
Source organism: Caerostris darwini (assembly GCA_021605075.1). Classification (NCBI taxonomy): domain Eukaryota; kingdom Metazoa; phylum Arthropoda; class Arachnida; order Araneae; family Araneidae; genus Caerostris; species Caerostris darwini. The sequence goes on along the minus strand of BPLQ01011001.1, from coordinate 12,051 downwards.
TGTTTTTTTAAAACAGTACTGTTCAAGACCTAGTGCTCTGAACTGTTCAACCTTTTTGGCATGCATTTTAGCTGATGCAAATGTGCAGATGAATTGTCTTTGTGCTCTCAATAAGGTTCTGTTTTCTGTTTTGGAATAAAGTTTAATTTGAAGTTTAATATCGGTACGAATACATTAAATTTTGGGAAATAAGAATGATGGACGAAAATATAAAAGGAGTTTAAGCAGTATGTTCGTTTGTAAGTGTGTGGTAATGAGCTGTTAGGTCACTTTGAGGCAGAACAGCAATCTGTTTTTTTAAAACAGTACTGTTCAAGACCTAGTGTACTGAATTGTTCACCCTTTTTGGCATGCATTTTAATTGATGCAAATGTGCAGAACAATTGCCTTTGTGCTCTCAATAAAGTTCTGTTTTGGAATAAAGTTTAATATCTGTACAGATATATAAATTTTTGGGAAATATGAATGATGAATGTAAATAGAAAAGGAGTTTAAGCAGTATATTCAGTTGTAAATGTGTGGTAATGAGATAATGGGCATTTAGGTCACTTTGAGGCAGAAAAGCAATCTGTTTTTTTAAAACAGTACTGTTCAAGACCTAGTGTTCTGAACTGTTCAACCGTTTTGGCATGCATTTTAGCTGATGCAAATGTGCAGATGAATTGTCTTTTTGTTCTCAATAAGGTTCTGTTTTCGGTTTTGGAATAAAGTTCAATTTGAAGTTTAAAATCTGTTCTAAGGAGTGTCTCTGTCCATATAGATCCTGGTCAACACTAAGGCGCGGATCTGTTTTCCCTTGTTGGGCTCCATGGTGATCGGTGTGATCTGGGATCCGACTGGTTTTTCTTCTTGCTTCATGGATACTTTATCAAAATAATTGTACCCCACTATGGCCTTCATTCGCTGACATCTACCGTTGACTGGCTAAAACTGCCCGATTCTCCGAAAAATAAATCTCTCACTGAACACCCGTGATTCAGCAAACTCAGACATGTTGGTATACGATGCCACTGACATGATTTTAGAATAAACAAATTTTAATTCAATCATTATCTGTTTTTATATATTTTGTCTTATCTTGCCATTGCCATTTTAGTCTTTCAATCATTCTTATATTGTTACGGTTTTTACCTGCCTCCAATTTTGCAGTTTATTTTATTTGATTGTTTTTGTTTAATGACCTTCACGAAAAATACCGTTGTTTGAAGCAGCATAGACCAATCTGGATCTTGTTCCATTAAAGCCCACCAACCACAAAATTTGAGTCAATTATAAATCAAAACTTTTATAAAAGTGTCTTGCTGAAGTGTTTCGATATTAATCCTGTAGTTTTTGATTTTGAATCAAGTGGATTGGCTGAATCAAATACTGGGAAAAGCGTGTTGGGAAGCAGAAATTATACAAAGTGAACAATTCTTTCAATTATATCTTTTTAAAAAACATTTTCGGGCATTTTTGGAGATGTCATGATATACAGTGCAGCCAGAGAAATATCTGTACTATACATAGTCCTTTCCATTGTTAATTCTAAACACAGGAGAGTTTCATCTTCATCTTGTTCCACTAAACCTTGCATAGCAAGTAATATTGCTTGTTCAAAAATATTGCTCTCTAAAATTGCAAGCCATATGACTAAACATTATCCCTTAAACGTCTATCCCCTACTGCTTCAAACTCTTTCTCCTAAGTAGTTTCTTCAGTGCGTTTATTTATATCTCTCCTGATATATCGCCAGTAGTAGGGTCCACCTCCATCTCTTTTGTCAACATGTCGAATTCCAGTCTTGTCTCTTCCACTGTGGCGATCGAACATGCGATTCTACCTTCATTGTTGCCGAAATACCCACGGACACTTATCTCTTCCACTTCTGCCGCTGTAACCACCTCGACCCTGCGGAAATCCCCATCTCTTTGATCGCTGAAAAACTGATCATCCTTGTTACGCATGTTTATCTCAGTTTCTTTGTCTTGATAATTGCCAACGCTTCTAATTGGGTCTTTCATTCTGTTTTCCTCGTGTTTTGTTAGGCATTTGAATTCTCCAAGGACGTCTTGGGCGATGTTTGCCATGTTTTTTAATTTATTGGGCTATTTTATGAACTGTTATGAAACGTATAAAAGCATAGAAATTAATGAAAGTCACGTATGCTGTAGAAATATTTATTAATATTTTTTTTTAATTCTGACACACAAAAAAATGTGGTCCATTGAGCGCAATTATCAGTTTTTCAAGATAGAAACTCACAGAGAGCTGGACAGATCGGCATTTTTTTTCAAGGGAATTTCTTGAGAAGACTATTGGCGAAGCAATCAAGAATCTACCGCAGTGACAATGTTTCAGGCACACCTATTGTTAGCGTCTTTAAAAATTTCCAGTTGTCCGGTGTGTCTCTGATGCCGCCTTTTTATGGTATCGTATACTTTAACCACAGATGCATCCGGGAGCAACCTTATAGTAGAAACACTTTACGATACTGCGGCAAGGGAGCATGACCTGTGTAGAAACAATTTTTAGTCTAGACTGGCATAGAGAATTTGTTAAAAGAAAAGAATAAAACAAAAATAATGATTCTTGAAATTAAATGCTTTTCTAGTTAAAAGACATTATTTGTGGCAGAAAAAAGCTGGGTCTCTTTACTCATCAAATCAGGATCAGCTAGCTATTATCTATCGAGCCAATTGAAACTTAAATGATAGGTATTACAATTTTCATTCTCTCAGTTATTGTAGTCAGAAATAATGGATTCCATTGAACACAACCGTATGACAGATAAAATGCATATAGATCAAAGCACGTCAGTAGGCTATGATGGATTATTATATCACTCCATCCATGAGTTTCTATAGGTTTTCTGTTGTTCTGAAAAATTTGTAATCAATATGATATCAAGTATTGATGATATTACATGTTTTGCATATGCGGAATATCGGCAGGATTATTAATTAAACCGTGACACTCTTCTAGCGAGATCACACTGAAAAACACTTATCATGAATATATATTTAGCTCAACAGAAAAAAATACATCATTAACATTAGAATCATTTCGGTACACATATTGTTAGCGTTTTTAAAAATTCCAGTTTTTCATTGTTTCGCTGAAGCTGCCCTTTTATGGTACGGTATACATTGTCTAACCATAGATGAATCCGGGAGCATCCTTGTAGTAGAAATCTTATCGATATTGTGCCAAGGTAGCATGGCCTGTGTAGAAGCAATTTTTAGTCGAGGCTTGCGGAGAGAATTTGTTAAAATAAAAGAATAAAAAAGAAATAATGATTCTTGAAATTAAATGCTTTTCTAGTTAAAAGACGTTATTTGTGGCAAAATTTCAAACTTCAGGTTTATAATTATAGCTTTCATATATCACGTTCGTTACTTTGTCGAAAAATACTTCGTATCCCTGAGACTCTCCCTTAAATGAATGAGGTTACAGAGATTAAGCACTATTATAAGGTACACATAGCTCAATCTCCCCTTGTTGCTTGTATTTACTTGAATCGATACACCATCCAAATAAAGGCATCTCTACAATCATTAGAGAAAATCATTTATCAGTAGAATTCAAGAAAAGATCTTTGAACGCCCAGCAAGACATTGGTATACCAGCACATATTTTTTGAATAATTCATTCCGCACGTGATCGTTCAGTTTAAAAAAGTGATATCATCGATTGCTGTCATCTGGTTTCAATATATTCCGAAGATGAATCATAGATCAAGAATTCCAACGGAGATATGAAGAGGATTTCGGTAGACCTGGCGTCTTTCGTTTTGTTCACTGAAGAACACTCTAGAAAAAAAATAATTTCTAACTTTACTAATCTTTGTAAAAAAAAAAACATAAAGATATCTGAGAACTATTTTTAATCTTGAGACATATGGTTACATAGTGAAATCATGTGTTCTTTGACGCATTACTTGAGTGCCAATTGAAACCTCAGAATAATAGGTATGGTAATTCTCATTTTCCAATTTTTTGTACACAGAAAAAATGGATGCCATGCAACGCAACAATATCATAGATAGAATGCATGTAGATCGAAACTCCGTTGATGCATTTCTCACAGTGAGCATGTGTTGGTATACAGTATGCAATTTGTTTTCCTGTTACTTCCCTGAAGTCCACTTTTCTTAATTTATGGGCTATTTTATGAAATATTCTTTATTGTATATAAGCAAAGAAATTACTGAAAAATAAGTATGATGAAGCGAAGTACGAAATATTTATTTATATTTTTTTAACTTCGACAGAAAAAAAGTGTGGTTCTTTGCTCAGAATTATCAATTTGTCAGTTTATGCCCAACTTTGCAGACGGCCATAGTGCATTCCGGAGGCAGTTCATGAAACTTGTGTCTAGAGATAGATCGGGACCACAGAGTGCTGGCCCATTGGAATTTCTTTCAAGTCAATTTCCTGAGAAGAAACTATTCATTATTTTAGTTGCACAAATCTGCGAATGTCAGGATTATTCTACCTCCTAATACACACGGCATAAGCTGATCGCACTGTTTCTTAACAGCAGTGTTAATTATAAAATTCAGTCACATAAGTAATATGCTACTGTTTACAGATAAACTAGGTATGACTACTGAATGATACTGACTGTGATGAGTGATGTAAGCTCAATTTAGACTATGATGGATTATCATCTCAGTCCATACATGCCTTTGTATAGATTTCCTGTTATTTTCAAATATTTGTAATAAATATGATAGCAAGAATTGATGATAATGAATGTATCGCATATGCTAAATACACGCCATGAAATAATATAGAAATTAAATCATGGTTACTCTCTCGTGAGAAGTGAAACCAGTATCGCTGAGATTATCTTTTTCGTTTACCTTTACTATTTCTTTTGTGCGATACTTTTTATGACTTCGCACCAAAGTATTTTTTGTGTTTTCAACAGCTATTCCACAAATTACTAAATTTTCACGTTCATTTATCTGGATGTCAATGGGAAAAAAAGTATAATTTTTCCTAACGGATAAATTTTCATAGTTATCTGAAACGTTGCAGATTTTTTTCTCTCCTGTAAGTTTAATATTTCTGGCAGTTAACATATTTCCTGATGTCACTGATAAGATATTCATTGCTTTATTTTCAACAGTACTTTGTTTTGCTGTTCTTCCTGAACAAGAAATACTCTTCTTTTATACGTTTCGTGCGAGGAGAAACAGAATGTCTTGCTTTCCGCAGAGGCTGGGGAGAAACTCCTACTTGGCCAAGATGTGCGTAGTGAAAATTCTTTAGAGACACTTATTTAAAACGATTTTAAAAAATCCAGTGATTCTTATTTCGATGATGCCGTATTCGATAGTTTCAGAAACATTGGGTAAAATGCATGAAAGCTTAATATGTTGTAAATCATATTTTGCTGCTCTAGAATTACTTAAACCATATTTTTTTTTAAATTACTTAAACCGTAATTTAATAACCTTATTCAATTTCATTAAACTCGTTTTTAGTTATATGAGGCTGATATATGGGTTTTGGCTTCAGAAAAAAGATTTAAAATATTGTTATAATTTTTAATGCGATTTATAATATCCAATATTTGTAAAGAAACTTTTTCAATAGAAAAAGTTCGAATAATTTATATACAGATACAAAGGGATGTGTGTGCGTGTTAGAAGCTATCAGGGGTGCATTTTCTTTAGATGTGTACGGGAGTCACGACCCTGGGGCGAACCAGTGATCTTTCCCTTCCTTCTTTTGTCATTTTCTTTACTTTTTACATTGTCGAGATCACAGACATCATTGTTATCGCACAGATCATTATGCCTCACCCATTCATATGTTTTGCGTATTTTTTTATTGTTATTGTATAAACTATTGTTTTGCAATGTTCTTTGATTTCATGATTGCCTTATAAAACTTCTTTTTGGATTGTTTTTTACATATATTTGTGTATGCTATTCGGTTATATTATGGTTTCACTAAAATTATCTCAATTTTGTTATTTTTAAGTTGTTGTTTTTGTGTTAATGATGTCAGTTCTCTGACCCACGTGTTTGCCGTGCATGGCGAGCCGTGTCGTAGGAAAAGGGGATCCTGGGGATTGAGTTCAGTTAAAGCTTTACCATTTTTTTTGTGAAATACTCTTTTATGACTTCGTACCAAGGTATTTTTGCATTTTCAATAGCTATTCCACAAATTAATAAATTTTCAGCTTCATTTCTCGGGATGTCAATGGAAAAAAAAGTATCATTTTTCCTAACGGATAAATTTTCATAGTTATCTGAAACGTTGCAGATTTTTTTCTCTCCTGTAATTTTAATATTTCTGGCAGTTAACATATTTCCTGATGTCGCTGATAAGATATTCATTGCTTTATTTTCAACAGTACTTTTTTTTGCTGTTCTTCCTGAACAAGAAATACTCTTTTTTTATACGTTTCGCGCGAGGAGAAACAGAATGCCTTATTTAAATTCATTAAACTCATTTTTAGTTACGTGAGGCTGATATATAGGTTTTGGCTTCAGAAGAAAGATTTAAAATATTGTTATAATTTTTAATGCGATTTATCATATCCAATATTGGTAAAGAAACTTTTTCAATAGAAAAAGTTCGAATAATTTATATACTGATACAAATGGCTGTGTGTGCGTGTTAGAAGCTATCAGGGGTGCATTTTCTTTAGATGTGTACGGGTGTCACGACCCTGGGGCGAGCCAGTGATCTTTCCCTTCCTTCTTTTGTTATTTTCTTTTCTTTTTATATCGTCGAGATCAAAGACATCATTGTTATCGCTCAGATCATTATGCCTCACCCATTCATATTTTTGCGTATTTTTTTATTGTTATTGTATAAACTATTGTTTTGCAATGTTCTTTGATTTCATGATTGCCTTATAAAACATCTTTTTGGATTGTTTTTTACATGTCCTTGTGTATGGTATTCGGTTATATTATGGTTTCACTAAAATTATCTCAATTTTGTTATTTTTAAGTTGTTGTTTTTGTGTTAATAATGTCAGTTCTCTGACCCACGTGTTTGCCGTGCTTGGCGAGCCGTGTCGTAGGAAAAGGGGATCCTGGGGATTGAGTTCAGTTAAAGCTTTACCATTTTTTTTGTGAAATACTCTTTTATGACTTCGTACCAAGGTATTTTTGCATTTTCAATAGCTATTCCACAAATTAATAAATTTTCAGTTTCATTTTTCTGGATGTCAATGGAAAAAAAAATATCATTTTTCCTAACGGATAAATTTTCATAGTTATCTGAAACGTTGCAGATTTTTTTCTCTCCTGTAATTTTAATATTTCTGGCAGTTAACATATTTCCTGATGTCGCTGATAAGATATTCATTGCTTTATTTTCAACAGTACTTTGTTTTGCTGTTCTTCCTGAACAAGAAATACTCTTCTTTTATACGTTTCGCGCGAGGAGAAACAGAATGTCTTGCTTTCCGCAGAGGCTGGGGAGAAACTCCTACTTGGCCAAGATGTCCGTAGTGAAAATTCTTTAGAGACACTTATTTAAAACGATTTTAAAAATTCCAGTGATTTTTATTTCGATGATGCCGTATTCGACAGTTTCAGGAACATTGGGTAAATGCATGAAAGCTTAATATGTTGTAGATCATATTTTGCTGCTCTAGAATTACTAAATCCATATTTTTTTTAGAATTACTGAAACCGTATTTTAATAACCTTATTCAAATTCATTAAACTCGTTTTTAGTTATATGAGGCTGATATATGGGTTTTGGCTTCAGAAGAAAGACTTAAAATATTGTTATAATTTTTAATGCGATTTATAATATCCAATATTTGTAAAGAAACTTTTTCAATAGAAAAAGTTCGAATAATTTATATACAGATACAAAGGGCTGTGTGTGCGTGTTAGAAGCTATCAGGGGTGCATTTTCTTTAGATGTGTACGGGTGTCACGACCCTGGGGCGAACCAGTGATCTTTCCCTTCCTTCTTTTGTCATTTTCTTTTCTTTTTTCATCGTCGAGATCACAAACATCATTGTTATCTCTCAGATCATTATGCCTCACCCATTCATATGTTTTGCGTATTCTTTTATCGTTATTGTATAAACTATTGTTTTGCAATGTTCTTTGATTTCATGATTGCCTTCTAAAACTTCTTTTTGGATTGTTTTTTACATGTCCTTGTGTATGGTATTCGGTTATATTATGGTTTCACTAAAATTATCTCAATTTTGTTATTTTTAAGTTGTTGTTTTTGTGTTAATAATGTCAGTTCTCTGACCCACGTGTTTGCCGTGCTTGGCGAGCCGTGTCGTAGGAAAAGGGGATCCTGGGGTTTGAGTTCAGTTAAACCTTTACCATTTTTTTTGTGAAATACTCTTTTATGACTTCGTACCAAGGTATATTTGCATTTTCAATAGCTATTTCACAAATTAATAAATTTTCAGTTTCATTTTTCTGGATGTCAATGAAAAAAAAAATATCATTTTTCCTAACGGATAAATTTTCATAGTTATCTGAAACGTTGCAGATTTTTTTCTCTCCTGTAATTTTAATATTTCTGGCAGTTAACATATTTCCTGATGTCGCTGATAAGATATTCATTGCTTTATTTTCAACAGTACTTTTTTTTGCTGTTCTTCCTGAACAAGAAATACTCTTTTTTTATACGTTTCGCTCGAGGAGAAACAGAATGCCTTATTTAAATTCATTAAACTCATTTTTAGTTACGTGAGGCTGATATATAGGTTTTGGCTTCAGAAGAAAGATTTAAAATATTGTTATAATTTTTAATGCGATTTATAATATCCAATATTTGTAAAGAAACTTTTTCAATAGAAAAAGTTCGAATAATTTATATACAGATACAAAGGGCTGTGTGTGCGTGTTAGAAGCTATCAGGGGTGCATTTTCTTTAGATGTGTACGGGTGTCACGACCCTGGGGCGAGCCAGTGATCTTTCCCTTCCTTCTTTTGTTATTTTCTTTTCTTTTTATATCGTCGAGATCAAAGACATCATTGTTATCGCTCAGATCATTATGCCTCACCCATTCATATTTTTGCGTATTTTTTTATTGTTATTGTATAAACTATTGTTTTGCAATGTTCTTTGATTTCATGATTGCCTTATAAAACTTCTTTTTGGATTGTTTTTTACATGTCCTTGTGTATGGTATTCGGTTATATTATGGTTTCACTAAAATTATCTCAATTTTGTTATTTTTAAGTTGTTGTTTTTGTGTTAATAATGTCAGTTCTCTGACCCACGTGTTTGCCGTGCTTGGCGAGCCGTGTCGTAGGAAAAGGGGATCCTGGGGATTGAGTTCAGTTAAAGCTTTACCATTTTTTTTGTGAAATTCTCTTTTATGACTTCGTACCAAGGTATTTTTGCATTTTCAATTGCTTTTCCAGAAATTAATAAATTTTCAGTTTCATTTTTCTGGATGTCAATGGAAAAAAAAATATCATTTTTCCTAACGGATAAATTTTCATAGTTATCTGAAACGTTGCAGATTTTTTTCTCTCCTGTAATTTTAATATTTCTGGCAGTTAACATATTTCCTGATGTCGCTGATAAGATATTCATTGCTTTATTTTCAACAGTACTTTGTTTTGCTGTTCTTCCTGAACAAGAAATACTCTTCTTTTATACGTTTCGCACGAGGAGAAACAGAATGTCTTGCTTTCCGCAGAGGCTGGGGAGAAACTCCTACTTGGCCAAGATGTCCGTAGTGAAAATTCTTTAGAGACACTTATTTAAAACGATTTTAAAAATTCCAGTGATTTTTATTTCGATGATGCCGTATTCGACAGTTTCAGGAACATTGGGTAAAATGCATGAAAGCTTAATATGTTGTAGATTATATTTTGCTGCTCTTGAATTACTTAAACCATATTTTTTTTAGAATTACTTAAACCGTATTTTAAGAACCTTATTCAAATTCATTAAACTCGTTTTTAATTATAAGGGCTGATATATGGGTTTTGGCTTCAGAAGAAAGACTTAAAATATTGTTATAATTTTTAATGCGATTTATAATATCCAATATTTGTAAAGAAACTTTTTCAATAGAAAAAGTTCGAATAATTTATATACAGATACAAAGGGCTGTGTGTGCGTGTTAGAAGCTATCAGGGGTGCATTTTCTTTAGATGTGTACGGGTGTCACGACCCTGGGGCGAACCAGTGATCTTTCCCTTCCTTCTTTTGTCATTTTCTTTTCATTTTTCATCGTCGAGATCACAGACATCATTGTTATCGCTCAGATCATTATGCCTCACCCATTCATATGTTTTGCGTATTTTTTTATCGTTATTGTATAAACTATTGTTTTGCAATGTTCTTTGATTTCATGATTGCCTTATAAAACTTCTTTTTGGATTGTTTTTTACATGTCCTTGTGTATGGTATTCGGTTATATTATGGTTTCACTAAAATTATCTCAATTTTGTTATTTTTAAGTGGTTGTTTTTGTGTTAATAATGTCAGTTCTCTGACCCACGTGTTTGCCGTGCTTGGCGAGCCGTGTCGTAGGAAAAGGAGATCCTGGGGATTGAGTTCAGTTAAACCTTTACCATTTTTTTTTGTGAAATACTCTTTTATGACTTCGTACCAAGGTATTTTTTGCATTTTCAATAGCTATTCTACAAATTAATAAATTTTCAGTTTCATTTTTCTTAATGGCAATGGAAAAAAAAGTATCATTTTTCCTAACGGATAAATTTTCATAGTTATCTGAAACGTTGCAGATTTTTTTCTCTCCTGTAATTTTAATATTTCTGGCAGTTAACATATTTCCTGATGTCGCTGATAAGATATTCATTGCTTTATTTTCAACAGTACTTTGTTTTGCTGTTCTTCCTGAACAAGAAGTACTCTTTTTTTGTACGTTTCGCGCGAGGAGAAACAGAATGTCTGACTTTCCGCAGAGGCTGGGGAGAAACTCCCTTGCCCAAGATGTGCGTAGTGAAAATTCTTTAGAGACACTTATTTAAAACGATTTTAAAAATTCCAGTGATTTTTATTTCGATGATGCCGTATTCGACAGTTTCAGGAACATTGGGTAAAATGCATGAAAGCTTTATGTTGTAGCTTCAGAATTACTTAAACCATATTTTTTTAGAAAGATTTTAATAAAAAATTCATTAAACTCATTTTTAGTTATAAGGCTGATTTTTTTGGCTTCAGAAGAAAGATTTAAAATTTGTTATAATTTTTAATGCGATTTATAATATCCAATATTTGTAAAGAAACTTTTTCAATAGAAAAAGTTCGAATAATTTATATACAGATACAAATGGCTGTGTGTGCGTGTTAGAAGCTATCAGGGGTGCATTTTCTTTAGATGTGTACGGGTGTCACGACCCTGGGGCGAGAACCAGTGATCTTTCCCTTCCTTCTTTTGTCATTTTCTTTTCTTTTTTTCATCGTCGACATCAAAGACATCATTGTTATCGCTCAGATCATTATGCCTCACCCATTCATATTTTTGCGTATTTTTTTATCGTTATTGTATAAACTATTGTTTTGCAATGTTCTTTGATTTCATGATTGCCTTATAAAACATCTTTTTGGATTGTTTTTTACATGTCCTTGTGAATGGTATTCGGTTATATTAGGGTTTCACTAAAATTATCTCAATTTTTTTATTTTTAAGTTGTTGTTTTTGTGTTAATAATGTCAGTTCTCTGACCCACGTGTTTGCCGTGCTTGGCGAGCCGTGTCGTAGGAAAAGGGGATCCTGGGCATTGAGTTCAGTTAAAGCTTTACCATTTTTTTTGTGAAATTGTTTTTTATGACTTCGTACTAAGGTATTTTTGCATTTTCAATAGCTTTTCCACAAATTAATAAATTTTCAGTTTCATATTTCTGGATGTCAATGGAAAAAAAAATATCATTTTTCCTAACGGATAAATTTTCATAGTTATCTGAAACGTTGCAGATTTTTTTCTCTCCTGTAATTTTAATATTTCTGGCAGTTAACATATTTCCTGATGTCGCTGATAAGATATTCATTGCTTTATTTTCAACAGTACTTTTTTTTTGCTGTTCTTCCTGAACAAGAAATACTCTTTTTTTTTTATACGTTTCGCGCGAGGAGAAA
>BPLQ01010997.1:0-21859 GCA_021605075.1 Caerostris darwini | reverse complement strand
GCCCCAATTCTCGGATGTCAATAGATTCATTCCATCATTAGCCTGGTTACCTTCAGAGCGAGCAATTTTTTTTTCAGAGGAGGGAACTGAGAAAAAGGTTTCCGTCCGTAACTAATTTTCGAAATAGAGTTTCTTTAAATTGGCGCACATAGGGTGGATTCCAAAGATATCCCCCTACCTCCCTGTAAAACCGCTTCCATACCTACTTCTGACTGGTTTCAAGAGTATGCAGATAGTGCATCATTTCAGCCATCGGAGCGGCTGATAACAATACAAAAAAAAAAACATGCTATTCAAAAAAGTCGCATAAAAATCACATTTGACTCACTTGCAGTACATTCATTTATTATTATCAATGTTGCTTATGTAAGAATGCCGGGTTTTTCGTGCGTGTGTGTGAAATGCGTTCCATTCTAATTTTTAGTTAAACGGAAAAAAAAATCTGTGCGATATCTTAATTCAAATGCTTCTCGACGGATTCTATTTCAATTTTATTTTAAGTGCCTAATGTAGAATTGCGATATTGTAAAAAAAAATTATGCAGTCTTTTAAAATCCGGAAAGAAAAATTGTATTTTCAAGTTGAGTATTTGAATTTTACGGCGTCTTTTTTAAAATTATAATTAAACCGATTGATTTATTTAAAAAAAAAACATTATGTGCGCATCAGACACGCCGTCGTAAATAAAAAAAATAGAAGGAATTCCAAATGATTCGATATAACTACGAAGGAAGTTGGAAAAAAAATAAGCTATAGAATTGCAAATGAATTTATAAAAAAAACCGCTCCCTTAATACGATATCCATATATTTTACAGTAATGATTAACAAGCACAAAAAATATGAAATCTGTCATAAAAAAAGATTGTTGAACGCAAATTAAACGACAGCAATACAAATTCAAAACGAGTAAAATGAAAAAAATACACATCAATTGCACTATTTTAAAAATGCATTCCTGATTAGCTCTGATAGCACAGCCATTTTTCTTTCTTCATGACATTCAAGCTGACAAATACAAATTTTAATTCCCCGTCACTCTTGTAGTGCGCATGCGCCATCCTACGAAAGACACAACACTGTACATGTAAAGAGGGAGCCTTTGGGCGGTTCGAATGCATTGAATGAAAACAATTTCTTCATATGAAGAAAAAAAAATCACTTGTGGATTTTTTTTTTAATTATTGTTATTCGATTTCAATCCAGGAGGCGAAAATTCCCATTTTACCGTTCGTCATTCGCGTTCAATTGAATCATTATTTAAACAAGCCATTACACTGAAAAATATATAAATTGTACACGAAACCCACCGATGTGAAAGAAAAAAAAGACTAAAATCTACTTAACAAGACTTAATTAAGAAGCAACAGCGTATGAATCCGCACGAATCATGTAGATCATTGTTTCGAGAAACGAGCAGACTCGACAGCGATTGTGACGCTATGTGAAAAGTGTCTCGCATTGATAGTTGGGCAAGTATTCGAATGTTTGGGTACAAGGTTTTATCGACGCATGCGTAAGTCTAGAAAATGGAAAAGAAGACGTGGCAACAAGCGCAGAAATTTAAAAATTTTTAAATGGATGACGGAACTAGAAATAGCAAAGAAAGCAGGCTGCCAAACGGATGTGGCCACAACAACAACAACAACAAAAAAAACCCAAGGAAAATGCGCTCAGACTGACACTTTCGCAGTTCATTAAGAAAACCCATTAAGCTCCTTAAACAATAAAATGAAAGAAAACAAAATAAAAGACGCATTTGAATATGCGGAAGAGCGCTATTATTGGATCAAGAGGAATTTAATTTTCGGAGAACTGGGCTCATTTATCTAAGCATGCATATAATTCCTGAAGTTAAGTTTAGATATGGCCGAAAGAAGAAATTAACTTTCGAAGAAAAGAGCTCGTTACAAAGGTTTCTTAAAGCTCCTGAACAACACGATATGGAAGAAAGTAAAAAGAAAAAGATCAGTGGTGCAATTCAGACTCATTTGCAATAAAATTGCTCCAATACTAAGAGAGGAGAATGAAGTTTCAAGCGAAAAGGACTGCAAAAAAAAGGGGCCCAAAGTGTTAAGACCAGAATGTAAAAAAAGGGATCCAAATTCTTGTAAATAAAATTCCAGCATGGTAACGACCACGATTGTTTAGCAATATCTCTCACTAATCCCGATTATGAATGACTCGATTTATTCGTACGCCAACTTCCAACTGGAATGGGCGAAGCGTCAAAATGATAAACACCGATCGTGAAAACTTGGGCGGAGTTGATACCTAAACTGCCTTCCCTTTCCATCTCAGCTCCACGGAGAAAACCAAACTATCGCTACGCAGCGACCCTAGCTAGCCATAACAAACCACTTAACGCATGCGCATTAATCTTACACTAGGAGCAGGTTTCTTATTTCATTTCGAGAAGAAAGATCTCCTATTTGAACTCGTCGTTGGAGCCACATAGAAAAGGGCGAAAACATCCTTTGTGAATCACTGTGTGAGTCAAGAATTAAGACTCCTATTCTGTCACAAAAGGCAAAAACTTTTCAAAAACTTTGCAAAGGCTTTTCAATAAGCAATGTAAATTACTTGTAGAATTGTCACCGATCAATATACTAACTGTAATTAATGTTTTCCCCCGCTTTGTTTTTTGGAATATTTACTCAATTTCACCAGCAAACATTCTCTGAAAGACTAAAATTTGAAATCATTTAGCCATTCCATAGAACATCAACTAGTACAATCGAATATCACATTCCATTTCTTTTTTTTTAATGAAATTCTTTTTTTTTTAATTTTCGGCCATCTTCGTAACACTCTGTAAGGAATACAAAGAAAATATGTTTAATATTTAAAGCTGCTTTAATAAAAAATATTTTAAAATCGAGATATTAATATGAAAAATATTAGATGAAACTATTTGACGGAAAGCTCCAAAAGACAGGACGATCCCTTTTTTCCGGGTCTGGAATAAGCAAACTTCTAGTTATCCCTCTGTTTTGATAGATCCTCAATGATATCCTCTACATCAGGGAATCCCGGCTTTTACAATAGAATTGCGCATACATGTTTTTCGAATAATAATTTGAGGAAAAGTTTATCACTTCAAAATTAAAAGATAATCACCTCCAAAATAAAAAGGTAATCAACTAACTGCCTTTGAAACTACACTGGAAAAGAGTTTAAAATGTATACTAAATTACGAACATTTCGTTTCTTATTTTTATTGAAAAGTGCATTGCCACATGCGAAGGAATCAACATAAAATCGTATCCATTTTATAATGGAATAACCTGCCGTTTGACTTCTGTAAAATGGACATATAAACGCATAACAGTTTTTCCGATGCGTCTTAAATAATTTATGAAATGAAGATAAATTTTCATTAAAGAAATTCATTTTCAATTCAATAAATTTAAAAAAAAAAATAGTACATTATGAATACTTCTTTTGAAAAATATTAGAAAACAAAAAACTTTTAATTATTTTTTTCAAGTAGACATTCAATTATTTTTAAAATCCATAAAATGCGCTTTTTTTCTCCTTCCTCATCGCAGGCTTTCTGCACGGTTGTCTTTCCAGCTTTGCCTCCGCCCTATAGATATGCTTTCCGCCGAACATGTGATAACAGTCTCTGTCCATTTATAATATTCTCCCTATCCTGAGGTTTATGCTTTTCAGTCTTAAAGATACGGGCGGATGGCGTTTAAGAAGTAACGCCAACCCATCTTTACAGGCTATTTAATGAAATATTCTTTATTTAAAAATTTGAATGGCTTCGGCGAAATGATAGTCCAATTCTCGGTTTGGTTTGTTGCTCTACGGTCATCTTGTGCAAACTTTAGGCTAAACACACTGGGACCTATAGTTTAAAGAACCACTTACAAACATCCATGCCACCGCCAGGATTCGAACCTGAAGCCTAGGATACCAAAGGCCAGAGCGCTAACCACCAGGCTGCCCCAATTCTCGGATGTCCAATAGATTCATTCCATCATTAGCCTGGTTACCTTCAGAGCGAGCAATTTTTTTTTCAGAGGAGGGAACTGAGAAAAAAGGTTTCCGTCCGTAACTAATTTTCGAAATAGAGGTTTCTTTAAATTGGCGCACATAGGGTGGATTCCAAAAGATATCCCCCTACCTCCCTGTAAAACCGCTTCCATACCTACTTCTGACTGGTTTCAAGAGTATGCAGATAGTGCATCATTTCAGCCATCGGAGCGGCTGATAACAATACAAAAAAAAAACATGCTATTCAAAAAAGTCGCATAAAAATCACATTTGACTCACTTGCAGTACATTCATTTATTATTATCAATGTTGCTTATGTAAGAATGCCGGGTTTTTTCGTGCGTGTGTGTGAAATGCGTTCCATTCTAATTTTTAGTTAAACGGAAAAAAATCTGTGCGATATCTTAATTCAAATGCTTCTCGACGGATTCTATTTCAATTTTATTTTAAGTGCCTAATGTAGAATTGCGATATTGTAAAAAAAATTATGCAGTCTTTTAAAATCCGGAAAGAAAAATTGTATTTTCAAGTTGAGTATTTGAATTTTACGGCGTCTTTTTTTAAAATTATAATTAAACCGATTGATTTATTTAAAAAAAAAAACATTATGTGCGCATCAGACACGCCGTCGTAAATAAAAAAAATAGAAGGAATTCCAAATGATTCGATATAACTACGAAGGAAGTTGGAAAAAAATAAGCTATAGAATTGCAAATGAATTTATAAAAAAAAAACGCTCCCTTAATACGATATCCATATATTTTACAGTAATGATTAACAAGCACAAAAAATATGAAATCTGTCATAAAAAAAGATTGTTGAACGCAAATTAAACGACAGCAATACAAATTCAAAACGAGTAAAATGAAAAAAATACACATCAATTGCACTATTTTAAAAATGCATTCCTGATTAGCTCTGATAGCACAGCCATTTTTCTTTCTTCATGACATTCAAGCTGACAAATACAAATTTTAATTCCCCGTCACTCTTGTAGTGCGCATGCGCCATCCTACGAAAGACACAACACTGTACATGTAAAGAGGGAGCCTTTGGGCGGTTCGAATGCATTGAATGAAAACAATTTCTTCATATGAAGAAAAAAAAATCACTTGTGGATTTTTTTTTTAATTATTGTTATTCGATTTCAATCCAGGAGGCGAAAATTCCCATTTTACCGTTCGTCATTCGCGTTCAATCGTGAAAGTAAGGACCTTTCGTTGTCAGACATTAAAATTATTTTTTTTTTAATTGGATCATTATTTAAACAAGCCATTACACTGAAAAATATATAAATTGTACACGAAACCCACCGATGTGAAAGAAAAAAAAAGACTAAAATCTACTTAACAAGACTTAATTAAGAAGCAACAGCGTATGAATCCGCACGAATCATGTAGATCATTGTTTCGAGAAACGAGCAGACTCGACAGCGATTGTGACGCTATGTGAAAAGTGTCTCGCATTGATAGTTGGGCAAGTATTCGAATGTTTGGGTACAAGGTTTTATCGACGCATGCGTAAGTCTAGAAAATGGAAAAGAAGACGTGGCAACAAGCGCAGAAATTTAAAAATTTTTAAATGGATGACGGAACTAGAAATAGCAAAGAAAGCAGGCTGCCAAACGGATGTGGCCACAACAACAACAACAACAAAAAAACCCAAGGAAAATGCGCTCAGACTGACACTTTCGCAGTTCATTAAGAAAACCCATTAAGCTCCTTAAACAATAAAATGAAAGAAAACAAATAAAAGACGCATTTGAATATGCGGAAGAGCGCTATTATTGGATCAAGAGGAATTTAATTTTCGGAGAACTGGGCTCATTTATCTAAGCATGCATATAATTCCTGAAGTTAAGTTTAGATATGGCCGAAAGAAGAAATTAACTTTCGAAGAAAAGAGCTCGTTACAAAGGTTTCTTAAAGCTCCTGAACAACACGATATGGAAGAAAGTAAAAAGAAAAAGATCAGTGGTGCAATTCAGACTCATTTGCAATAAAATTGCTCCAATACTAAGAGAGGAGAATGAAGTTTCAAGCGAAAAGGACTGCAAAAAAAAGGGGCCCAAAGTGTTAAGACCAGAATGTAAAAAAAAGGATCCAAATTCTTGTAAATAAAATTCCAGCATGGTAACGACCACGATTGTTTAGCAATATCTCTCACTAATCCCGATTATGAATGACTCGATTTATTCGTACGCCAACTTCCAACTGGAATGGGCGAAGCGTCAAAATGATAAACACCGATCGTGAAAACTTGGGCGGAGTTGATACCTAAACTGCCTTCCCTTTCCATCTCAGCTCCACGGAGAAAACCAAACTATCGCTACGCAGCGACCCTAGCTAGCCATAACAAACCACTTAACGCATGCGCATTAATCTTACACTAGGAGCAGGTTTCTTATTTCATTTCGAGAAGAAAGATCTCCTATTTGAACTCGTCGTTGGAGCCACATAGAAAAGGGCGAAAACATCCTTTGTGAATCACTGTGTGAGTCAAGAATTAAGACTCCTATTCTGTCACAAAAGGCAAAAACTTTTCAAAACTTTGCAAAGGCTTTTTCAATAAGCAATGTAAATTACTTGTAGAATTGTCACCGATCAATATACTAACTGTAATTAATGTTTTTCCCCGCTTTGTTTTTTGGAATATTTACTCAATTTCACCAGCAAACATTCTCTGAAAGACTAAAATTTGAAATCATTTAGCCATTCCATAGAACATCAACTAGTACAATCGAATATCACATTCCATTTCTTTTTTTTTTTTTAATGAAATTCTTTTTTTTTTTTTAATTTTCGGCCATCTTCGTAACACTCTGTAAGGAATACAAAGAAAATATGTTTAATATTTAAAGCTGCTTTAATAAAAAATATTTTAAAATCGAGATATTAATATGAAAAATATTAGATGAAACTATTTGACGGAAAGCTCCAAAAGACAGGACGATCCCTTTTTTCCGGGTCTGGAATAAGCAAACTTCTAGTTATCCCTCTGTTTTGATAGATCCTCAATGATATCCTCTACATCAGGGAATCCCGGCTTTTTTGGACAATAGAATTGCGCATACATGTTTTTCGAATAATAATTTGAGGAAAAGTTTATCACTTCAAAATTAAAAGATAATCACCTCCAAAATAAAAAATAATCAACTAACTGCCTTTGAAACTACACTGGAAAAGAGTTTAAAATGTATACTAAATTACGAACATTTCGTTTCTTATTTTTATTGAAAAGTGCATTGCCACATGCGAAGGAATCAACATAAAATCGTATCCATTTTATAATGGAATAACCTGCCGTTTGACTTCTGTAAAATGGACATATAAACGCATAACAGTTTTTCCGATGCGTCTTAAATAATTTATGAAATGAAGATAAATTTTCATTAAAGAAATTCATTTTCAATTCAATAAATTTAAAAAAAAAAATAAAAATAGTACATTATGAATACTTCTTTTGAAAAATATTAGAAAACAAAAAACTTTTAATTATTTTTTTCAAGTAGACATTCAATTATTTTTAAAATCCATAAAATGCGCTTTTTTTTCTCCTTCCTCATCGCAGGCTTTCTGCACGGTTGTCTTTCCAGCTTTGCCTCCGCCCTATAGATATGCTTTCCGCCGAACATGTGATAACAGTCTCTGTCCATTTATAATATTCTCCCTATCCTGAGGTTTATGCTTTTCAGTCTTAAAGATACGGGCGGATGGCGTTTAAGAAGTAACGCCAACCCATCTTTACAGGCTATTTAATGAAATATTCTTTATTTAAAAATTTGAATGGCTTCGGCGAAATGATAGTCCAATTCTCGGTTTGGTTTGTTGCTCTACGGTCATCTTGTGCAAACTTTAGGCTAAACACACTGGGACCTATAGTTTAAAGAACCACTTACAAACATCCATGCCACCGCCAGGATTCGAACCTGAGGCCTAGGATACCAAAGGTCACTTGGCCACCAGGCTGCCCCAATTCTCGGATGTACAATAGATTCATTCCATCATTAGCCTGGTTACCTACAGAGCGAGCAATTCTTTTTCAGAGGAGGGAACTGAGAAAAAAGGTTTTCGAAATAGGGTTTTTTTTAAATTGGCGCATGTAGGGTGGATTCCAAAAGATATCCCCTACCTCCCTGTAAAACCGCTTCCATGCTTGCTTCTGACTGGTTTCGAGAGTATGCAAATCATTTCAGCTATCGAAGCGGCTGATAACAATAAAAAAAACAACATGCTATTCAAAAAAGTAAACGCATAAAAATCACATTTGACTCACTTGCAGTACATTCATTGATTGATTTATTATTATTATAAATGTTGCTTATGTAAGAATGCGGGGTTTTTTCACGCGTGTGTGTAAAATGCGTTGCTAATTATTGATTCTAATTTTTAGTTAAACGGAAAAAAATCTTAATTCAAATGCTTCTCGGCGGATTCTATTTCAATTTTATTTTAAGCGCCTAATATGGAATTGCGATATTGGAAAAAAAATTATGCAGTCTTTTAAAATCCAGAACGAAAAATTATATTTTCAAGTTGGAGTATTTGAATTTTACGGCTTTTTTTTTAAAATTATAATTAATCCGATTGATTTATTTAAAAAAAAACATTATGTGCGCATCAGACACGCCGTCGTAAATAAAAAAAAATAGAGGCAATTCCAAATGATTCTATATAACTACGAAGGAATTTGGAAAAAAAATAAGCTACAGAATTGCAAATGAATTTATAAAAAAATCGCTCCCTTAATACGATATCCATATATTTTACAGTAATGATTAACAAGCACAAAAAATATGAAATCTGTCATAAAAAAAGATTGTTGAATCGCAAATTAAACGACAGCCATACAAATACAAAGCGAGTAAAATGAAAAAAATATATTTTAAGAATGTATTCGTGATTAGCTCTGATAGCACAGCCATTTTTCTTTCTTCATGTCATTCAAGCTGACAAATGCAAATTTTTATTCCCCGTCACTCTTGTAGTGCGCATGCGCCATCCTGCGAAAGACTGTACATGTAAAGAGGTAACCTTTGGGCGGTTCGAATGCATTGAATGAAAACAATTTCTTCATATGAATCACTTGTGGATTTTTTTTTTAATTACTGTTATTCGATTTCAATCCAGGACTCTAAAATTCCCATTTGACCGTTCGTCATTCGCATTCAATCGTGAAAGTAAGGACCTTTCGTTGTTAGACATTAAAATAATTATTTTTTTAATTGGATCATTATTTAAACAAGCCATTACACTGAAAAATATATAAATCGCACACGAGAAATTCCACGAGTATGTGAAAGAAAAATTTAAAAAAAAAGTCTAAAATCAACTTAAAAAGACTTTTAATTAAAAAACAACAGCATATGAATCCGCACGAATCATGTAGATCATTGCTTCGAGAAACGAGCAGACTCGACAGCGATTGTGACGCTATGTGAAAAGTGTCTCGCATCGATAGTTGGGCAGGTATCCGAATGTTTGGGTACAAGGTTTTATCGAAGCACGCGTAAGTCTAGAAATAAAGAAAAGAAAACTTGGCAACAAGCGCAGAAATTTAAAAAGTTAAAAATTTTAAATGTATGACGGAATTAGAAAACGACAATGGCAAAGAAAGCAGGCTGCGAAACGGATGTGGCCACAACAAAAAAACCCAAGGAAAATGCGCTCAGACTTTCGCAGTTCATTAAGAAAACTCATTAAGCTCCTTAAACAATAAAATGAAAGAAAACAAATAAAAGACGCAATTGAATATGGGGGAGAGCGCTATCATTGGATCAGGAGGAATTTACTTTTCGGAGAAACGGGCTAATGAATTTAGCTCAATTATCTAACTAAGCATGTAATTCCTAAGTTCAGAAAGTTGAAAAAAAATTTAGAAATGGCTCATGGAAGAAAGCTCCCAGAAAAAAACTTCCGAAGAAAAGAGCTGGTTACAAAAGTTTATTAAAACTCACCGACTCCTGAACAAAACGATATGGAAAAAAGGAAAAAGAAATAGATCAGTAGTACAATTCAGAGACTCATTTGCAATAAAATTATTCCAATACTAAGCGAGGAGAATGAAGTTTCAAGCGAGAATGACAGCAGAAAAAGGGCCCAAAGGGTCAAGACCAGAATGAAAAAGGGGGACCCAAATTGTTGAAAATAAATAAAATTCAACTACAGCGATTCTTTTGCAACATCGATATCTCTCACTATCCCGTTTATGAATGACTGAATGTATTCGTAACCGCGACTTCCATCTAGAATGCGCGAAGTTCTTTCTAAACAAACACCGATTCTTAACATAAGAATAATACAAAGAAAATATGTTAATATTTAAAAAGCTGCTTTAATAAAAAATATTTTAAAATCGCGCTATTAATATGAAAAATATTAACCGAAACTATCTGACGGAAAGCTCCAAAAGACAAGACAATCCCTTTTTTTCTGCGTCTAGAATAAGCATAACTCTGTTTTGATAGATCCTCAATGATATCATCTACATCAGGGAATCGGGCTTTTACAATAAAATTGCGCATACACGTTTTTCGAACAATAACTTGAGGAAAAGTTTATCACTTCAAAATTAAAAGGTAATCACCTTGAAAATAAAAAGGTAATCAACTAACAGCCTTTGGAACTACACTGGAAAAGAGTTTAAAACGTATACTAAATTATGAACATTTCGTTTCTTATTTTTATCGAAAAGTTCATTGCTACATGCGAAGGAATCAACACAAAATCGTATCCATTTTATAATAGAACAGCCTGTTATTTAACTTTTGTAAAATGGACATATAACAGTTTTCCCGATGCTTCTTAAATAATTTATAAAGTGAAGATAAATTTTCATTAAAGAAATTCACTTTCAATTCCATAAATTTAAAAAAAATAGTACATTAAGAATACTTTTTAAAAAAAAATATTAGAAAACAAAAAACTTGAATTATTTTTTTCAAGTAGACATTCAGTTATTTTTAAAATCCATAAAATACGCTTTTTTTCCTCTTTCCTAGACTTCCTCATCGCTGCACGGTTGTCTTTCCTGCTTTGCCTGCGCCCTGTAGATATGCTTTCCGCCGAACATGTGATAACAGTCCATTTATAATAGTGTCCCTATCCTGAGGTTTATGCTTTTCAGTTCGGGTTTTCTAAAACATATGGGCGGATGGCGTTTAAGAACCCATCTTTACAGGCTTTTTAATGAAATATTCTTTATTTAAAAATTTGAATGGCTTCGGCGAAGTGACAGTCCAGTTCTCGGTTTGGTTTGTCGCTCTACGGTCACCTTGTGCCCAACTTCAGGCTAAACACACTGGGAGCTATAGTTTGAAGAACCATTTACAAACATCTATGCCACCGCCGGGATTCGAACCTGAGGCCTAGGATACCAAAGGCCACCCCAATTCTCGGATGTCCAATAGATTCATTCCATCATTAGCCTGGTTACCTTCAGAGCGAACCATTTTTTTTCTAGAGGAGGGAACTGAGAAAAAAGGTTTTCGAAATAGAGGGTTTTTTTTAAATTAGCGCACGTAGGGTGGATTCTAAAAGATATCCCCTACCTCCCTGTAAAACCGCTTCCATGCCTGCTTCTGACTGGTTTCGAGAGTATGCAGATCATTTCAGCCATGGAAGCGGCTCATAACAATACAAAAAAACCATGCTATTCAAAAAAGTAAACGCATAAAAATCACATTTGACTCACTTGCAGTACATTCATTGATTGATTTATTATTATTATAAATGTTGCTTATGTAAGAATGCGGGGTTTTTTCACGCGTGTGTGTAAAATGCGTTGCTAATTATTGATTCTAATTTTTAGTTAAACGGAAAAAAATCTTAATTCAAATGCTTCTCGGCGGATTCTATTTCAATTTTATTTTAAGCGCCTAATATGGAATTGCGATATTGGAAAAAAAATTATGCAGTCTTTTAAAATCCAGAACGAAAAATTATATTTTAAAGGTTGGAGTATTTGAATTTTATGTCGTCTTTTTTTTAAATTATAATTAAACCGACTGATTTATTTCAAAAAAACATTATGACACGCCGTCATAAATAAAAAATAAAAAATAGAGGGAATTCCAAATAATTCTATATAACTACGAAGGGATTCGGGAAAAAAAATAAGCTACAGAATTGCAAATGAATTTATAAAAAAAACGCTCCCTTAATACGATATCCATATATTTTACAGTAATGATTAACAAGCACAAAAAATATGAAATCTGCCATAAAAAAAGATTGTTGAATCGCAAATTAAACGACAGCAATACAAATACAAAGCGAGTAAAATGAAAAAAATATATTTTAAGAATGTATTCGTGATTAGCTCTGATAGCACAGCCATTTTTCTTTCTTCATGTCATTCAAGCTGACAAATGCAAATTTTTATTCCCCGTCACTCTTGTAGTGCGCATGCGCCATCCTGCGAAAGACTGTACATGTAAAGAGGTAACCTTTGGGCGGTTCGAATGCATTGAATGAAAACAATTTCTTCATATGAATCACTTGTGGATTTTTTTTTTAATTACTGTTATTCGATTTCAATCCAGGACTCTAAAATTCCCATTTGACCGTTCGTCATTCGCATTCAATCGTGAAAGTAAGGACCTTTCGTTGTTAGACATTAAAATAATTATTTTTTTAATTGGATCATTATTTAAACAAGCCATTACACTGAAAAATATATAAATCGCACACGAGAAATTCCACGAGTATGTGTAAAAAAAAAAAAAAAAAAGTCTAAAATCAACTTAAAAAGACTTTTAATTAAAAAACAACAGCATATGAATCCGCACGAATCATGTAGATCATTGCTTCGAGAAACGAGCAGACTCGACAGCGATTGTGACGCTATGTGAAAAGTGTCTCGCATCGATAGTTGGGCAGGTATCCGAATGTTTGGGTACAAGGTTTTATCGAAGCACGCGTAAGTCTAGAAATAAAGAAAAGAAAACTTGGCAACAAGCGCAGAAATTTAAAAAGTTAAAAATTTTAAATGTATGACGGAATTAGAAAACGACAATGGCAAAGAAAGCAGGCTGCGAAACGGATGTGGCCACAACAAAAAAAAAAGGAAAATGGGCGAAAGCATCATTTGTGAATCACTGTGGATTGCCCTTTGTGAGTCAAGAATTAAGACTCCTATTCTGTCACAAAAGGCAAAAACATTGGGGTACATTGGTACGACTTCTTTTGGTGAGAACGCACGTCAACTTGAGTCATCCAAAGGCAGGGAGGGAGATACAATTGTGCAAGTTGTTTAGAATCGTGTTTCATTTCGGTGTTCGTGGGTGATCAACGTTCATGGCGGCTTGGCGCGTGCGGCGTTTACGTAAATATTAAATTTTAATGGATATCCGTGGATATATATATATATATAATTTTAACTTGGCAAGGAAGAGCTCTGTTTATATTATGTAAAACCGCTGTAAAACATCCCAAATTTAAAAAAATTAATTATGAAAAAGGGAAAAAGTAAATGCTCGAGCAAAATTGAACAATGCTGATGAGACTCATATAGCAAGGTGTACAATTAGGGATAGGCAAAAGGACATAAAAAAAAACCCAATTTAAAAAACTTTAAAGTTGCTAAATGAGCAAGATAAAAATGTGGGAGAGGTTTATGATTTGGAAAAAATTGACTAGGAACTACTGTCGAGTCTATATGGACAAATATGAAGAAGTATAATCGAGTTGATTATATTGTAGGTCAAGCCAGAAGGATTTAAAAAAAAAAAAAAACATAAAAAATAATCGAATCGCAAACATGACTAAGCAGATGGTTTTAAAAGTTTATTAAGAATTAAACGATAAAATAAATAATCGTTCATCATCAAATAAATAATCGTAATCATAATAGCTCATATTCCAAATAGTGACATATTTTTGCGAATTATCGATAGAACTTTTAGCCGTTTATCGATCCATTAAGAATCACTCAATAGTTTGGATGCAGGCTTTAGAAGAGCCCCTCCACGAGGCCTCCCGATAGCCCGCGGCCTACCTTCCAGTGATGCCTCACCTACTGGTTAGAACTGTAACGAAGCGTCTTCCTTCAGTTAGGAGATAAAATCATTGCAAAAGGACTCGTAGAAATCTTGCGCAGAAAATCATTAAAACTTAAAGATATAAAAAAAGAGTTTTTTAATAAGAAATATATATTTATATTTAAAAATTTTAGAGGGGGAGAGTTAAATGTCAAGAGATGAAAAAGTAAAGAAAGAGTCCAATAAAACCGGCTCATCTGACAAGAAAAGAAGGATGGCGTATGTAGGGGAGCTTAAAGAGGGGAACATTAATCGGGAAAATAAAGAGAGAGAGCGGGGGACCCCCCGATCTCAGTTTCACAGCACCCCCCCCCCCTGCAAAAAAAAAAAAAAAAACCCTGCAGACTGCGCTGTGTAGCGAACTTCATGTTGTGAAGAAAGAAAAAATCGAATAGGAAAAGCTTTATATCTGAGAGGAGTCTTTCGTCTTGTCTGAGTCAATCGTGTCCGAATAATACTTGGTTTGAAAAGGTATTTTGATTGGGATTCAAAGGTTTGTCACTCTACGGTTATCTTGTGCACACGAGAGATAAACAGACTGGCACCTACAGTTTAAAGTCAACCACAACAAAAACATCCAGGGCACCGCCGGAACTCGAACCCGAAACATGTGGTACCTAGCGCTAGTCACTCGGCCATCGAACTTTTAGCTAGTTTTTATTCATTTATTTTTTTAATTCTTATTTTCTATTTAGGTGTTTTATTTATAAATTTATTCTTATTGCACTTATTAATTTTTTTATAGGTTTTTCCGATTTTGATGCAAAATAAAACAGGGAACACAATTCAGCTTTCTTTTGACAATAAATAATTAGTTTAGTTTGTCGCTCTACGGTCATCTTGTGCACATGTTAGGCTAAACAGACCGGGACCTATACAGTTTAAAGTGGATTCCAAACCACTACAAATATTTATGGCACCACCGGGACTCGAACTCGAAACCTGTGGTACTGAGCGCTAGCCACTCGGCCCTTAATAAATAAATAAGCATTTAAATACTAGAAAAATATTGATTCATTGCTTTTAGCTTAGACTTGAAAGATGAGATATTTTTGCTAACCCGGAATACAGGACACCTATCCAAGCAATTTTTGCTTTTTTCTGTCTCTGCGATAATGGTTCCATTTTAAAATGGCACTCAACAAAAGGCAGATCCTTTCTAGATTATACTGCTCTATCCTGTTTGGAACAACATAAAAGTGTCAATAAACACTTTGAGACACGAATAAATAAATCGATAAATGAAAGTCATTTCGTTCTTGGAATGACAAAAATGAAATCCAATAATAAAATGCGTCTTAAATCAATGTGTATAATGTGACACTCTTAATGTCTGTCGTCAAGCACAGCATGCCAAACGAGCCACTTTTCAGAACATTTTTTAAGGCCCTAAATATACAAATACGGTGCAACGATACAATCGACGGTATAAATTAGGCAATGATGGTCAAGTGCACTGCGTTTTAAACATACGTTAAGTGGATCGGAAGCCTGCTAGCTACGAGTTCTCTCGAAAAGGAGCTGCAATGGCGTTAAGAAGGAATAGTTGAAAAACTGCAGTTGGTGTAAAACAAGTAAAGAATGTTTGGAGCTCTGTTCTTTGAAGAATTTGAAATATTCGAATGTTTAAATTTTAAACTAAAGGGGGAATAAATTAAAAAAAGATTTATTAAATTTAATGAAGCATCTCTTGAAGCCACAGTACACCCCGAAAACTGTGGCAGAATGATGACCAATTGGCTAACGCTCTGACCATTGGAACGAAAGGCTTCAGGTTCGAATCCTAGGGGTGGCATGGATGTTTGCGAGTGGTTCGGAATCCACGTTAAACTGTAGGGCCCGGTCTAATTAGCCTAAAGTGTGCACAAAATGAGCGAAAAACCAAACCCCAAAACTGTGCAAATGAATGTCTGGAGAGTCTTCAAACGAAAATAGTCGGGGGAATTGTTCAACACATATTATTTAAATCTTATTAGGATGCATGCATACACGTTAATTTTCCAGTAAAAAACAGTTTTTCTCTTATAAACAATCCGCGGATGAGCTGAAAGACGCAGAACTCGTAAATCTAAGTTGCTCAAAACTAAATAAATTTTACGAGATTCTCATTCTCATTTGAAATGAATGAGAGATGCTTAATGAATATTTTATTCAGAAGGAAAAAGTAACACGGCATCAATTATTTATTTTGCATTGCAGTTCTTTTCATTAATGAATAAAAACTATGATGGTTTCTGAATACGCATAACACCAAAAATGTGTAGATGCACCGTTTCTTGAAGAGATTTTTTTTTTTTTTTTTTTTTTTAGTTTTATCGTACTCGATAAGTGTCTGCTTGTGAGAGAATAAAAGATGAACGTGAAAAAAAAAAAAAGTTAAACGGAACCAAGATTTCTGTGCAGCTGCATAATGAAAGCTACAGTACATTGAATGAGATATTTAAAATGATCTTTTTCGCAGAGGAGCCAGCCACTCGAAAACATAGCCAAAACAATTCGGAGCGCTTTATGGAAAAAGTTATCTTTCATCGTTTCGTACTGTTTAGATGAATGAGGGTGATTCCGCTCGACTCATTGGCCTTAGTTTAAACAAACGGGTTTCTAATGCATTTATATTTGAAAAGCAGATGGTTTCAAAAAGGGCAAGGAGTTGAAATAACAAGAAAAAATAAATCGATAAATGAAAGTCATCACTTCTAGTCCTTGGCAATGACAAAAATTAAATCAAATAATAAAATGCGTCTTAAATCAACGTAATGTCGCGTATAATGTGACACTATGAATACGACAGTCCCGTTTTCAGGCAATCTATCTGTCAAGCACGCCAAATGAGCCACTTTTCAGAACCGCGCCAACATTTTTTGCAGTATACAAAATTCGACGGTGATACCTAATATATTAGGCAACTATCAGAATTACAGAGTAGAAAATTCATGTGAAAAAAAAAAGTGAAACAGAACGCAGATTTCTATGCAGCTGCATAATGAAACAGCGAAGCTGCATGAAACTATTGCGGCCTGTTGTTGCTTTCCTTCAGAGGAGACAGCCACGATAGACAAAACAATTCGGAGCGAACATGGGAACGCTGTATCGAAAACGGCATCTGGAAATTTTCGTATTGTTTAGATAATGGCGGAGGATTCAGCTTGACTAATTAATTCACCGTATTTTAAACATACGGGTTTGTAATCATTTGTAAAAAAATAATGCATTTTCCTCCTTGATGTTGAATCAATCTATTTTCAGTACATTCAATTAGAGGTTTAAAATTTGAAACGGTTTATTCCTCTCCTTTGGACTGGAACCAGCCACCGAATAGGACAGACAAAACAACTTGGAGCGAACTATGGGAGAACTTTATAGAAAAGAGCGTCTGGAAATTTTTCGTACTGTTTAGATAATGGCGGAGGTTTCAGCTCGACTAATTAGCCTTAGTTTAAACAAGCGGGTTTGTAATTCATTTGTAAAAAGTAATGCATTTTCTTCTGTGATGTCGAATCTGTATTGCAATAGAATGAGTTCGTATCAATTTTATGCTGAAATAGGGAGCTGAAGTTTATTTAAAGAACAGATGGCTTCAAAAAGGGCGACACCTATAGCAGATGTTTTTAGATGTTAAAAAAAATTAAGTTAACCTTCTGATCCTGGGATTATTCAGATTCATTGGGTTTTCAGGGCCTATGAGTGACAAAAAAAAGTCAAACGAAACGAAGATTTCTATGCAGCTGCATAATGAAACACCAAAACTACAGTACATTCAATTAGACATTTAAAATTTGAAACGATTGCACATTGCCCTGCTTATTATTCTCCTTTAGACTGGAAGCAGCCACCGAATAGGATAGACAAAACAACTTGGTGCGACCACTGGAGCGCTTTACTGAATAGGGTATCTGGAATTTTTTTCGAAGTCTTATACTGTTTTTAAGTATAAGTTTTTAAGTAAGGCGGGTTTAACTCCACAAATTAGCCATACTTTAAACAAACAGGTTTGTAATTCATTTGTAAAAAGTAATGAATCTTCTTTTCTGATGTCGAATCTATATTGGAATAATATGGGTTCGTGTCCATTTTATGCTAAAATAGGGAGCTGAAATTTATTTGAAGAGCAGATGCTATCAAAAACGCTAACAAGTTGCATAGTGCAGATGTTTTTAGTTGATTGATTTGTTCTCTACGGTCATCTTGTGCACACTTTAGGCTAAACAGACCGGGACCTACAGTTTAAAGTGGATTCCGAACCACTACACACATCCATGGCACCGCCGGAACCCGAAACAAGTGGCATCGAGCGCCACCCACTCGGCCATTCAGGCCCCCTGCTTATAGTTGAAGAAGAAAAAAAATTAAGGTAACCTTCTGATCCTGGGATTATTCAGATTGCATTGGTTTTTCAGGGCCTAAAACTCTTATGCTTCGACTTGTGGATACATGGAGGACACATTAAGACATGATGAATTAGCTTCAGTGAGTCGAAATACATAAAAAAATAATTGGTCCACATTTGCAAGGCAAGATCACAGTCAATCAGAAGGTAAATGTTCTAAACAAAAAAAAAGTTAAAACTAGTCAAAGTTTAAGTAAAAATAATAATAAATAAAAAAATTAAAACGGAAAATCAGCTGTAAGAAGTGTTCAATCAAATTATAATTAAATATCGAACACAG
Source organism: Caerostris darwini (assembly GCA_021605075.1). Lineage (NCBI taxonomy): Eukaryota > Metazoa > Arthropoda > Arachnida > Araneae > Araneidae > Caerostris > Caerostris darwini. The sequence goes on along the minus strand of BPLQ01010997.1, from coordinate 3,149 downwards.
CCCGAGGACGTTAAGAATGGAAGGTGAGATCTTTGGGAGTTTTTGAATTTCGAAATTAGAAAAAAATATTGCAAAATTGGTAAAAGTTTTAGGAATAAAGGGAAGGTTTGATTTGTCGCTCTAATTTCACTTTCTGCACACTTTAAGGCTAACGGTGGTGGTTAAGTGGATTCTGCACCACTTACAAACATCCATGCCACCGCCAGGATTCGACCCTGAAGGCCGCGAGAAATTTAAAAGACGATATCTTTTCTGATGGAACATCTTGGGCTAGTGATCATTCGAAGACTTTCAATACTATTCATTCTAGTTTTTTCAGCATAACCGCACATAAAACTGAAGTTCCTTATATTTATTTGTATATATTTAAAAACAAATAAATATATATATTATCTTAAAAGTAAATATAAACTTTGAATGTTCATGCCTCAAAATGTTTGTTCACGAGTTTTCGAAACAGGCTAAAGCAATTGAATGCAAACATGTATAACACAACTTTAAAATGGAACATGGTGCGGGTACTGCCCGTAAAGAATTATTGAAACAATTCCTGCTGCTTGGCTGAGGAAAAAATAAATCAATAAAGATCCTCTATCTAGTTTAGTGAATTATAAAATAAGACGGTTTTACGTCTCAAAACAACTATTCCTATTAGTCAAAATAATAAAAACCAGAATAAAATATCTTGATTAACATAACCGAACCTACTCTCTGGACAAGAAACTACAATATTCATTAATTGAGAATAAATTAAAACAATAAACCTTGTTATATATCAATATCTAATCTTATCCAAATCGTATACTAATCCTCACACCTTATGACAAAAAAATAATTAATAAAATTATAAAAAGAATAAACTTTATAGGAAACTAGTTCGTTTATGAGGTATGAAACCATTAGCCGACTCTTTTTTATATAAATTTTATAGCTAAGGCCCCATCAATTAATATAAACTCTTATAAAGAATGGCAATAAAGCCTTCTATTCAATGATATACTTATTCGAGTTAAATATTTACAATAAATAAAACTAACGTATCATTTAGAAACTTCTTGGAGAGGTTTTCCATTCCTAATTGCAGCAATCATGTTTTGTTTTTAAGCAGCTTCCATTTTAAAATACCGATTCGCAGTTTTCAGAACAAAATAATAAATCGCTTTAAAAGAAAACACTTACATTTTAAATGGAATAGATTTTTGACAAACGTTTTTATTTAATTGTCAAACCTTTTTAGAAAAAGAAATAAAAAAAACGTTAAACAAAACGCAGACGATATTTTTATCTTATTGTTTTCAATCGATATTAATTCCATCGATTGAAACTCACAAAAAAATTAAATAACTTTGTGATGCCAGATTCTTATTAAAATAATCGCATGGCCGATCTCCCTCTCTTTGTATATTGGACTCACACTTTTATATGCGGTAATGACGACGAGTTTGGATAGAGGGGATGGTTTCACCAAACGATCTTTTAAAAACAATTTTGTAATATTTTTGTAATGAATTTCGCAAAGAAATATAAATAAATAAAAAATCTTCTTAAATCAAAACGCAGACGATATTTTTATCACATTGGTTTTAATCGATGGAAATATGTGAATATTATTTAGCGATACTTTTTCCTCTTTGTTTAAAATTTCTGTTATTCATTCTGTTCTTACATTCATGGCTAACTTGTATATTGGCCCGGCCAATGAATTTGTTTAATTCTATTATTTATTATTCAATTTGCATTTTTTTTCTTCTTTTAAACAGTTCTAATTTCATTCAGTTTTAATTTTAATTGAGCATTAAATATTAATATTCTTTTTAAAAAAAAAAGAATCCGGGTTGGAATAAATTAAAACTTTGAATTAACATATTTATATATATAAATAAATATGTTTATAACGAGAGTGATATATAAGGGTTACAACACATCCACGAGTTTAAACGTATACACAAAAAATATAACAAAACAGGAGGATTGAGGTTTGAATCCTACAGATTTTAAATATTTTCTTATCTTATTGTATTCATTCAATTTTTAAGTATATTTAGCATTTTATTAATCAATTTTTTTTTTAATTTACAGGTTGTGTTTCAATTCATAAAAAAATTGCATTGTTTGAAATATTGGTTTTGGCTTAATTACCTGGAGTGCACAATAATTATGTTAGTAAAGTTAATTGAATAATTATATATTATTTTTAAATACTATTTATTAATTAATTATATATTTAAAATTTCCTTATTCATGAAGAATGTCATTTGATACAAATTTGAATATTCAATTTATTCATTTTCTTTCAAAATGGGTTAGTTAATTGTATATATATTATTTTTTTGTATTTAACAGATTTTCTTTGAATTTAAAAGAAAAATCCTAATTAGAGTAAATTATTTAAACTGCATATTAGTTAAATTATTTAAATAGTTGTAGAATATTTTTTTAAGTTATATATTTATTAAATGATTATGCATTTAAAATTTCCTTATTAACAAGGAATTATATTTAATAGATAAAATAAATTACTTAAATCTGCTTGAACTATGTATTCAACACAATCTTTTTTTAATTTTGGTATTATCTCTTTGAGAATGTAAAATCATTATACTTTAAAAATTATTATCTAAGAATCATTGTAGTTTGAATATCCATTATAATCACCAATTAAATAACATATCTATTTATTCTAGGAATATCAGAAAGTTGAGCAAAGCAGTAATTAAATATATATATATAAATGGAAAATTCTGCCCAACAGACTTGCATCGAATGCAATATCCAACAAATATCACTTGCAACGCCATTTGTGATTACTTCATGGTAAAGGCTTCTTATACCAAAAAAGTTAAGTGCTCAGCGTGTGAAGAAGAGTTTGGTAAAATTATGACATTGGAGAAGCCCTTACAAAATATTCATAATCAAAGAGACTTTATACTTTGATACCATGGAGGAATTTATACATTGAAAGAAAAAATAAGTTCATACGTGAAAACACGGAACTTAAAGAGATAAAAAGAAATTATTTCTATTGTCATAGAACTGGCTTCTATAACTGTAAAAGTGAAAGAAAAAAGAAATCTAAAGATTCTCGGGAGTAATAAAATAAATTCAACAAATTGTACTGACTGAACAAAATTCTAAATTTACTGTTGAAT
>BPLQ01010995.1:0-72042 GCA_021605075.1 Caerostris darwini | reverse complement strand
GAAATTGCACTGCTTTCCAAGAAAGAAAAAAAGAAGATTCGGAAAGACAATGCACTGTTTTCCAACAAACCGAATAGAGGATTCAAAAGACATTGCACTGTTTTCCAAAAAACCGAATAGATAATTTAAAATAAATTGCACTGCTTTCCAAAAAAGGAAAAAGAAAATTCAGAAGAAAATTGCACTGCTTTCCAAAAAGTAAAAAGAGGATTCAGTAAGAAAGTTGCACTGCTTCCAAAAAGAAAAAAGGGGATTAAAAAAAGAAAAAAAGGGGATTAAAAAAAAAAAAAAAAAGAGGATTCAGAACAAATTGCACTGCTTCCAAATAGTAAAAAGGAGGATTAAAAAAAAAAAAAAAAGAGGATTCAGAACGAAATTGCACAGCTTTAAAAGAAAAAAAAAGAAGAAGATTCGGAAAGACAATGCACTGTTTTCCAAAAACTGAATAGAGAATTCTAAAGAAATTGCACTGCTTTCCACAAAAGGAAAAAGAAAATTCAGAAGAAAATTGCACTGCTTTCCAAAAAGTAAAAAGGATTCAGTAAGAAATTGCACTGCTTCCAAATAGAAAAAAGAGGATTAAAAAAAAAAAAAAAAAAAGGATTCAGAACTAAATTGCACTGCTTTAAAAAAAAAAAAAAAAAAAAGAAGATTCGGAAAGATAGTGCAGTGTTTTCCAAAAAACTGAAAAGAGAATTCAAAAGAAATTGCACTGCTTTCTAAAAAAGGAAAAAGAAAATTCACAAGAAAAATGAGGATTAAAAATAAAAGAAAAAAGAGGATTCAGAACGAAATTGCAATGTTTTCCAAAAAAGGAGAAAGAAAAATGCACTGGTTTCCAAAAAGTAAAAAGCGGATTCAGTAAGAAATTGCACTGCTTCCAAATAGAAAAAAGATAATTAAAAAAAAAAAAAAAAGAAAAATGAGGATTTAGAACGAATTTGCACTGCTTTCCAAGAAAGAAAGAAAGAAGATTCGGAAAGATAATGCACTGTTTTCCAAAAAACCGAATAGAGAATTCAAAAGAAATTACACTGCTTTAAAAAAAAGGAAGAAGAAAATTGCACTGCTTTCCAAAAAGTAAAAACAGGATTCAGTAAGAAATTGCACTCCTGCCAAATAGAAAAAAAGTGGATTAAAAAAAAAAAAAAAAAAGAGAATGCAGAACGAAATTGCACTGCTTTTCAAGAAAGAAAAAAGAAGATTCGGAAAGACAATGCAATGTGTTCCTAAAAACTGAATAGAGAATTCTAAAGAAATTGCACTGCTTTCCACAAAAGGAAAAAGAAAATTCAGAAGAAAATTGCACTGCTTTCCAAAAAAGGAAAACTAAAATTCAGAAGAAATTTTCACTGGTTTCCAAAAAGTAAAAAGAGGATTCAGTAAGAAATTGCACTGCTTCCAAATAGAAAAAAGATAATTAAAAAAAAAAAAAAAAAAAATTCAGAAGAAAATTGCACTGCTTTCAAAAAAGGAAAAATAAAATTCAGAAAAAAGTGCACTGCTTTCAAAAAAGGAAAAATAAAATTCAGAAGAAAATTGCACTGCTTTCAAAAAGTATACACAGGATTCAGTAAGAAAATTGCACTGCTTTCCAAAAAAGAAAAAAAGATTCGGAAAGACAATGCACTGTTTTCCAAAAAAACGATTAGAGAATTCAAAACAAATTGCACTGCTTTCCAAAAAAGGAAAAAGAAAATTAAGAAGAAAATTGCACTGCTTCCAAATAGAATAAGAGGATTAAAAAAAAAGAAAAAAAGGGGATTAAAAAAAAGAAAAAAGAGGATTCAGAACTAAATTGCACTGCTTTAAAAGAAAGAAAAAAAAGAAGATTCGGAAAGACAATTCACTGTTTTCCAAAAAACTGAATAAAGAATTCAAAAGAAATTGCACTGCTTTCCAAAACGTAAAAAGAGATTCAGTAAGAAATTGCACTGCTTCCAAATAGAAAAGAGAGGATAAAAAAAAAAAAAAAGGATTCAGAACGAATTTGCACTGCTTTCAAGAAGGAAAAAAGAAGATTCGGAAAGACAATGCACTGTTTTCAAAAAACCGAATAAAAAATTCAAAAGAAATTGCACTGGCTTCCAAGAAGTCAAATTCAGAAGAAAATTGCACTGTTTTCCAAAAAAGGAAAAATAAAATTCAGAAGAAACTTGCACTGCTTTCCAAAAAAGGAAATATAAAATTCAGAAGAAAATTGCAATGCTTTCCAAAAAGTAAAATGAGGATTCAGTAAGAAATGGCACTGCTTCCAAATAGAAAAAAGGAGGATTAAAAATAAAAGAAAAAAGGGGATTAAAAAAAAAAAAAAAAAAGAAGATTCAGACCGAAATTGCACTGCTTCCAAATAGAAAAAAGAGAATTAAAAATAAAAGAAAAAATAGGATTCAGAACGAAATTGCACTGCTTTCCAAAAAAGGAAAAAGAAAATTTAGTTGAAAATTGCACTGCTTTGCAAAAGTAAAAAGCGGATTCATTAAGAAATTGCACTGCTTCCAAATAGAAAGTAGAGGATTAAAAAAAAAAAGAAAAAGAGGATACAGAACGAAATTGCAATGCTTTAAAAGAAAGAAAAAAAAGAAGATTCGGAAAGACAATGCAGTGTTTTCAAAAAAGCCGAATAGAGAATTCAAAAGAAATTGCACTACTTTCAAAAAAAAAAAAAGAAAATTCAGAAGAAAATGCACTGCTTTCAAGAAAGGAAAAATAAAATTCAGAAGAAAATTGCACTGCTTTCAAAAAGTAAAAAGGGATTCAGAAGAAAATTGCACTGCTTTCCAAATAAAAAAAGATTATTAAAAAAAAAAGAGAGGATTCAGTAAGAAATTGCACTGCTTCCAAATAGAAAAAAGAAGATTCAAAAAAAAAAAAAGGAAAAAAAGATTCAGAACGAAATTGCACTGCTTTCCTAGAAAGAAAAAAAAGAAGATTCAGAAAGACAATGCACTGTTTTCCAAAAAACCGAATAGAGAATTCAAAAAAAGAATTTGCACTGCTTTCAAAAAAGAAAAATTTCAGAAGAAAAATTGCACTGCTTTCAAAAAAGGAAAATAAAATTCAGAAGAAAATTGCACTGCTTTCCAAAAAGTAAAAACAGGATTCAGTAAGAAATTGCACTGCTGCCAAATAGAAAAAAGAGGATTAAAAGAAAAGAAAAAAGAGGATTCAGAACGAAATTCACTGCTTTGCAAGAAAGAAAAAAAGAAGATTCGGAAAGACAATGCACTGTTTTCCCAAAAACCAAATAGAGAATTCAAAAGAAATTGCACTGCTTTCCAAAAAAGAAAAAAGAAAATTCAGAAGAAAATTGCACTGCTTTCCATAAAGTAAAAAGAGGATTCAGTAAGAAATTGCACTGCTTCCAAATAGAAAAAAGAAGATTACAAAAAAAGAAAAAAGAGGATTCAGAACGAAATTGCACTGCTTTAAAAGAAAGAAAAAAAGGAGATTCGAAAAGACAATGCAGTGTTTTCCAAAAACCGAATAGAGAATTCAGAAGAAAATTGCACTGCTTTCAAAAAAGGAAAAAAAGAAAATTCAGAAGAAAATTGCACTGCTTTCCAAAAAAAAAAAAGAAAATTCAGAAGAAAATTGCACAGCTTTCAGAAAAGAAAAAAAAAGATTCGAAAGACAATGCAGTGTTTTCCAAAAAAACCGAATAGAGAATTCAAAAGAAATTGCACTGCTTTCAAAAAAGGAAAAAAGAAAATTCAGAAGAAAATTGCACAGCTTTCCAGAAAAGGAAAAAGAAAATTCAGAAGAAAATTGCACTTCTTTCGAAAAAGTAAAAAGAGGATTCAGTAAGAAATTGCACTGCTTTAATAGAATTAAAAAAAAGAAGATTCAGAAAGACAATGCACTGTTTTCCAAAAAAACCAATAGAGAATTCAAAAGAATTTGCACTGCTTTCCAAAAAAGGAAAAAGAAAATTCAGAAGAAAATTGCACTGCTTTCCAAAAAAGAAAAAAGAAAATTCAGAAGAAAATTGCACAGCTTTCCAGAAAAGGAAAAAGAAAATTCAGAAGAAAATTGCACTTCTTTCGAAAAAGTAAAAGAGGATTCTTTAAGAAATTGCACTGCTTTCCTAGAATTAAAAAAGAAAAAGAAGATTCAGAAAGACAATGCACTGTTTTCCAAAAAAACCAATAGAGAATTCAAAAGAATTTGCACTGCTTTCCAAAAAAGGAAAAATAAAATTCAGAAGAAAATTGCACTGCTTTCCAAGAAAGGAAAAATGAAATTCAGAAGAAAATTGCATTGCTTTCCAAAAAGTAAAAAGAGGATTCAGTAAGAAATTGCACTGCTTCCAAATAGAAAAAAGGGGATTAAAAAAAAAAAAAAAATGAGGATTCGAACGAAATTGCACTGCTTTCCAAGAAAGAAAAAAAGAAGATTCGGAAAGACAATGCAGTGTTTTCCAAAAAAGCGAATAGAGAATTCAAAAGAAATTGCACTGTTTTCCAAAAAAGGAAAAAGAAAATTCAGAAGAAAATTGCACAGCTTTCCAGAAAAGGAAAAAGAAAATTCAGAAGAAAATTGCACTTCTTTCGAAAAAGTAAAAAGAGGATTCAGTAAGAAATTGCACTGCTTCCAAATAGAAAAAAGAGGATTAAAAAAAAAAAAAAAAAGAGGATACAGAACGAAATTGCACTGCTTTCCTAGAATGAAAAAAAAGAAGATTCAGAAAGACAATGCAGTGTTTTCCAAAAAACCGAATAGAGAATTCAAAAGAATTTGCAGTGCTTTCCAAAAAAGGAAAAATAAAATTCAGAAGAAAATTGCACTGCTTTCCAAAAAAGGAAATATAAAATTCAGAAGAAAATTGCACTGCTTTCCAAAAAGTAAAAACAGGATTCAGTAAGAAATTGCACTGCTTCCAAATAGAAAAAAGAAGATTACAAAAAAAAAAAAAAAAAAAAAAAAAAAGGATTCAGAACGAAATTGCACTGCATTAAAAGAAAGAAAAAAGAGATTCGGAAAGACAATGCAGTGTTTTCCAAAAAAAAAAAAGAAGAATAGAGAATTCAGAAGAAAATTGCACTGCTTTCCAAAAAAAAATAAAAAGGAAATTCAGAAGAAAATTGCATTTGCTTTCGAAAAAGTAGTAAAAGAGCATTCAGTAAGAAATTGCACTGCTTTCCTAGAATGAAAAAAAAAGAAGATTCAGAAAGACAATGCACTGTTTTCCAAAAAAACCAATAGAGAATTCAAAAGAATTTGCACTGCTTTCCAAAAAAGGAAAAATAAAATTCAGAAGAAAATTGCACTGCTTTCCAAGAAAGGAAAAATGAAATTCAGAAGAAAATTGCATTGCTTTCCAAAAAGTAAAAAGAGGATTCAGTAAGAAATTGCAAAGCTTCCAAATAGAAAAAAGGGGATTGCGAAAAAAGTGGATTCAGAAAGAAATTGCACTACTTTAAAAGAAAGAAAAAAAGAAAGATTGGAAAGACAATGCAGTGTTTTCCAAAAAACCGAATAGAGAATTCAAAAGAAATTGCACTGCTTTCCAAAAAAGGAAAAAGAAAATTCAGAAGAAAATTGCACAGCTTTCCAGAAAAGGAAAAAGAAAATTCAGAAGAAAATTGCACTTCTTTCGAAAAAGTAAAAAGAGGATTCAGTAAGAAATTGCACTGCTTCCAAATAGAAAAAAAAGGGGGATTAAAAAAAAAAAAAAAAAAAGGAAAAAGGAGGATACAGAACGAAATTGCACTGCTTTCCTAGAATGAAAAAAAGAAGATTCAGAAAGACAATGCACTGTTTTCCAAAAAACCGAATAGAGAATTCAAAAGAATTTGCAGTGCTTTCCAAAAAAGGAAAAATAAAATTCAGAAGAAAATTGCACTGCTTTCCAAAAAAAAAGAGGGAATTCAGTAAGAAATTGCACTGCTTTCAAATAGAAAAAGGAAATATAAAAATTCAGAAGAAAATTGCACTGCTTTCCAAAAAGTAAAAACAGGATTCAGTAAGAAATTGCACTGCTGCCAAATAGAAAAAAAAAAAAAGGGATTAAAAGAAAAGAAAAAAAAAAAAGAGGATTCAGAACGAAATTGCACTGCTTTAAAAGAAAGAAAAAAAAAGGAGATTCGGAAAGACAATGCAGTGTTTTCCAAAAAACCGAATAGAGAATTCAGAAGAAAATTGCACTGCTTTCCAAAAAGGAAAAAGGAAATTCAGAAGAAAATTGCACTGCTTTCCAAAAAGTAAAAAGAGGATTCAGTAAGAAATTGCACTGCTTCCAAATAGAAAAAAGAGGATTACAAAAAAAAAAAAAAAAAGAGGATTCAGAAAAAAATTGCACTGCTTTAAAGGAAAGAAACAAAAAGAAGATTCGGAAAGACAATGCAGTGTTTTCCAAAAAACCGAATAGAGAATTCAAAAGAAATTGCACTGCTTTCCAAAAAAGGAAAAAGAAAAAATTGAGAAGAAAATTGCACTGCTTTCGAAAAAGTAAAAAGATGATTCAGTAAGAAATTGCATTGCTTCCAAATAAAAAAAAGTGGATTCAAAAAAAAAAAAAAAAAAGGGGATTCAGAACGAAATTGCACTGCTTTCCTAGAATGAAAAAAAGAAGATTCAGAAAGACAATACACTGTTTTCCAAAAAACCGAATAGAGAATTCAAAAGAATTTGCACTGCTTTCCAAAAAAGGAAAATAAAATTCAGAAGAAAATTGCACTGCTTTCCAAAAGTAAAAGAGGATTCAGTATGAAATTGCACTGCTTCCAATTAGAAAAAAGAGGATTAACTTATTCAGGAATCTCAACGTTCGGAAATCTTCTGGACCTGACAACATTCCAAATAAAGCCTTAATGTGTCTCCCCCTTAATGCCAATACTCATCTTGCAAAAATCTGCAATAGCTGTACCAAATATCACTACTTCCCTCCTATCTGGAAAAAAGCAAATATCATTATGTTCCCTAAACCTGGCCAAGATAGGAAATTTCCTCAAAATTATCGGCCCATCTGTCTCCTTAGCTGTGTAGGAAAACTTTACAAAAAGCTCTTAGTGAAACATATTACTTCTTTTTGCGATAAATATTCCATAATTCCAGCAGAACAATTTGGATTCCGTCGACATCACTCAACTTGTCATCAACTTCTACGTATCACTAATATCATCACTGAAGAATATGACTATAAATTTTTTACAGGAGGTGTCTTTCTAGATGTCAAAAAAGCTTTCTCTCGATTGTGGCACAATGGACTGATCTTCAAAATGATCAAACTTCAATTTCCAACTTGGATCGCACTTATCATTTCAAATTATCTTAAAAATAGGACCTTTCAAGTTCGGCTTCATAATGAATTCTCCACAATCGGTCGTATTTGTGCTCGTACACCTCAAGGGAGCGTGCTAAGTCCTATTCTCAACAATATCTTTACCTACGACTTTCCTCAGTGCACTAACATTTCCATTTGCCTTTTGCTGTCGATTCTGCTGCTCTTGCCCAAGGTGCTTCTATACTTTATGTCATCAATACTCTTCAAAATTTTCTGTATATCCTAGAGGATTGGCTAACTAAATGGCGCATCGCAATTAATGTCTCTAAATCTCAAGCTATCCTTTTCCGAAAAGGACATGCCAGACAACCATATATTAATCTCTCCTTTTTGATCAACAAATTGAATGGGCAACTAATATTAAATATTTCGGCTTAATTATAGATAATAAACTTACGTTTCGAGCTCATATTCAAAAAAATCAAAGAAAAATGTTGGAAAAATTTTTATCTGACTCTACCACTCATTAATAAATTTTCTAAATTTACTTTGTCAAACAAACTTCTTCTCTACAAACAAGTTCTTAGGCCTATCCTTACCTATGCTGCCCCAATCTGGGGTCTAGTTGCACAATCTAACAAGAAATCTGTACAAATTATTCAAAGAAACTTCTTCGTATTATCACTGGTGCACCCTGGTTTGTCCGCAACTCTACAATTCACCAAGATTTAAAAATTGATTCTATTGACAACTATATTACTAAACTTTCTAGAAATTTCTTCAATACCATTGCTACTCACGAAAACCCTCTCATCAAGGCACAAACTATATTTACGCAATTGAATGGAAAATACAAGTATCCTTTCTCTACTTCTAAATGGAATCGAAGCCTCAAACCACCATAATTTCCTGGTCACTTATCGCTTTTTAGATATTTTTTTTCTTCAACGCATATTTACTGATCATAAATTTCTTGTTACATTTCCATCACCGATGATTTACATTTTCCTTACTTTCTTCTTTTTTTTTCTCTCAAATCATACGATTATTATTATCTATTTATCATGACTTTTCTTTTCTACTGCCTTCACATACCATTGAGTAGATGAACGATTTGCGTTCAGGCACTCGACATCTTCATCATTGTTGAATACAGATGTCGAGTGCCTGAACGCGAAGCGTTCATCTACTCAATGGTATGTGAAGGCAGTAGGAAAGAAAAAGTTATGATAAATAGATAATAGTAATCGTATGAATTGAGAGAAGAAAAAAAAGAAGAAAGTAAGGAAAATGTAAATCATCGGTGATGGAAACGTAACAAGAAATGTATGTATGTAAAATATGCGTTGAAGTAAAATATCTAAAAGCGATAAGTGAGCAGGAAATTACGGTGGTTTGAGGCTTCGATTCCATTTAGAAGTAGAGAAAGGATACTTGTATTTTCCATTCAATTGCGTAAATATAGTTTGTGCCTTGATGAGAGGGTTTTCGTGAGTCGCAATGGTATTGAAGAAATTTCTAGAAAGTTTAGTAATATAGTTGTCAATAGAATCAATTTTTAAATCTTAGTGAATTGTAGAGTTGCGGACAAACCAGGGTGCACCAGTGATAATACGAAGAAGTTTGTTTTGAATAATTTGTACAGATTTCTTGTTAGATTGTGCAGCTAGACCCCAGATTGGGGCAGCATAGGTAAGGATAGGCCTAAGAACTTGTTTGTAGAGAAGAAGTTTGTTTGACAAAGTTAATTTAGAAAATTTATTAATGAGTGGAAGAGTGAGATAAAATTTTTCCAAGATTTTTCTTTTGATTTTTTGAATATGAGCTCGAAACGTAAGTTTATTGTCTATAATTAAGCCGAGATATTTAATATTAGTTGCCCATTCAATTTCTTGATCAAAAAGGAGAGATTAATATATGGTTGTCTGGCGTGTCCTTTTCGGAAAATGATAGCTTGAGATTTAGAGACATTAATTGCGATGCGCCATTTAGTTAGCCAATCCTCTAGGATATTCAGAAAATTTTGAAGAGTATTGATGACATAAAGAATAGAAGCACCTTGGGCAAGAGCAGCAGAATCGTCAGCAAATAGGCAAGTGGAAATGTTAGTGCACTGAGGAAAGTCGTAGGTAAAGATATTGTAGAGAATAGGACTTAGCACGCTTCCTTGAGGTGTACCAGCACAAATACGACCGATTTTGGAGAATTCATTATGAAGTCGAACTTGAAAGGTTCTATTTTTAAGATAATTTGTAATGATAAGTGTGATCCAAGTTGGAAATTGAAGTTTGATCATTTTGTAGATCAGTCCATTGTGCCACAATCGATCGAAAGCTTTTTGACATCTAGAAAGACACCTCCTGTAAAAAATTTATAGTTATATCCTTCAGTGATGATATTGGTGACACGTAGAAGTTGATGACAAGTTGAGTGATGTTGACGGAATCCAAATTGTTCTGTTGGAATTATGGAATTTTTATCGCAAAAAGAAGTAATATGTTTCACTAAGAGTTTTTCGTAAAGTTTTCCTACACAGCTAAGGAGACTGATGGGCCGATAATTTTGAGGAAATTTCCTATCTTGGCCAGGTTTAGGGAACATGATGATATTTGCTTTTTTCCAGATAGGAGGGAAGTAGTGATATTTAGTACAGCTGTTGTAGATTTTTGCAAGATGAGTAATGGCATTAAGGGGGAGACACATTAAGGCTTTATTTGGAATGTTGTCAGGTCCAGAAGATTTCCGAATGTTGAGATTCTTGATTAAGTTAATTATGTCAGATGGAGAAAAAAAAAATATTGTTATGATAATTTTGATGATCAGCTAGAAAGGAAGTTACTGTATCTTCAACATGCTCAATTTGTGAGTAATCGCAAGGTTCAGTGTTTTCTTGAAAGGAGAGTTCAAGGTTTTCAGCAAAAGAGTTCGCTTTATCAGAAGATGAGAATATAAGACCTGAGTATCCAACCAGTGGAGGAATTTTGGGATATTTTTTTGGTAAAATGTTTGTTAATTTTGAAGAGAGAATTATCTTCTGGATTTAGGCCAAATAAAAATTCATTCCATCTGTCATTTTTTAATTTGTGAATCATTTGCTTTATTTCTTTTTGAAGCTTGTTGACGGATTGCTTAAACGGAGGAAACCTGGTATCTTGCCATAATTTTCGAATTCTGTTTTTTTCCGCAATTTTAGAGGTGATTTCAGTCGGAAGTTTTTGGTGTGGTGTACTGAGTTCTTTAGATTTGCTAGCAAGGTTGATAGCAGAAGTAACAGCATAGTTAAATTTATCAATTAATTTGTCAATATCTTGAATATTGGAGATGACTGGATTACCAGGAATGCTTTGAGAGAGAATTTTAGTAAAAATATTCCAATTGGTAGTTGTGATTATGCTATTGAGGAAGGGCGTAAATGAATTATGAGAGACTTCAACTATCACAGGGTTATGATCACTGGAAAGATCGTTGATAGAAGAAGCAGGTCCGGCGTTTAAATTTTTACGAAGTGCGATGTCAAGAGTACTATTGCAAGGATTGTGAAGGCAGAAATATGTGGGATCATTAGGAGCAATATCATTGAATGCATTAAGATTTGTCCAATCGAAGAAATATAACCATTTATGTTGCTGCGTCCATCATTCCATGCAGGATGCTTGGAATTGAAGTCACCAAGTAGAAGTACTTGTTGATTGGAGTTCGCTATTGTATCAAGTTCTTGTGTGAGGAATCTACCAATTGGAGGGCGATAAATGCTAGCAACAGTAATTTTTAGGTTATTCTTGAGGTTAATAACGATAGCAGAGTTTTCAAAGCTGGTTGTAGTAAAATGAATTTGATGATGATTAATATTTTTATGAATGCAGATAGCAGTGCCTCCTCCTCTGTGGGTAAGACGATCGGAGCGATAAATGATATAATTTGGAATTTTGAAGGAATCGCCTGGCCGAAGATGTGTTTCTTGGAGAGCAATTACATGCGGTTTATTTTCAGATATAAAATTTTGTAATTCATTAATTTTTCCTTTCAGACTATTGGAGTTCCAAGTCACGCATAAGATAGAATTATTGGTCGATCTATTGAATGTTATTGACTGGTTGATTTTGAAGAGCAGTTATTAAAACAGAAAGATTTGAAAGTACCCCAACTAATTGTTGCAGAATGAGTGGAATTGGAGGCGTTTCCGTGGAAGCCTGCAGAGTATTGGAAGAAGTAGTATGGGGAGAGGTCTGGGTAGGAAGAGTTGGAAAGTCATCTGAAGAAGGAGGAAGAGTTAGAAGCCTTCTGATGTGCGGGAAGAGACAATTGGTTGGAGTTCTCAGGCTTCATTTGTTGTGCTTGTTTTTAAGTCTCTCCGTCCAAGCGTTGACCTTCGGGGGAGAAGCAGGAGTGAAATTAGCAGGGTTTTAGGACAACCCGAGAATTTGCAGTATGCTCTCCTGAGGAAAGGGCGCATTTGGGAGCTTCATCTGGCCTTTTGGTGCATTCTTGGGTGGCATGAGGTCCAGCACATTTGAGGCATCGAGGGTCTCTTGTACAGAATTTGCTATGATGATAGAATTCTTGACATTTATAGCATTGGTTGGGTCCTGATTTTCTTCTGAGGGGTTCAACTTTGACCCTAAAGTAATATAAGGTGGATAGGTAGAAAATTCTTTTATTTTGTTCATTTTTGGTAGAACCATTAGGTACAGAAGTAGATTGCCGGTACCAGCACGATTACGAAGTGGAGTTATGAATTCAGGATGAAAGTTGCGAATTTGGAGTTCCTGCATGATGACATCAATTGGGAGATCTGAAGGCAGTCCGCGAATTACAACTTTAAGTTGCTTTTCTTGGGGCAATTCAAATGTATGACTTTTAAGTTTCAGGTGATCAATTTGCTTCCGTATGGATCTGTAGTCATCAGGTGTGGTTGGAAAAACTTTTAATTTGCCTCAGAAAGGCGTCCTTCAATCTTTGAATTTGTAATCTGGTTGAAGTTCTTAAGAATTTCAGTAGAATTTTGTATGTTGTCAATTATAATTGGAGGAACATATTTAGTAGTATGGGGTGCAGGACAAGAAGAAGCAATATTATGGTCATTAGTGAGATCTGTGTCCATACTGTTTTCGTCAGATGTAATTTATCAACATTTTTGAAATGTCTTCAATTTTAGCAGGAGGTATGTTGTCTGCATCACTAGGACCAAGACTTTCATCGGGGTTAAGGCAAGCAAATTTGGAAGATAACTTGATAACAGTGGGATCACTGGTATTAGGCCGTTTAGCTAAATTTTTTTCTTTGCTTTTGTGTGATCTTAAGTTTTTCTTTTTAGTAGGAGTAGTTACCGAGTTGTTTGAATCATTGAGTTTCAGCAAGATCAGACTCATTTGCTTCCTTAAGTTTTTATTGGTAATATTAGAAAGCGTAAGTTGTATAAAAGATCTAAATTAGGTATTTGAGGTTCAATTTTTAAGCAATTTTCAATGTTGTTCAGATGATCATTGAGGTTTTCGCACTCAATGAATGAAGAAAAAATTGTTAATGCTAATATTATGTTGATCAATTTCTTGAATAAAGTTAAACGCTGTCGGGTTAGTATTAACGTCAATTAAATGAAGCATACTGGTTGATTGGTCAGCAGGGGAGAGAGACATGGTTGTGCTGTTTGAGGAGAGCGAAACTCCTTCGACAGCAGCCATAATAAAATAAAATAAGCAAAACCAAATATTTAAAGAAACTACTGACTAAAACAGAAAATAAATATGCACTTTACTGAGTAAAGGCAGTGAGAAACGCTCGTAGCTAAAAAAAGCCCGAACAATTCTGCGCCTACACAGTAAAATACAGAAGAAAAAAAAAGAATTCTAGAATTTAGCTAAAGGTTCTAAAAAAGAATTCTAGAATTTAGCTAATTCAGTAAAATAATAACATAGAACCAAAGAAATCAAATAGAGAAAGGTAATAATGAGATTAAGACAGAATAAGAGAGGAAAAAATCACTTACCAATGAGGAGAAACATTAAAAAACAAACAGATTTGAGGGAGAGGAAAAAAAAACACGACCGCTCAGCTCAAAGTCCAAACGATCAATTGACATCTTTATTCAACAATGATGACCAGTCTTGGCAGCTACACAAAATATCGATTTTTTGTGTTTCTCAAATTGAAGAAACATCGAACAGTATTTTCGCTATTTTTTTTTGTAATTTAATTTTACGATTTAATTTTTGTAATCCATTTTGATGCTGCATTTTGGTTTGGCCAATAGTTGAGATTAAAGATGACAAATCTCTCTGAAATTGTTTTTCTCTAAATTTAACTGTGACCATCAGTATTGCAACAACACAACAACAACAACAACAAAACAAAAAAAAAAAAAATGTTTTGACGACGAAAGTTTCAGAAATGTTGTTTACATAGTTAATTTTCTTTTCGGTTTTTTTTTTTTGATTCAGTACCATTTTTACTCTCTAAATATAAAAACTATGCTTGTCTTTTTTAAGACAAGCAACTGTCTGGAACAAAGAGCCATCTTTAAATCATGTTTTAATGCAATTATTTTAGTAGAACATTAAGGTATTATAAATTTGCTATTACTCATTGAAATAAAGGTTTTTTTAGTAATTTTATTTCAAATAAAAAGTTATTTAAATTTTGATATCTTTTAATAAAATTTCACGTTCTATATACACTTTCACCATATTTGTATCATACATGTTAATAATTATATAAATTAATTCTTGTATTTTGTATCATATAGATGTAGGTAACTTTGTTTTAATTGTTTTGCCGTTGCTTTCGTAAAACTTATTTATAAGTTTCTCTTTCAAATCACAAATATATTTGCCCTTTCTTCCTCTGAGAATACATCGTAAGTATGTGAAAAGCGCATTTTTTAGTTTATTTTGCTTGTGAACTATCTATATTCTAAAATAAATTTACTTAAAGTTTTTGATGATCCTGCTATTTTTGAAGAAGTAAATACAAAATAAATTTTGAAATGATTTAATTTTAAAAGTTGCATTTATTTGTTCCACCAAAATTGTAAAGTTGTATCACATGTATAAATAAATCTAATAATAAGCAACATAGCATATTGAATAAATGAATGTATTAAATACTCTTTTTATTATTAATTTGATGTATTTATAAGATTGAATTTTTTAAGTAAACCAAGTAAAAGTCCATGTCTATTGAATGCTCACATGTCAAGCTTCTATAGTCTCTATGAAACATAGTAATATTCAGTTCTATACTTAAATTAGAATAATGGCAAAATATTACATGAAAGTTGGTTCACATAGTTATGAACCTACATTGTTTTTTATAAGATTTCTTAATGTGCAGGATATTTTAGAAAAGAGGAGAAATTTGTTCATTATAAAATGAACTCCTTGTGATTTTACTTGGAAATGTTCTGAATAGCCTAACCAATGGTACAACTTTTCAGTATTATCTACTGAACAGAGGCTCTTTATATATTTGTAACATATTTATAAACTTTCCTGAGTGATTTCTCTTGCTATATATAACAAAATAATATAAGAAACATTGCAACATCTAATTGAACATTTGACAAACATCAGTTTCAAAAATATCTGGAATCAAAATTTTAGAAATTTACTGGCAAAAGTAGGATGAAGAAATATCATTTGTTCAACTGAAAAATATCCTTTTCCTTAAATGTGAATGTAAAATTGGAAACAATATCTTTATTTATTAAAGTAGCTGCTGAAGAGGTGCTGTATGAAAAATATCAAAGATTATAAATGCATTCAGGAAGAAAACTTTCATGGATAATAGAACGCTGAAGATTATTGCTGCTGTGAAGAATTAACATTCGAATTTTTTATTTTTATTTAATTGCAATACATAGTATCACCAAAGAAAGTATTCTATTGGCTGTGCTCAGTTATTATGAATAAGTACCAATCGAGATGCAATTTTAAAGATAAAAGTTAAACAGTTACAAAATCAGTCAAATAAAAATTGTATGTTTTTAAATGTTTTAATTCTTTAAAATGAACATTTTTTTACATATTGGATTCACAATTTTTTTTTTTTTTTTTTTTTTTTTTTTTTTTTTTTAAATTTACTATATTTCTACTACTTCTGAAGAAGATGTAGCATTCTAAAATGATTTCCATACTCTAGACTTGTAGGCATAATGGAATAAAAATTAGCCTATAAAAGATTTAAAAAATGATTGCAAATGTTATGAAATGAAAATAAATTTGCTTTCATATTCTGTGGGAATCACTTTCAACAACTGTTAACAGAAAAGAAAAATCTTCACTTTTATTTTAATTTTAATTCAACTGCAAGTTTTTTTATTACAACTTTGTACCTTTTCTTAACACACAGCTTTATGGGAATATTTAACTTTTATATATAACATTTTAGGAATATTTTCATCACTCTTACAATAATTAATCATTTTAAATATTTTCAGGAATTGTCATAAAAAAATTTGCTGATAATTTCTTATTTCAAAATCTTTACCTACATGCAATTAATAATTTTAAATCAGATCATTTTTTCTAACATTTGATTTGCTTCTTTATTTTTATAATATGCAAAATTTAAAGAATTTGGTTGAATTGATGTATTAAATATGAAACATATTTTATTCATTTAAATTATTTATATAAAGTATGGGATAGTATGTATCCATATTTACAAATCAATCATACATGTAAAGCATAATTTATGCTACTGTTATTAAAAAATTAATGTATTTGATTTGCTATTTTGATAAATTTAATATTTTAATATTTTTTTTTAATTTTTAATTATTTAAATAAGAATTTTGATTCACAGTATAGCTATACACATTTTTTTTTTTTTTTAATATTTTATGGAAGGTATATTGTTTGAAAATGTTTAAAATGCAATTTTGTTTTTTAGATAAAAAATTAAAAAAATGTTATCATCAAAGAAGAAAGATCTAAAATATTTAAGTGATGGTGTAGCTGGAAAATATGTTAAAAAAGATACCCCTCCTGATTTGCCAGGTAAATATCTATTACCTGAATTTTTAAACAGACTTTTTTTATATATTTATATAGTTTTTTAAACCTATATTTAAGATAAGATATGCTTGTCAAAAATATTTTTTTGCCTATTTATTTCTTTGATCTTATATATATATATGAACCTTTAACACAATATATTTGTTGAATAATAGTTTATATAAATTTAAAATATAAAACAATAAAGCAATGCTGCAAGATTTAGAAAGCTAACATTTCCTAGAACTTAATTTTCATTGTTTGTTTGCTAAACAAATGTACATTTCTATAAACCCTTTTTTTAACTATATATATATATGTACAAAATAATAATAATAAATAAAATACACTCATGTCCATAAATTAAGGATAATGAAGTTCAGGCAAAGAAAGAGACAGAAGCAAAACAAATTTGACTTATTTGTAAAGTCTATTCATTAAACAAAAGGCAAAGAGCAAAAAAGATGCTATATGTTTGACATAATTAATAAAAATTGCGATTTTTACTCCCTGGAGCAAATTTCAAAAAAGAACTTATTTACAAAAAACTGTATAACATGGTTAGTATGATGGTTAATATGGAGTATGTCTCCAGGACGATGCAATACAGGCCTTACAACACCTAGGCATGCTGAGTATCAAATTACCAATCTGATCTTGGGGAATATTACACCACTCATCAATAAATGCCCTCCAAAGTTCCGGTTGACAGGTGGGAGGGGGTTGATGGGTTGCAATTCGTCGGCCAAGCATATCCCACACATGCTCTATTGGATTCAAGTCCGGTGAGTATGCTGGCCAATCCATACGGGTGATATCCTTCAATTGAAATCATTCGTCTACAATGTTTGCACGGTGAGGACGGGCGTTGTCATCTATAAACAGAAATTCAGCACCCATGGCGTCCGGAAACAAATGTACATGTTGTTCCAGAATGACATCCCGATAGATGTGGCCTGTCATCGTTACACTCTGAACACGCAGGCCAGTTCTGGAACCAAGAATAATTCCTCCCCAAACGAGCCATCCTGCACCACTGTAACGGTGTCGTTCAATGGTGTTCTCTTGGTGGTAACGGGTACCTGGCTCTCTCCATGTGAAAGTCCGCGAGAATCAGACTGCAAACTAAACCTGAACTCGTCGGAAAACATCACACCAGACCACTGTTGTGGTGTCCACAATGCATGCTCTCTACTCCAGGTTAATCGCAGGCGACAGTGAGTTGCGGTAAGTGGAACACATCTGACAGGCCTAACAGCATATAGACCAATGTTCCCTAAGCGTCTGTACACTGTCTGCCTTGAAACTGTCGTACCTGTAGCTGAAGAGAGCTGACGAGACAGGTCTGATGCTGTGCTCCGTCTGTTTCTTTTGGCAGTAACTGCTAAATACCGGTCCTCATTCGGCGTTGTAGATCGGGGGCGACCTGTGCTATTACATCTACTCACATTACCATCATCTTGGAATCGTTGCAAAAGCCTGGAGATGACACTCTGGGCAATTCCAAGTTTCTGATACTTCCAGCTGGGTACGTCCACATTCCAGTCATCCGATAATTCTACCACTTAAAAAATCATCCAAATGCTTCCTTTGTGCCATAACTGTGCGGTTATGGCACTGAAAGGCTTTTAAAGCGCTTGTGAACAATTTTACTTCTTTACCACCATTCCTTATATACCCCTCTCTTAAACTCTTGTCATTGTGACATACTATCCGTACCATCTGGTGGTTTCCTGTAATTTGCATGTTCTTCTTCAAGATGTGTGTGATAATTCTGCAGGTGAAATTTTTATTTTAGAGTTCAATTTCTGTGTGATTCTGAATTATCCTTAATTTATGGACATGAGTGTAAAATAATTGATTAAAAGAAGCTGATGGGAGGCACCTACTTTAATGTGTCAAATATTTTTTAAATAAAACTTATTGTCTTGAACATTAATTAAAAAAAATTTTTGTATATGATCTAATAAACCCTATTTAATGTTTATTATTTCTGATAGACATTTTCATAACATTCAAATTAAGCAAAATAAAAATTTAATATTCTAATTAATTTTTTATCTTCTGCAAAATAAAATTTTCTCTTAAATTAACAACTTCATGCATTTTGCATTATTTTTCAGTTTTGAATGTTTGGACTGCTGTTAATCAACAACCACCAAAAAAAGTGATTTCTCTCACCAGAAGATTATCCGATAAAAGCTCTAAAGAATCACCAAGAGAATTACGACCTGCTGCCCAGCCCACTTCTTTGGCCCAAAAATGTGCCAAAGCCTCCCAGAGTCAAGTGCAGCCCATCTCTAAAATAAGTCCCCAGAGTTTGCCATCAAGTCCAAACATTGGTCCCCTCCAACGTTCTTCTCCAGTTTCTCAGCCTGTTTCTACTGTGACAATTGGTGCTCAAAGAGGTGTGCAAAGTCAGTTGCCTTCTTCCTCTGGTTTTTCTGGAAGAATGTCTTCTGCAACAAGAGTAGATAATTCATCTAGGTAAATTCAAAATGCTTGAAAAATCTATAGAAATAAAATATAAATTATTAGGATTTGTTATTAAATGTATATATAAATTAATTTTATGGAACTTTGTCCAAGTTAACCTCATAAGTGATTAACATGAATTAATAATTATTTTACGACTTATTATTTACTTATTTGTGCTTTGTTAAAAGAGTTAACATAGACGTAGAAACTCAATGTGTTGTAATTTTTAATTAAATAAAAGCATATTTATTAAGCATTAAATATTAAAAATTGTTATGACAAAATCATCTGGTGTGCAATATATATACATTGATACCAATTTTAATTTGTTCCTGATATAAGAAAATTTGAACTTCTTTTTCAAGAATTGCTATATTTCCCTAAGAGAGCCAATTTAAACATAACAACAAAAATTTGAAATAATAACTTAATTTTTAGCGATAAAAAAAATATTGTAAGTTATGAAAACATATTAAAAAAAAATCTGAGCAAGATTTTATTTTGATACAAAAATATTAATAAATGGAACACCAAAAGAGTTTTTTGTTAGGGAAAACAAATTCTGATGGAATTTTATTAGAAATCAAAGTTTTTTTCAATAAGTTTTGAATTAATTTTTTTTTTAAATTGGTGTCTTTAAGAAGGTAATAAATTCTTTTTAAAACTGCATATGAGTGATAAAATTTCATAAGTAAATTTTATCTAGATTGCAAGACAAATTTTTTTGTTGAGTGAAAAAATTGCTAAAAAGAGATTTTTGTAAGATAATTTTTTTCGATCAATTAGAGTAAAAGTATCCATTTTAAGTCGCGATATTTGAAAGTGCATTGCTTATATTTTAAAGACATAAAATAGTTGAAAAAATCAGTTAAATGGACTGGATGTTGAAATTCATTTGCATGGCAAACAATAATAAAATCTTCATATGGCATTTTTTTTAACATTATTTAGATTATTAGATTATAATTAATTAATTGAAAACTTCAAAAGTTAAGGGAATGAAAATGACAATTTTTTTTTCCCTTGGCTTGTCAGGAATTTTTTTGGTGAGCTTTGCAAGTCTCTGTTCATTTTGATTTTAGAAGTTTTACAGATTTTAATAGTATAACCTTTGTATAATAAGACCATATGATGTCTCATATTAATATTATTTAATTTCTTTATCATCTGTCAGTATTATTTTATTAATATTCTGTATAATTATGCAAGAGTATTTTCTTTTTTGTTGTCTTTATCTTCTGGGAAACCTTTGACAGTACTTTGGATTTAATTCTCTGGTTTAAGCAAGAAAAATTTTTGTCCAATAATTTTTTAAATAAAAGTTTTCAGAAAATTATTTTCTTAATTAAATTGAATTTTTTTTTTTATTTAAAAATTTCATCAATTGTTTGTATAGTATAGTCCTTCTTTAGCTGTACATTGCTTTTGTTATTATTTTATTGTTCAAGTATTTCTGTCATTCTCACATTCTCTGCTAAGGTAAAAATTTTCTATTTGGTCAGTTATAAAATCTTATAACAGTTTTTAGGAAAGTTAAATTACATGATCTATATTAAACTCAACTATCTATTGTTTTATAAGCTGAAATGGAAGTCAATTTCTATTTGACTTTAAAAAAAATATTTTGATCAAGTTTGGAATAAAATTTTAATTCACTATGAGAAAGTTTATGCATGTCTTTTTGTTTTTTTTTATTAGAAATGCATAGAAATCAGAAATGTTTTGTACATTTCAAGTAATATGTGTAAATTTTATTCACTTATTCTATTTTTAATATTCTTATATTTTTCCATTAAATACTTAATGTAAAAAATATTTTGTTTCATATTTTGTAGGTTGTGTTCCAGCTCCTCTGAAAATTATCTTCGTTTTAACTCCCATGGGCAGCTAACAGAAACAGAAGCTCTAACACAAGTTCCAGCTTCTAATTTATCTCGATTTCAATCACACATATATGTAAATCATTATGTACGGAATTCCAATTCAGAAAATGATTGCCGAGTTTGTGAAGTTGATAATGGTTAGTATTCAATGAAATTTCATTAAAAGTTTAAGGTAATTCACTGCTGTTTGATAATAAACTTGAGACTGTTAATTCGAATTCTGTTAAAAAGTTATAATATTTAGTTAATTTTTATGCATGACAAAGTCATTTATTATGACACTTTTTTATTTTAATGAAACAATGGTTTGTATCAAAAATTCACAAAATAATTAGGAAGACAAAATTATAATCATACATAACAATCTAAAAAAATTATATGTTTCAGGTAATGTAATTTTATTTACATCTTATATGAGTAAATTTTGTCATTTATTTTAATTTCTTCCTTTTTGCATGCATTCTAATTAATATTTTCCCATTAAATATTTATTGGGAAAAAAGGTTTATATTTTTAAGTTGGGTTCCAGCTATCTTGAAGATGATATTGTAGAAACAATTTTTTTTGTAAATGTATTTGTAAAAAAAATTGGGTGTAAAACTACATTAATTGTTCACTACTGCATTTCTTACATATAATTTACAAAAAAATTTTGATGATAAAAAAAGGAAAAAATATTATATAATCTGCAATAGCATATAAATTACAATAATTGTTTTATTTTCATTTGTTTATATGAGCCAATACAATTTTTTTATATCTTTGACTGAGAACTAAAATTATTAAATTACTTTTTTATCTTCATTTAATATTTTTCAAACTTATCATTTTTGATGCCACAATAATATAAAATATAGCATGCTTTATTTAAATAAAGGATATAAACTTGAAATAATTCTAAAATAAAGAAATGTTTACTTGACGGAAAATGGAAATAGAATCAAGATTAAAATGAAAGAGCTTCTGTTGAAAATTCAAGAAAGAAAGTTAAAGTTAAAAAAAAAAAAAGATTCAAAATCTGTAGAGTATTAATAATTTAATTGTGAATGAAAAAAAAATTTAAAAATAAAAATCTTGATTCAAAATCACAATTAATTATTAGTTTGTTCTTCTAAGAATCATTTGTTGTCACTTCATTCATACATTTTTTTATCAACATATAACATATCTGTATCTGCATACACACTTATATACATCAACATATAACATGCATCACAAATTTTCGTAAAAGCACAACAATCTTTCATCATTCATTTTTTTACCTCTATATTGAAGCCGAGTCTATTTTCTGGGGCTGACTTTTACTAATATTTCTTGAAAAAAAGTTATTAATTGAAGTAAATTTATTTACATTTATATAATTATATTATTATTAATACAATTATGAAACATTTTATTAAATTCTCGTGATGATATTTAATATTATATGGCTTAGAAAGATAATTAACAGTTGTACTATTTTTGAGTTGTGATGCATTATCTATCAAAACATTCTGTTGTATAAGGAATCAATTTTATTCCATATAAACTCTGCCACCAGTACATGAATGTGTTTCAAGTTATATTATATATTTGTAAATATTTATCCTTTCTTAGATGGTGTCCCCATCAAAACCAAAGAAGAAAATCATGTGAGTCATAGACGTCTAACTGTTCCTGCAGCTGTCTCTATCATTGAAGTTCCCGGTAACATAAAAGTTGAACCTGAACCTCCTCCTGAAATAGCATATCAACAGGATGACAGCATTCAAATTCATTTGTATCATCAACAAATACGAGAACAGTATACTCCCGAGCTACACCAAGAGAAAGTGGATTCTATTCATTTTCAACCCCAAATTGATATTGCTAATGCTGGCCAACTTCTAGGTATCATTGTTCATTGTTTTTAATGCAATTGTTAGAAAAAAAAAAGAGAAGTTTGTTAGAAGTTATTTAGAAATTCAATATTTATTATTTAATGAGATATAGAAATTCAGTATTTATGGTTATAGACAATTATATTTCTTCTATGTGTATGTTTAAATATTGTTCATTTGGCATGGATCAATGTATTAGTAATTTGAAATCAATATAAAATTCAATATAAATTGTATAATTAATTTAATATAAATAAATTAATATATTTAATTATACTAACTTTTATATCCAAGTGGGATAAGAAACAACAACTCAATTAATTATGCAATATAAATTGTATAATTAATTGAAATCAATATAAATTGTATTCGACTTGTTTAGTACATGGAATTTTACTTTTTAATGAATTGCAATTTCTGTGTAATGTCTTCATCTATTTTTAAGCTACTGTTTTCATTATTTAAGGTTTAATATTAGTTATTTTATTCATAATTATTGGAATTTTGATGAAAATATTATTAATTTATAATTTTTTTCTAAAACCATTTACAGTATGTCTCTTAACATATCTAGCAAACATGTAAAGGGGACTGAAAGAAGCAGATTTTATAATGGAATATGTGTGTGGAAATTTTCATGTAAGTACTAGTATGTAAGAAAGATATGAACAGCATGTAAGTAAGGAAGATAAGTAAATTTAAAAGAAACAAACGTTTTAATGATTAAAAGTTTTACAATAGGTGCTTGATATAGTGATCACCAACAATAATTCAAACTTCATGGAGTGCTTGGAATGCAAAGTATAAGAAAAATATTAGGCATGAATTAGGATTCATTTCCAGCAACAACTTAAATTCTGGCTTCATCAACTCAATGGAACTTGTAAATCATTCTCTTAATGTGTTCATGAAAGAAATCTATACATGTCAAATAATGGCTAAGAAACAGTTCCACCCCATACATTATAAGTAGTGTCGAGGTAATTTCTGAAGTTTTTGTTGAAGTGAGCTGGGTTTCCATCGGGATATAACCACATGGTGTATATAGATGATAAACATCAGAAAGAAGTTCTGGCAAGATATCTGTAGGAAGATGTGGCCTAGAAATGTACATAACATGTCAGACATTTTTGCTAAAATACCCGATCCATGCACTGCAGCTTTGATTCTTGTTTTTGATGGTTACTCTTTCAAGCACTTACTATAAAAAGTTAAATCATTACAATTTCTTTTTTTTTTTATCTTACCTGTCTTTCTCATTTACCTATTATCATATCTTTCCTACATGCTAGCACTTACCAGTGTTATTTCCACATACACACTCCATTAAAATAATCTCCTTAGTTCACTTATTTTTACCTAACTTTACATGTTTGCAAGGTATTTTAGATACCATGTATAAAGCTTTAATTTAAAAACCAAAAATAATACTTGATAGCTTGACAAAAACAAATTGCTATATTTTACAAAAATTTATTTTCCTAATTTTTAGATCAAAAGAAAAGTAGGAAAACAATTTAATTTTTTAGAAATCTGATTTCTTATAAGTTAAACAGCATTCTTGTTTTATATGACAGTGATTCAGTTTTATACAGTTTATATATTTATTTTGACAAATAAATCTTTTTTCTAAACATTTATTCATTGGAAAATCATCAACTTGTACAGAAATTGCTACAATAAAGCAATTTATATTTCCATGTTTATGTAAAAATAATACATGTATAACTCAAAATTAGTATTTTTGTATTAGTATGTATAATTCATAATTAGTGTTTTTGAGATATTTAAAATTAATTGATAACATTCTAATAGAATAGTGACTAAAATTTTAGGTATTTCATAATAGGATATGATTAATTTTTGTAGCCTCTTAAATTCGGTTATTTTCATTTTTGCAAAGATAAAAATAGAAAAGCTTTTCATATAATTTATCAGATTATATTAAATGATTTCAATGCTTCAAAATATTTTGGCTTATAAAATATTTTAATTCAATGCAGAAAAGTCTTATATAATTTATATACCCTATTAAACAAAATTTCTACAAGCCTTCTTTTATTTCAGCTGCAACTAACATGTACTCTCATACATATCAAAATATCCCTGAGACCTCTACCCAGCTGCCATACTCAGCTGCATTTGTGACCACAACCCGAGTTCAACAGTCTCTAGCAAGCAGCAGCAACATCCAGCATTCTCCTTTAGCTGCCCTTCCTAACTCTCCAGCTGTTCGGGAAGGAGATCAGCAACTGGTTCCTATGGGCAGCTCGTCCTCTGTGTCCATAATTCCGCCCATTGCTGCTTCTGCATGCTATCCAGCTGCAGATGAGCTGCCCCTTCCACCTGGGTGGTCGGTGGATTTTACAATGCGTGGACGGAAATACTATGTGGATCACAACACAAAAACCACTCACTGGAGCCATCCTTTGGAAAAAGAGGGCTTGCCAACTGGTTGGGAAAGAATAGAGTCCCCAGATAATGGAGTGTATTATGTCAAGTAAGATGTAATATTGTAAATGGATTGGTTATAGATTGTCATTGGTTTATCAAATTCTGCAAACAAATTATAGTGTTAATTCCCCAGATTATATTTTAAATTCATTATTTGAGAAAACATTTAAATAAAGGTTCAAATTATTTGTAATCATGTTTCAGAAGGCAATATACAATTGAAGAATATCAAAATGATATCTATGCCAGTGTTAAATCCATATGATTATGCCTATTCGAATATAATACAGTGCATTGAACAAAATGAGCATGTAATTTAATTATAACTGGAATTTATTATACTACATTTAAAATTGATGTAGGCAATTTTTATCTTTGAAAAACGTAATTTTATTTTGTTTTATTATCGCTTTGTTTTATTAATTTATTCAAATCCTCATGTGTATTATATAAATAATGTAATTTTTAAGTGCTTTCTTTTTTTCATTTTAATTCTTTTGTGAAACATGAAAAATATGTTCATAGAAATTTTTTTGTTATTTGCATTCTGTATGTTGCAAGTAAATATCCTGTTTAAATGTATTTTACACAACAATTTGGAATGATAAAAATATTTTTTGTTTCACATTAATTGTTCTTTAATTGAAAATAAGATACTTTGTTTTTTTTATATTTCATTATTGCCAATATTTTAATGAAATAACCAAGAAATACATTATAAATCATAATGTAGTACAAACCAGATCATATTGTAGTATAATTTTTGAATTCGTTATTTTTTTCCTGATTTCATTGCTTAAAAGTTTATAGAATTGAGATTATGTAAAGGTCGTTTTATAACAATTATATTTTAAATATTTAATAAATTTCGGCTCTAATCTTATTTTAAAAATTCAAAGATGCTAAAAGTTCTTCATTTTTTAACAATATATATAGATAAGTTTTCCCTTCTGAAATTCATTTTGCATTGCAGTTTAAAACTAGTAATATAAAGCAAAACAAACATATTACTATTTGTTTGTTTGGCTCTACTTTGATGTATGTTATTTTTTTAGTCATATCACCAAATTAGCTCAGTATGAGCATCCTTGTGCCCCTCAGTATGGACAGAGCAGTGCCGTGATGTACCAGGCATCGTTGCTGAGCCAGCATCGGCAGCCACCCCCTCGCCATACCAACTTCCATCAACACAATGTTATAGTTCCTGCTAATCCTTATCTCACTGAAGGTAAAGATTCTCTGTTATATGATTAATGTATGACTACATATAGAAGAAGGATGTCTTGAGCTCAAAATGTAGTGAAAATTGCTACCTTTCTTTTTAGTATATTTCATTTCCTTTTATTATTAATAGAGTTGATAAATATGAATTTCAAACTGAAATATTCTATATAGGATACATAAAGTAAAGGTCCTTATATTTGTTTCGTTTAGAAGTAACATTTCTTGAATTTATAAAGCAGTATAAATAATACATCATAGCATTCAATCATCTGATAAGTCACTGATTTCATTTCCTATCTCTAATTGTTATCTTACTTTTTTAGTAGTTTTAAAATTATTGAGAGGAGAAATAAAATACGATTAAACTCATTCTGATAGAAAATTAGATAGATAACTAGTTATTTTATTGGTATATTTTGAGAGAAGGCACAGAGAGCTAAAATGGCCAATGGGATGATTTATAACCTATAAGTTGAACTCTGAAACTTTTTTTAGCAGACTGAGGACTAATTGGCTAGCCCTCTGGCCTTTGGTACTACAGGCTTTCAGGTTCGAATCCTGGCCTTGGCATGGATGTTTTGTTAGTGATTCGGAATCTATGTTAAACTGTCGATCCATGTCTAATTAACCTAAAGTGTGCAAAAAAATTACCATAGAGCGACAAACCTGAAATTTTTAATTTCTAAATTGTTAATAGCCACTGTTAATATAAACTGGTTTACAATGCTTTCCCAATTTTTAAAAGTGCAACTCTAAGCTTTTAAATATTTGCCATCCTTATATTGAAACTTAATTTTGGAAGCACCGTTTCTAATAGTTATATGCTGCCAATAGTTTCTATAAAATTCAATTTTGGACTTTAAATTGCAGTTGGAGGTTAAATTGTCAAGTTCAATATTTATAGAAAAAAAGTACTCAATGAATAATGCTTCAAAAAATAATTGTAATGCAATTTCAAAAAAGGCTTCCTGTATCGGCTTTAAATAAAAATGGCGAGAATGATATGTATTTAATAAAATGGTTATGTTATGAAATATATATATATATTTTTTGAGTGCTATTATGCAAAGTAAATTTAAAATGTATTGAAATTATAAACTTGCTCCAAGTGAAAAATTATGTTATCCACTGAAAACTGCTGATTTCAAATGGGATTTTTTTAGTGATGGAACAATCTTTAGTGATGATCTGAGACTTCTCTACTTTGCATTAAAGACTTTCCCATGTATGTTTTTGAGGATTAAAATTCTTTTACATCTTATCTAGTTGAAAATGGGAGGAATTGGAAATTTCAACAAATTATTAAATGATAGCTTTGTGTAATGTATCCCCATACTTCCTGCTCCTAAAAATGTTGTACTAAAAGTTTTGTAAACATCTTTGATCTGTAAAGTTAGGTGTAAATATTAATTATTAAAGTGAATTAAAGTTCCTTAAAATTATTATACTATAAATAACTATATAAAAATTAATTTGTTATAGTATATGTAATAGAATTTGGCACTTTAAAGCTGAGAAATAATATTAAAATTGATTCAGGGGCATTCCACTAGATTGATCAGTGGGGCCTTTTTAATTTGTTTTCTTTTCATTATGGTTTCAACAATTGTTCTTACACGTATATTGACTGTTCCAGCAAGCTGCTTCTTAAATACTGTTTGTGATTAATATATATAAACACACACACTTATATACATACAAATATTTTTTAAACTATTTTTTTTTTTTTTTTTTTTTTTTACAGAGATTCCACATTGGCTGTATGTATATTCCAAAGCTCCTACAGAGTTAGATCATAAGCTGAAAGTAAGAATACTGATTTGAATTTTTCAAAAACATTTTTATTGCATATTTAATATTATTATTTTGGTAAAAATAAGATTGTTTCCTTTTCTTTTTTTAACCTTTTCTGGAATATATATAAAGTAAGCTTGTAATTTTTCTCTTTGTCTGCTGTAGTTTATAATTTTTTTTTAATTGGAAAATACAACCTTAGAATCATAAAATCTTTAAATTTAGTATAAATCTATGTTTTTATATCACAAAAAGGGGTGAAAATAACTTATATATTCAAATTTTAAGATAATATTCTTTTTAATTGTATAAAAAATTTACTTACATTTATAAAACTCAACACATTTGCTGTCATATATGGGAATACTCATAGGTGGCAAACTGAGATATTTTTCTCAGATATGTTATAACTCGTTATTGATCTCCCACACAAAGTGCTTTGTTTTCCTTCACATACCTGGCAAAAATATCTTGTTTTCATACCTTTTCTTTGGTCCACTACAAACTCTTCAGGACTTTGTAGGTTGGCAAAAAGTGACCATCCAAACTCTTTGAAAGGAATGAATTCATCTTATTCTTCAATAAAAAAATCACTTCATTCCAAATTATTTGAATTTGTGACAAATTCAATGATGCATGTAAAATTAATGAAAAATAATGTTGCTGCAGTTTTGCATGCACAACACAGGTGTAATTGTTAATTGTGTTAAGTGTTATCTTGTAGAAGGGGGCAAAAACATAGGGAGCAAAAATGCATATGTTAACAATGAGTATACTGATGTGAATTTATTTGTTCCTAAAAGTAATCTGTTAGATCTATATTTAAAACAGAAAATAATTTAAAAGCATTAAAATGCTGATATGGTCTTGGTGTGTATACCATTTCAGCCTTGGCAGCGAATGTGTTAAGTAATCGTCACTTAATGCTTATTATGCCTTACTTAATGTTTGTTAGGAATTTATATTCAATATATTTATTTTAGTTAAAAAAATTTTATTATAAATTTTTTAAAAAATCCATTTTGAAATGCTTTTAATGATTGTAATTTTATTAAACTTGTTAATATTATTTTCAATATAATTTTGTTACCTGTGTATAAAATTTGTATTAATATATTGTGAAATTATTAATAGTAATACTTTGGAACTATTTCTTTTAACTATCATTCAATTTTGTTCCTTTTCTTAAATACTTAAATTGGTGCAATAGTGAAAGATAAACTTTTTCTTTTAGATTTTACCTTTCATTTGTCTTCTTACAATTTCA
Source organism: Caerostris darwini (assembly GCA_021605075.1). Taxonomy (NCBI): domain Eukaryota; kingdom Metazoa; phylum Arthropoda; class Arachnida; order Araneae; family Araneidae; genus Caerostris; species Caerostris darwini. The sequence continues at coordinate 42,865 of BPLQ01010995.1, read as the reverse complement.
ATTTTGTTTAGAATTTAAAATTTTAATCTTATTGCTGTAATAAGATTGTCACAGTAGGTGATATGAAAAAGTTGTATAGCAAAAATAAAGGATTATATTAAGTATGCCATATTTTTTTGAAATTTTTATTTTCGTTATTATTTTAAATTCTCCTTTTTTTCCTTTCCCCTTCCTTTTAATTAAACTTGCCATTTTAAAAAGCATTATGTTATTTACTGAAGCCAAATTATGCTGAGTACATCTGCTAGTATATGTATAGTTTTGTATGTTTTCCTTATATGTAACAAAATATTTTTGTATTTTATGCATTTATGTAAAATACTTAACTTATATTTAAATAAAAAAACATGAAGTGTGTTTTTTAAAAATAACATATTTTTATAAAAATAAATTATTTGTTTCAGTGGGAACTCTTCAAACTCCCTGAGCTTGATTGCTTCCAAGCAATGCTGAATCGACTGTATCGACAGGAGTTGGAAGGCATTGTTATGAGCTATGAAGCATATCGGCTGGCCCTACTTAAAGAGCTGGAGCGCTGCTTGCAGGAGGGAAATTCATAGCACTCCAATTTTCTGTGAATGTGGTCTTATTAAGCTAGGAATAAAAATCACACACTTTTGATAATTATTATAGTGAGATGAGGTTGTGATACAAATTTCTGAAGTGACCCATGTCCTTAACTTACAAATTGAGCTTAAATTTTAGGTTGTGTAAAAGCAGCTGTTTAATTTTAATTCTTGACATGGATCTACCAATATCTGAATATTTTTGGAGCTATTTTCTATCTATTATGAATGAAATTGACAATTGTCTGAAGGAATAAGTGCCTCTAAATTTTATTGCTATACTTAAAATGGAATCTCACATATTAAATATAATATGAAAATATTATATTAAATATATATAAATATAAAGATATATAAATATAAGGATATTAAATATAAAGATCTGATCATGCACATTTAAGATTGATTAGTATCTTATTATGAAATTATAATAAGTATTTAAGAACATAATTATTATTTTATGTAAAATAAAATGTTATGTTTTAATTAAATTTTTGCTAGTTTATTATTTTTAAATTTACAAACTCGTAAGAAAAATGTTAAACAATGTTTCAGAAATGAAAGTAGATTAAACTAAGAAAAAATTTGAGTACATAAATTAAAATTAAATCCAACATCATATAAAATTATTTTTCTTCAAAGACTTGTGTGAAAATATTTAATATAAAATATTTTATGAGAGTTTCTAGAATAGAATTGTTATTTAATGCAGGCAGAATTTTTAAGGATAATGTTTGTTAAAAATTTAAACAAATAACAGCAGTTTTTAAGAGAGAATTTAGCAATTGCCTTTTCAAGATATGTTAAAATAAGTTTATTCATCCATATTTTTCTAAAAATATATCACTATTTTATGTGCCAAAGTCTGTGTTTCTTGTGTAAGTCATTTCATTAAAATTGTTATTTGTTGTTAAAAAGTATTCTTTTCTTTTTGAAATATTGTTTTTGTGTGATTTACTTTAATTACAAAGTTTTTCATACTCAATTCATATTTAAGTGCATTATATTTTAATTTAAAATTATTTAATAGTGCATTGAATTTAAACATTATTTTGCTTAAAGGCAGTGTGAATTTGCAACATTCTTTTTTGCTTGATTTCTTCGGTATTCATGCTGTTAAGGGGATGAGACCCTGTACAATTTCTCAGTTAATCTTAATAAAAAAAAATTTTTTTGATTTTATATTTGAAAAAAAATATATAATTATCTCAAACTTTTAAAATACATTACGACATTTGAAAATATAATGTGATAATTAAGAAGTACTTATTAAACAACATTTTATTTAAATTTATTTTTTGTTGTGCACATCTTTGTTTTATTGTTAAAAGTTTTTTTCAGTTAATTACAATATCCTTCATACATGACAGGATTTAAAAATATCAAACTAAATATTTTTACTTTTTTTGTCATGATTTTTAATAAAGATGGGAATTTGAAATAATTTTTAATTGCTTCTGACATGTACTATTTGTAGTGAAATAAGAATATCAAATTTTTGAATGTATCTAAAAATTGAAAATGTTGGTGTATTAATTATTAAAATTTTTTTAATGTTTTGGAATTCACAAATTTTTTTACAGTTTTTAAGAGTTGTATTTTATTACAATGGTTCTAAAGATCCAAAAATATATGTCCCATGTTTAGGAAAGAAAGTGCTGCTTCTTTTGCTTATCAGAACTTGATGGCAGAATTCTAATTTTGATAAATAATGAAACTTCTAATTTATAATTCAGATCAGATAATGATTATATCCTATTCTTTTATAATAGCTGCTATAGATTTAATGTTCACAAGGCTGCTTATACATGGTAATCTTTAATGCAAATTTGAATTATACTAGTAATTTAAGAAATTAGTTTCTTCCTCCATAAATGAAAATAAAGAGTATTCAAAAGTTAGTTGACATTGAAAAAATATATATTTCATTGAATAATGGTTTGAAAAGAGTATGATATTTCCAGGGATGCATTAAGCGAGTACTATCGAGCGAAGTTGTATTTAATACCAATAAAAAGAAGAACTATTTTGCATGATTGAACTCCAATGCTCACGAGAGTTAAAAAAGTCTTGCATTCTCTGTATTGACAGATCACATGCTCAAATATTACACATGTATAGCTGCCAACTAGAGTAGTTTGACCATGGAGTTTGTGACTTCATGCAAAATTATTATTGAAAAATAAAATGCAGTCTGAGGCTAGAGGCAAGCTTCATTCAGAATTCTTACAAATTGTAGAGTAATAAATTACCACATGATATAGATGAAAAGTTGATCTTGGAAAAACGACAGTTTCTTGCAGCCCGTCGAAGTATAATAAAATTTCTGTTTCTTTGCTATGTATTTTGGCTATTCACAGCAATGGGAATATGTAAGAATATTTAACAATGTATGGAAAAAAATAGCTAGTTTAAAACACTAAAAATTGTTAAAAACCAGTAAAAATGACAGCTTTGATGAAGGCAAAATCAGGTCTACAAACAACAAATTTTTATCAATTCCATCAAAAATCGATAGCAAGACATTTATAGATTATTTGCAGTTAAATTTCATCTATAAGATATGTGCACTATTTCTACTGACATGTATTACTGTCCAAGTATTGCTACTCAATAAGGCTTATATTGAAAAAAAATTGATTCTTATTGATAATTAATTAAGTATCAGCTTCTAGGTAAAATAAAATGTACTTATATTTTTCACGAAACCCTGCATCATATTACGTATTTTAATATAATTATTATTGTATGACATATGACATTTTTAAATGTTAATTAACTTAAGAATTACTCATCATGACAGTCAATTTATTTGCCAATTCAATATTTATAATAATTCATATTATTTAGTAAAAATAATACGAATCAGATATTATATAATATTTTTTATTAATTTGTATTAAAATGTATGACAAATATATAATATTAAAATTTTTATATTCGAATATTATATGTATTTATTTTCATTGGTAATTTAAAAACATTAACATGGAGACATTTTTCTTTATGCTATCTGTGTTATCCTTTCTTTCCATGCAGTATAATGTGATTGATACAATATGAGCTTGAAAACATTTTTGTACTAAAAAAATCATTGTTAATATATATATATATATTTTATACATACAAAGAAATTCTTAATTCTGTTTTGTACATTGTCATATTACTTTAACATAATCAATAAAATTAAACGTTCACAGTTGAAGTTTTTTATTTCAAGTGATTAGAAGTGAATTTTCAGTTAGCTTTCGATGCTAAGTTATTTTTGTTGCTTCATTTCCCGGAAATGTACTTTAACAATATTCAAAATGTATTTATTTTCTAATAAACTTTATTTGAAAATATTTGCATTTACTTCTACTTGCACATTTTAATAAGTTTAATATGATTTAAGATTCAGCAAAATTTTTTGTAGATTTATGTGACACAAACTTATTGACTCCTAGCAATAAGTTGTGATATATTGATTAAAATGAATAAATGTGTGGGCATTGAACTTTTATAGACTAGGAAAAGTAAAATCTAGAAGATCAATTATTAAAATTCAGAAGTAAAAAAATTTACTATTAAAATAAGCCTTTATTTGTTAAAGAAGGAAATTCCTTGAAAATCTGCCGTGTGAGATTAAGGGGAATAAAAATGTTGTTTTAAACAGAGAAGAAGAAACTTTGAAAATCGTAAATCTCCATTTTGTGTTGCTGTAAAGTGCTCATCATTAGAAATTTATCAAACATTATCTAATAATTTGAATTCCACAAACCTCTGATGAAAACCAAATTGTAAATTGAGTATGACATAATGATTATGAAGTTTTAAAAAATCTCAGTTATACATTTGAAACATCAAATGCTACATTTTTTAGAATGTTAATGATATGTTTTAATTATAATTTAATAATTTAATTATAACCTTTAATGAAGAATTTCATTAATTTTTTAACTTTTTTATGTTAACTGTCACATATTTAATTATATGTTTTATTAAGAAATGCAGTGTTCTTGGATAATATATCTTTCTAAATTAAATTGAATCTACATATTATGCAATATTTTTTTGATGGTTTATGTAATAAAACTTATTATAACTTAACTAATAATAACTTAGGTAACTTAATAAATTGATTAAAATCAATAAATATGATTAGATAAACTCGGCTAAACTTATAGCTAATTTGTTCAGCAAAACATGAGTAAATAATTTGCGGCTTCTTAAAAATATTTTTAGTATTTATATCCCTTTTATAATTTCACAACTATATCAGTATTGCATGTATTCTGTTTACATATTTTTGCAACATTATGTACAGATAATTTGCATCATTTTACAATAATTTGATAATTATTAACCAATTGGTTTTACTGTTAAAGAATCTAAAGCATAAATTTAAGTTTCTTTAAACTTTTTTTATCCCGAAGGTCAATATCTATTAAATCACTACATATCTGCAAGTTTTGAAAAGACTTTAAGCTAAATTAAAAAACAAATTTGACCAAAAAACTCACATTTTCAAAAAATACATTTTATTTCGAAAAAATTTCATACGATAATCATATATATGTTTAATAGTTTTAAACACAAAAAATTTGTTTTAAAATAATGTGAGACGAAACTTATATTCGTAAAATCATTTAAAATGTAAGTAATAAAGTCAATGAAATAATTAACACTTATTTGCTGTCATAAAATGTCACCATAATCTTTCATAAACGAGTGAAAATCAATGGCAATCCCGATAAATCAGTTGATGTACAATATCCGTCGCCGACAGAAAAAAAGAGCCCATAAAATGGCAGTACAAAAATTCATATTAACTGATTATCTGATATACTTCGGAAAGCGATTGGAGTCTTCAAATATATATATATATATATACGTAAAGAATAAGAAAATCCGTGTGCTTGATGAAAAATAATTCTGCAGAGTAAAAAAGTCAAAGGAAAGATGTTGAGTAACATGTACTCCAATATCTTTCCGTTTATTGCGAGGAATTTTGGGCAGTCATTGGGTGCTTTAATGCAAAAAAATTCTAAAAATAGCTTCACAGATTCCTTTATCACACTAAAGTATCTGCAACGCAATCTTATGGCATACCATCAAAAACCCGAGCTTTTTAGGGAAAAAATTGATACATCACAAGCAGCCTGAATAACTGCCCTTGCTTTATAAATAGGTTTCTGGAAGAATTCTTCACTTATTAAGAAGTTAACTATTATCAGTAAATAAAATGCTTCTTAAAATAAAAGTGACTGTGATGCAAATAACAGGAATTTCCTTCTTCATGTAGTGTGATTACATTTAAATATGGAGAATTTTAAACTCTTGTTTTGGATCAGGTGATTCGAGAGAGTGCTAAGTTCTGGGAAGGGTGTAGAGTAAGGTGTCCCAGAAGTACTTGTTCCCCCACGTGAGGTAGCTGGGGCTCTGAAGGTACACCTGGATATCTTCGGGCAGCTCTGCGTCCTTGGGAAGGTCATCCATTTTGATGATGATGATGCGGTTCAAGTGGTTCTTGAGACCTTCTATATGGGCAACTCTGAACTCAAACATACACCACTCGCTCTCCAGAAAACTCCTGCGAAAGAAAGACAATGAAAAACATTTAAAATAATAGCCAAATCCATTGAACAAGTAATAAGGTACAGAAGTAAGTGGTGGTATTTTACAATTTTTCATTGAAATTGAAATTGTCAATTTTTTAAAGAAATTGACTAGTTCAGGAGGCGACAAAACAAACGGGTTTGGTTTGTAGCTCTACGGTCATGTTGTTCACATTCTAGGCTAGTTAGCCGGGGACCTACAGTTTAATGTGGATTCCGGACCACTCACAAACATACAGTCCATTGCCAGAATTCGAACCTGAAGCTCGTGGTACCAAAGGGCAGAGCGCTAGCCAATTAGCCCCCAGACAGCTGAGAGCCGAAGAAAAAAGGTTTATTAATCATCATGCATCTCATTCTCAGCACGTGTTTCAGTATAAGGATACGTACTTGGAAAGCACGAAGACAGTCCTCTTGGAAACCTGAATGGCCCGCAAGATATTGAGTTGGATGAGCTCTCCCGCCAGAAAGTGCTTGTAGTGGATAAACAGCTTCACTTTGGGATCCCTGGCTTCAATCTCTATAAAAATGAATTCACGCTTCAGTTAGTGAGAGTATTTGATGTGTTGAGAGTGTTATAAATTTATATCTGTACTCAGGATTTAACAACTTTTGAATAGTTTCAATCGGTAAAACTTTATCGATACTGAATATCAAAAGTTTTCAGAAAGTGTCCGAGATTTAACAATTGGATAAAATAGAGAACATTTTCCAGGCTCATTTAACAAGACTACATTCGCGCAAGATACTTCTAAAAATCTTTAAAGTATTCAGGTTAAATATGTAACATTGAACTAGAATACGTTAGAATGCGTTTATTGAACTAGAATATTCAATGAAGTATTATGTAATTTTTTTTTTAATCTCACACATTTAAATTTGCTGACTTAATAATTCGTGGATCTTAACTGTTATCCTCGATCTTCAAAAGTCTAATTGTACCGCAATTTATTATTAAATATCAATATATTAAAAATATCTTTACATTAATCTATGCTTCCACACAGTAATGTTTACATTAAGTAGTTGTAATAATTTTTGGAAAATTCATGGTATAAATTTCCGTCTTTCAGCTTATCTCATCTGTTGACTATGATGAAATAATTGAATCGCAATTTATATTTAATGCAGACATTAAAAATCGAGTGAAAAACACCGAATTAAATTACAATGGTTGATTGTAATTTAATTCGATGATAATGCACAGAGATTATAATTAACCTCGATGATAATGCACAGAGATGATAATTAACCTCGATGATAATGCACAGAGTATCCACAAATTTTTTGGACTAAATTCATGGAGAATCATAACTTGAAAAAAAATGTTTTTATCATGTACATTTCTTCTTGCTTATGTATGACATTATTCATGGCCTTCTTAATCGTTAAATTTGACGCTTTACGGTTCTATAGTAAAATGACAGTTTAATTATGTGCCTATGTTTACCTGAATGCCTTATCGAGTGCAAATAACAAATGGATATTTGTGATGATATCTTTCTTTAGATAACGAAAAGTATTGTGTAATGAGCCAAATCTAAAAAGAAAGGCCATGGCGATTAACAATTTCAATTTTCTTTGTTAGGAACTGTATGTTGAAAACTGTTACTGTACAGAAGAATTCAGGCAGTGTATCGCCTTTTTTTCCTGTAGCCTAAGGCACTTTATTTCTTCATAAAAGTTGTTTACCTATGACCTGTTCTATCTACGACGAGTAAATTGATGAATTATTGCGTACTGATAAACAAAATATCGTCACTTTAATCGAGACTTACGAAGCTGAATGTTCACTTAAGAAGAAAATTGCAGTTGTCTCCAGGAAAGCATCAATTTTCCTTTAGTCACAATTTAATTGAAAAAATCTGGGTTATTGACTTTTATTTGCGAAACTTTATTGCTGTTTTCAGCTGACCTATCAGATTCTTTTTAGCGCATGTTGGAAAAATGGTTTAAAAATAAACGCAAAAAATTTTTTTGATTAGGCTGGTGATATTTTAGAAAAACTTTTAAAAACAATTTGAGATCTAATTATAAAAAACAGCTAATTATTTTTAAATATATAATATTTAGAAGCAAAAATTTTGCAACCTATTTTTATATGAACAGTATTAAAATAAAAAAAACTCTTCGTCCGTTTTTTGCCATGACTTTCTCAATTAGTTTTGCAATGAAATACTCACGTTCAATGAGTTCCGGAATGACGACGTCCTGGTCCTTGTGGCTGAAGGAGATGAAGGCGTCGAACTCCTTGTCCTTGTCGATGTCCTTCTCTTTCACCCAGGTCACCCCGTGGGAGTAGAGCCACACCTTCACGTGCATCTGGTACCGCGTCCAGGCGATTTTTCCACCGGCCACCATCAAGAGAAAGCCTTCACACAAAAATGCGATTTTCATTATCACAACTGATTGTCTAACGTTCATTATGATAACAATGATTGATTATTGAAATCTCAAGTCAGATGACAGTTAGCTAAACGATATTCAACTAAACAGTTTAATCTAATTGAATCTATCAACAGTGAACAATTAAATTTTGTTTCAAAGCTATTTGAAGAATGAATGAAAACTCCTTCAGTTGCACTCGCGTGTTTAAACAAACGTTATTTTTAGCATTTTATATCGCCTCGGTAGGGATATATAACATCGATAACGATAGAATCTTATGAAAGCAACATTTTAGTTTTACAGAAATTTTACTTTTGAAAATCCTAAAAATCTCAGATTTTATTTATTGCTTTAACAAAATTTGAGATCAGTTTACACTGATGTCAAATGTTTCACAAAATTTCAGAATGGAATACCATTGCATTTATTCTTAAACAAAATATCTCTTAATTATGCTCAAATCATCAAATCTATGATATTGCTTAGAATTATGTGTGAACTTTATTGTGTAAAAAAAAGTTCAGATATGAATATTCTTGTTTTGATATAGTATTGATGCGATTCAACCCTACTTACCAGGAACCAAGACAGCGAGCGTGACATAGAGGACGGTGTTTTCCGGGCAAAGATCAAGATCTGTCAGAGACCAGATGGCTTTCTCGGCGAACACTGCACTCTTTTTCTCATCCGGTCCACACTTGGTAATGTTGGCATCCTGAACCTGGATATAATAAGTAGAATAATATAACATGAATCCCAAGTCATCTAGGTGCCATGTTTTAAAGAATGTTTCCGTCTATTATCTATTGTAATACAGTAGTTGATTACCCTTATGTTAAAAGGATTATAATAGGCCACTGGCTCTGTCGAGATTCTATCTAGAAATTTAATTAATTAAACTATTATTTATAATCTCGAAACTAAAGCAAAGCCAATCAGACACTATTAGAGAATTAATTGCGTTGTGTTAACCCAGGAAGTTAAAATTTTACCTAAACGACAATCAGCATGGTGCGTGTAATGTCTGCAGGAATTAATAATCAGGAAAATCATAAACATAAACATTAGATTTATTCTAATAAAATTAGATATAAACAAATGAATTAATCTTGATTAAATGCAAACTGGGGCCCCACCAATATCATACAATTACAAATACACACAATACACTTAACATACTGCATTAAATTAAACAGAAAATAAATCAAATCATGTAATTTTTATCTAATACACATAACTCGCACAAGCAATTTAAATACAAAAAGGGACGACGCTCTAAATTCTACCTAGTGAGTTCATACACAATTAAGAAGGAGGAATAATTCCACTTTAGAGTTAAGCAGCATCTGATTTGGAACGTTGATTAGGTTCAAAATATAATGTTCAAAGGAAAAGATAAAATATTGTAAAGAAAATCAAACATTCAAACGAGTACTCATCACTTTTTGTTCTTCGTTGGAACGTTGAACCTCTCGCCCGCTAAAACCTCGACTGTAACGGCAAATTCCAAATGGCATACTCGTCATAAATACAAAAACAGATTGTGCTTTTCCTTACTAAGCAAAATTTCTGTCGCACTTTGCTGCTGTGATGTCAATCCCTGATCATCTTGTATTGTCTTGCAGCAGAATCCATCACCTGGTGCAGTAGCTAACCCTCCTTTTTCCGTTTTCAATTTCTATCCCTCCATCGTCCAGTCTCAGTCAAAGCCACAACCTCTCTCCACCACCGCTTGTAAGCCCGAACCATGACCGCGTCATAGCTGACGTCATTCCAGGCCTTGATTGGGTCGAGATCCCGGTTCCATCCGGAGAGAACGGAGCCTGAGGCTCAATTTGTACTTCATGAGGGCAGCCATCTTCTACCCTGACCACCGGAAGTCAAACAACAACCCCAACCAACAACTGAGTTTGAATGAAAATGGCACAATTTAAGACAGTTTTCTTTCTTCTCTTTCCTCTTTTCCTTTTTTTTATTACTATTATTAATCAAGATTTGAAAATGTTTCACACATAATTTAACATAATGCAATTTTATGAATATCAAAATACAATGACAAAAAAAAAAAAAAAAAAAAAGACATAATTTGCAACCAAATTTATAAACACCAAATACATAAATTTAAAACTACACATTTCCCACATTTCCCTAATTACGTCTCATTCACTGAGTGGGTGGATGACAGCGCCACAACAGCTCTCTCCAGTTGAAACTTGTCTTGAATCAGTTGGGTATTGATATAAAGACTACTCACTGAAAAGGACACTATTCAATCCTTGATGAGTAAAACAATGATTTTTATGGAACCACAAGAAACCACTATATGGATATATGATGTGACAGTGATTAGAAAGAATTCTCTGCTAGTAATCTGTATAAAATTTATAGTTGTGTAACAACATCTCTTTAAGTTTGCTTAGAATTTGCTACTCCATACACACCAAGTACTATAATATGAGCTTACTATCTGCCAGTCTTATGGCGTCGATTTTCTACAAGTTTTGATGCTCTTGTGATGCCAGATATCATTGTCATCGTAATACTTCTTCTGAATTGTTCTGATTTGATATAGCCTGGATACTACCAATTTAGAAAACAGAAGCAATGAAAAACCTCTGATTGGAACTGATTCGCCATATAAATTTATGATATTCGATTGATTCAATTGATTTCAATAACAAATTTATACTGAAATCAGTCAATCTCTCGATTTTTCCTTTTGCAAGATATTTCAGACAAAATTCGCATATATCAAGGGGTCAGTTTAAGTTACAATTAGAAGCTATCTTGAAGTGTCTATTCCGCAATGATTGCAGTATTTATCACTCTTCTAATATATAAAGTATAATATATCAGTTTTTTTAATATAAAAACTATATATCATGGTAGTGCGAGGTAGTGAAGTTGTATACGTCTTGGGGCTTTGTTAAAAGCGTAAAACCTCAGAACTCAGAGAGTTTTAAAATTGAAGGAATCCGATTGTCATGAGCAACTGTGACTGAAACACCTCAGAGTTTTAGAGGTACGGTGTCTAAACTCATTAGAAAGCCCCCACAGAAAAAAGACAAGCTCGCCAAAGCATAACAGTGGGCGGAAGGAGAAACTGAGTGAAGAGACCGATGGGTATTGAAGTGGACTGTAGTGTGTAAAAAGAAAACAACTGCAGCCAAAGTGACCGTAGAGATCAATTAGCATCTGGATTCGTCAGTGTTAATAATTGCAGTTAGGAGACATCTTCATAAACAGGGAATTTATAGCAGAGCAACAATTCCCAAACCATTTGTTACATCTGTTACTGCCAGTGGTGCCCCAATCACAACATCTGGTCAATTATTAAGTAGAAGACAGTTATATTGTCAGACGAATCATCTTTCACAATTTTACTAGAACAATATGGGTGCACGTTTGAAGAGCACATACACAAGCTTATGATCGGGATTGTCTCCTTCTAACTGTCAAGCATGAAGATGGATCTGTCATGGTGTGGGCAGCCGTGGCACTTTGCTGTCCCAATCGTAGCCCTGAAACGAAGGATCACTGGGGAGAAGTATAGAGATGTTTTAGCTGACCAGGCCCATCCTATGAAGCTAACTTTGTTTCTTGCTGGAGATGGAATTTTCCAGGATGCCAATGCTCCTATTCATGCAGCGGAACCTATCCAATCATGGTTTGATGAACACGAGGATGAAGTGAGAGCATACACCTTGGCTCGCACAGTCCCCTGATCTCAGTATCATCGAACCATTATGACCCATTTCAGAGCGATCAATCCAGAATCGATATCCTCCAACGGCATGTCTCCAGTGACGTTTACAATATCTCCATGAAGAATGGTTCAATAAACTTCTGAATACTATTCAGCACTTGTATGATTCGGTTCCAAGGCGAATTCAATCTGTTTTACATGCCAAAGGCGGTTCTACGTCATATTAGTAAAGGATTCCTCATAACTCTCGGGTTGTCCATTATTTTGATAACTACCTGTATGTTATATATAGTCCCATAAAAATAATAATCTTAATAAAGGAAACAGGAATTCTTACATTTCTGCCATACTGAGTTATTCTGACCTCAGAATCTATCACAATTTCATATATGAGTTAACTGATATAGTAATGATATTTGGTTGGCGAACTTCCTTTATATCTTAGCGTTCATGGTATGCGCAGTTCACTACTTTGTAGGGTCCTTGATGTCTCGAACGCAATTTCAAATCAGTTTTGAATTGTAGGTTTTTCATGGCAACGAAATTACGAATTCTTTATATAAATGTGATTGTATTTTGGTATAATTCAGCTACATAATCTAAACTTAAACATTTATTTATGAAGGAAATTTCTTAGCTTATAAGGTGAACATTATTTTTCGACAGCAAAATCATTTTGAAATCCATTTTATAATTAAAATAATTTTATTATGGAAATGAATACCAATTGATTTTGATGTCGATGATTTTAATTATTTTATAAGAATTTCCTAATAATAAAGAAAAGTGTAGAATATGAGAGGGATCAGTGTATTTATGTTGGCTACAATGGGAAGGAAGGGAATGATTACAATAGCCTTTATCTGCATTCACAAAATTCTAGTATGCAGAGTTTTTCATTTAAATTCCATGAGTAGGAGTATAGAATACTGAGATGTCATGTTTACTCACGATGTCAGGCTTGGAGATAATCCATTTCTTGAAGTTGATGGTACCGCAGTCGCAGTCCCAGAGGTTTCCTGACAGTGTGACCCTGCTGAGATTTTCCTGGGAGTTCAACAGACCCGTGGGAGGAACGCGGAACTCGTTATTGGCCAAGAAGAGATGCACCATCCCTTCGGGAAGACGAGCCTCTTCCACGGAGTGTAGGCTGTTGTTCGTTACGTCTAGGCCTGCTATATCGTCCTGGATTTCAAGGTTCGTCCATATCGTCTTAAAGGAATTCTTGTATATAATTTTGTATTTTATGGGAGAGGAGAGCGTCATGGAAGTGGAATTCTAAAAAAAAAAAAAAAAAAAAAAAAAAAAAAAGTGCTTTTCATTTTTTGCTGGGATGTCCAATCCGCAGTCCGAAATGAAGACAAATAAAACGGTTAACCATTTAAAAAAGAAAATTATCAAACATAAATTTGAAAAAAATTAGAATGAGAATCTTTCTGATATTTATAAAAAGCTATCGAAAAATAATTTATGATATTTTTCCATCTGTAAAATTTGTTGAGTCAATAAGCTCATACGATGGTAAATTCGAACTTAATTATTACCCACTTTGATCAACACTTTAACCAGCATGGTTCATTAATACAGCATTCTTATAAAAAAGAATGAATTCAAAAATATTTAACTTGGTCATTGGATTCATTTAGATTTTGATATATTGGAAGAAAATTCGGAAGTTGGATCAGCATTTATTGACCCAATGTATCATAATCATTGTGGGATATATTTAAATAGTAGGTAATATTTGCACGAGCTGATTTCCTTGCAAAAAAAATTGCCTTAAGGCTTGAAATTAGAAAAAAATTGATATGCTACCTCAAGTAAATCCCCTTCTATAGCTTTAAGAGTGTAGAATAATAAATGAGTTCAACTAGCTCTGTACAGCATACCACTACATTTATTGCTATGTTAAAATGGTGTTGCATTATTTAGACATGAAGAATTTTGACAATTTGGAAGTGAAGTGGCACTCCATCACAATAATGATGGCAGAAATAGAAAAGGTTTAAAACAACTTAGAGATCAAAATAAAAATATAAAATCAGAATAATTTTTTATAATATGCTCTTACTTATTATCAATTAACCAGAAATATTCTGTCTTTCTTCCAAATAAAACTACAAAAAGCATTATAAACCTAACAAAATGAAGTATATTCATCGAAGTAAAAACCATTGCACATAACATCCTTTTCCCAGAATAATGCAAGCCCATTTATTTCATTCGGATTAAAAGCTTGATACCTAAGAACAAAACAATGTGTCATTTCTGTTTTGACCGTATGTAATAAGCCATATTTCTATTTGTCCATATGGTATTAGTCAGAACTTGTGATATGGGATAACCACAAGTTTTAGAACGTGTGATCATATGTTTCCACAACTTAATAAGATCATTAAGGGCCTTTTTTGGGATATGATTTTCCCTTGTAAGCCAAGAATCACGTCGTTTCGTGTTCACCAGTATTGATTGCTCTTAAAATTAATAGTTTAGCTGAAAGGAAAAAAAATTGTTTGTGAAGAACGGGACTTTAAGTTTCCACTATGTACACAACATTAATTTTCTTAAGATGAAGTTCAGCTTTTGCATTTCAGGGAATCAAATTTATCTTTTTCTACCAAACACGGAAAGCCAGTATTTGATTTTCTGTCTTGAGATGAATGCATGAATGCTTGTTTTTGTAACAGAAAGCAAACGTTGATGTTTGTATTCTTCGAGTTTGCTCCAGTGGTTCTCCATCGAAACCATTCTCCATCAATTTTAATGTGGTAAATTATGTGATAGTATCTCTGAATGCTATGCATTACCAGTGTTAGAGTACCAACGTATACTTGCATTAAAACAGGATCACAACAAACATCCTTCAAAGGTCAACCTAAGAAAGTCAAAAGTTTTAAAATCTCTAAGTTAAGGCTTAAGAAGTTTCTCTGTTCTGTCTGGTTGTAGCCCATTGGAGTTTAGAACAGAGTTAGTAGTTGAACAAGAAAATTAAACTGAAAGGGTTTGTTTATATGTAGAGTATAAGATCATTAAACCCTTATGGAATAGTTATTCTCCATGAGGGCGAAGTTTGAGTATTGTGAATCTCTACGTATAATCTGCTCGAAACAACTTTGGAAACAGGAACCAATATGGTATCAACAGTACCAATTTAAACATTTACAATAGCATTAAATTAAGTTTTCTTCCATACTAATATAGTATGTTCATTAATGATTAGATTGAGTTGAACAATAAATATGCAAGCTTTCAGCACTTAAGCATATGCATCAAAATTTAACATTCATTCCCGTGATTAATATGCACATGTATCTAAACGCCATTTAAGAAACATTTAGGAATACAATGAATTAATAAAACAAAACAAAGCAAAACTGGAAAAAAATGGACCTAAAAAAACCATGAGAAACTGTCTATTATTATTAAAAGAAAACGTCTAAAAGAAAGAAAGTCTTTTATTTTTCTACGAGAGCTATCATTAATATCTGCAGCCAGGACTTGGTTTGTAAAGGTAGATAAATGCTGCATGTTGGATGGAATATCACCCAAATCACTGTACTTGACAAATACGTTTCAAATAAACTAAAGTAAGGTTTTATTCTATAAAAGTTTCTTCACACCTTAAGCAAAATATTTGGAAAATTAAATGAAAGAACTGCATTTGGATTAAAGGTGACGAATTCCTAAATTGGCAACTTTTTACTAGTTACAGAGTAATTCCTCATCAAAAACTGGTTATTTGCTTTAGCTAATACTACACACAAAATAATCTCAGGAGTTATATACATTATTATACAACATTTTCTTATTGGTAGTTTTAGTCCTAGAGACTCCACATATTGAAGGAGCAGAGATTAGGAAGAAACCGCAAAACAAAATGAGAAACTCTGTAAAATGAACTTTAACCTTTTCTGGGGCAAAGGATCCGTTGGCGGCGCTGAAGAGGGCTGGAAGCCGGGTGAGCCCCAGGGAGCTGCAGTCCACCGACATGAAATGCCTCTGGGCGTCGTGGGCGCAGAAGCAGCGACACCCAGGTGGACAGTTCGATGGGGGCGGGATCGGAGCGGTGTCGTTTGGAGAGATGCACACCGGAACGTCTACAACTGGGTTATCGGTTGAGTTCAAATGATTCAGGAACAAGAGCATCTGGCAGTCGCAATGAAAAGGATTATCTGGAAAATTAACAATTAATTATGTTTGAGGACAAATTTGCTGTAGGTAAAAAAAATGTCTTATACTTTAAAAAGTCCTTCAATATGATGAGTTAATACATAAGATAGACACACGATACTTATATAGAAGAATCATAGTCATTGCAAGAAAAAGAGAGACCTTTTCAATAAAATAATATCAGCATGAAGAGTACGACTTCTGCATTATATAGAGGGGGACACGTAAATATGCGTTGTTGACAGTCGAAAACGCAATAAAATGCATGAAAAATGTATCTAAAACGACAAATATCCATTGATGTATAATAACAAGTCATAAGTATAAAGTAATAAGATAGTAGTTCTAATAGAGCGATGGTTGTTTCCCATCAAGACCATCCGCTTGAAAAGGTCTTTGGGCTGGACAATATTGGTGTAAAGCGACAGAAGGCATATAAAAAATTTTTATTAAAACGTTTTCGATTTCACCTACTTAGGAAGACAAAAATCTAATAGCTAATAATAGAGTTCACTATCTGCCACTTAAGTGAAAAAAGGAGCTGGTCTGAATCTGTCAAAGAGGGAGAAGGTCTGTCGCAGAACAATGCAAGTACAAGGCAAGATTTTGTATTATATTCATAATCTCGGCTATAAACTGAGAAATAAATTTTTTCTCACTTGAAAATTAAAATTTTTAATAAAGTTAAAATCAACAACCAATATTTTAAATGCTTCCAATATTAATGGAATTATTGATCCAGTTCAAAAAATTTAAATGGTTTTTATCCCCTTAAAAGTTTTTATTTTTATTTTTATTTGTTTATTTTTTTATATATAGTAGTATTTGGGTTCTTCAACTTGTGGTTGCCGTATTTCCAAAGAATTCATTCCGAACAAAATATTCACTAGAAGAAAGATTAGACCCATAAATATTAAAAATTTACGCAATGCTAGTTAAGGAAGACTGGGCCTGAATGGCCGAGTGGCTAGCGCTCTGGCGCTCGGTACCACAGGTTTCGAGTTCGAGCCCGGGCCATGGTTGTTTGTAGTGGTTCGGAATCCACTTTAAAAAGTAGGTCCCGGTCTAATAGGATCGTAGAGCGTTGCGGGGGCATTGTTACTCCGCGTCCGTGGCTTATCTTCAAGTTACACGCCCCCCTGGGTAATGCAAAGTGAGTACGTCTGTGCAGCACTTGCCTTAAGGCATCCAAGACCAAGTTGTCTGTGTTTGCCAGCTGTATTATAAAGAAAATAAAGTTAAGGAGGACTTTTATTAGATAATGATTCTGAAGGAAGCCTGAATAAAATTAGAGATTTAAATGAGATATATTTTAATTTGAATCAAACAGGACTTTAAAGTTATAAGACCAAACAGAAGATACCTACATGTCATTATTTATAATTATTTGACTGATCTAATCGTTATGGAAATAACTGAAAAGTTTAGAAAACAAAATGATTAGATGGATGAGGAACTAGTATAGATTTTATACGAAAATATAACGGGAAGTGAACTTGTTATGCATTGTATCAATCCTAAGACTTTTAGAAACCTTTGATTAGAAAGAAAATTAATATTGAACAGACCTTAAAAGAATTCATGACAATGCAGTGTTATAACTGCCAGAAGTTCAGACGCAGAGCTAAATTTTTCAGAAACAAGAAAATATAAACATGTTTCGTGAATAACGTTAGTCTTCGGGAATTTTCTGGTGAATTTGGCTTTTGCTCGAAGAGTTTTGTAGTATGTTTTGAAGCACTTTTCACGTCTTGGCATGGGATTTTAAACATTTGTATATCCAATGGTTATAAGTATTCGTAGAGCCTTGATCAGTTCCTTATTCTTGAAGTTCCATATTCATTCTTCGTTTATGCTTACATTTTTCAAACTTTGATATATTCTTTTGGCTATTGCATGTAAGAAAGTTTCTTGTATAATTGAGAATTCTTCGTTTACGACCACATTTAACTTATTTTTGTATAATTTTTAGATATTCTTAAAATTCATTCTTTATAAAGTTCTTTATCTCTGAAGAGATAAAGAACTTTATAAAGAATTCCATGTGGCTATTGAATTTGGTCCATAATATCCATGTAGATTTCAACACCAGTCTAGTAAATTTTTAACGACAGAGGGGCAATCTAGGGGTGTATTTCAAAGCGAAAATAAAGAAACGTTGGCTTTCTCTCAACAACACATATTTTATTCCAGAGATCTCCCGTTACATCCAATATCTTCATTACAATTCATCATTCCACCATTTTCTCGCGCTGCTTCACGCAGCGCGTTGCATTTTCGCCATCTCTCCGCGTTTCTCTCTCGCGCGCAGCTACGGGGTTTCTTCCCTTCTTCCAGGGCCAGAGTTCGTCCAATACTGCCACTACATGGCAAACAAATCCTACAGAATCGGCTATCCTGCAGGTCACTGCCCTCAGTGACTTAACACACAAAAATCAAACAATTGGAGAATATCATTATCAGTAGTTTACATTAATAATGACAAATAATAAAAAATAGGAAATAATGTTCGAAAATACTATAAAATGACAATAAGTTCAATAATATCATATTTTAAAATACATGCGATTAATACTGATATCAAATTCTGAAATACATCAAATTATATGAATATCAAATTCTAAAAAAGCTTATACCACAGACAAGAAATAATAGTAAGACACAAAAACATATCATATTAATACAAAAAGTATTTAACATTAGGTATAATATAATCCTTAATCAAATTTTTGCATAAAAGGATCAGGAGGATCCTCTCCTTCCTTAAAACGTCTTCGAATACCTCTAATACGCTTTGAATTTTTCTTCCTACCACGAAATCTTTCCTTTGAATGATTTGGATCTCTGTATTTGGATCCGCGCAACTTAAAACCCGTTGATCTATCATATCCTTTAGGTTGTTGAATGTGGGTAAAACGAGGTATTCCGCCAACTGATACACCACGCGAGCGACGCAGTCCCTCATATTGCTGGTGTTTTCGACCATCACCTATCTTCACAACATTACGAGCAGCATATTTTCCAGTACGTTTACGAAAAACAACATTATTCTCTACTTTATCCCCAGATTTTACTTTTACATCACTTTTAAAAAATTTGGGAAATAACAGCTTTTCCCCTTCTTCAGCTTCGTATGATAAAAATCCAAAATTACCTTTAATTGTATCAACGATACCGTGTATTTTTGCTCTGACAGCTTTAACGTTAACAACGCATTCATCCTTCGCTACTCCCCTTTGAAACTGAACTACATCTTCCTTTTGTGGAAACTCATGCTTATCTTCTAAACTAAGGAGCTCTACCTTATCTCCTCTAGTAATACCAAATTTACCTTCAGCCAAATCTTCAATTTTTTTACCATTAGATACTAGAGACGATTTTTCTAAATGGGTTTCTTGACAAGGATCAGAACATCCTAAATGTTTAATAACACTACTCAAGACCTCAGATTTAACGACTTCTCTAGGTAACATTCTAACATGTGTAGGATACACTTTGTCTTCTTTCGACATAATTCTCCTAGATGTATCAATGGTTTCAGTTACAACTGAATTACACGAAGAAATAAGATCTGTGGGTTTATTTCTTACCAGCGTGTCACTAGTGTGACTCAGTTTAACCTCATTGCCCAAATTTAATTTGAATACCTGCTTTGAACATATCTTTGTTTCGTATTTACAAAATTCCACATTATCATTTACGAAATTCATTGAAGCCTGACCTAAAATATCAGCTCCTATAACCGCGTGAAACTGTAACTTTGCGGTTGGCACTACATGCCATGTCAAAGTGAAATTATTTTCATCTATAATAACTTCTTGTTGTATAGAACCCATAGTGGAAATCCACGAATTTCCAATACCCTCCAAAACTACTCCTTTATTAGAAACATACGGTATTTCACCACACACATCTTCACGTAATAGACTTACGGAACTACCTGTTTTGACAATTGCAACCACATTTCTATTATTCAACTTAATCTTTTGTTATGTGCATTTCTGTAAACATTGCAAAAGGGATATGAGCAGCATTAATATTTGAAGTTTCTTGATTTTCATTAATCGTTTCCCGATTTTTATTAATTCTATCAAACATTGAACTGTGTTTGTCTTGTTTTCCCTCTCTATTAGGGAGTCTATTCCCAACCTCAGTTTTTGAGTTTCCGAACACGTAATCTGACCTTTTGCGCATTATTTGTAATTTTTTAAATTCAAATTCACTTTTACGACGTCGTTCGTCTTCGTCTTTCTTCACATTCCTCTCATTAATAATAGTGCTTAACAACTCCCTACAAAATCTCTCATCATAATTGTCGCTTTTAAGAATAGCATTCTTGTAATCGATAATTCTAAAATCGGGATTTGTAGATATACCTAATTCTCTACACAATATGCTCAAGTCCTCTTTTAAACCCTTGGCTATGTAAGCCATTTTAAATTTCCTAAAATTTATAACTTCAAAACAAACAATAACAATAAATCAACTTCACCCTTAATTTGGTTTAGAACTCAAAACAAACACTAATCCACAAAAATATTAATAATCCAAATATAGAAAACATTTCAAATTCCATAAAATCAATTAGAAAAAATAATCTATAGCACACATCAGTTAAATCAATAAGTTGTTAAGTCAAATAGCACTTTCTACTCTATCATCCAAATACAGAAACATTTCTAGATATTTTACTAGTTAATATTAATTTATCAAAGAAAGACATATAAAACATATGATTCAAATGCATAGAATATCCCAGATTAAAAATAATGATTAAGTATTTAAAACAAATAAAAAATAGCAACTGTATAGACTTCTCTTTCTAAAATAACCTTTTAAATTTAAACGCAATGAAAACAATTACTTTTATAGTATTAGCTTCACTTTTAAGAGACAAAGAAAAATGCAATGCTACTTAAAATTAAATTATTATCATGCAAATATGAAAACAAATTATTGGAAAATAAATGTCTTATCTACAAATTTCATCCAATAGGCCAGGGTGGCCTGATACACAAAAAAGGCTTTCTTTTTCTCTGCTATAGCCGGGCGGCTATCTCCTTCGCAGAATCACTTATAGCCGGGGTGGCTATCACACTGTATCACTTCATCCAATAGGCCAGGGCGGCTGGATACACAAAAAAACAAGACTCCAAACAGAATCTCCAACACTTCTTGGCCAGGGTGGCCTTATCTCGCTATATCACTTCATCCAATAGGCCAGGGCGGCCGGATACACAAAAACAGAATCTCCAACACTTCTTTTGGCCAGGGTGGCCTTATCTCGCTATATCGCTTATAACCAGGATGGTTATCTCCAACGCTTCCAACAAAATGGCTTCTTCAACCGCTTCCGTTCAACATTTCAACGGATTCATCTTGGCCAGGGTGGCCTTATCTCACTGTATCACTTATCCAATAGGCCAGGGCAGCCGGATACACAAAAAATGCTTGCTAATTTCTGTAGATTTCAACAGTCCAACGAATTCATCTTGGCCAGGGTGGCCTTATCTCAGTGTATCACTTATAACCAGGACGGCTATCTCGAACGCTTCCAAAATGGCTTCTTCAAACACTTCCTTTCAATATTCACACGGATTCATCCCGGGACCTCTAGCACGCTTCCGCCAGTCCAGCGGATTCATCCCGGCCGAACCCCCAATTTATGTAGATTTCAACACCAGTCTAGTAAATTTTTAACGACAGAGGGAGGCAATCTAGGGGTGTATTTCAAAGCGAAAGTAAAGAAACGTTGGCTTTCTCTCGACAACACATATTTTATTCCAGAGATCTCCCGTTACATCCAATATTTTCATTACAATTCATCATTCCACCATTTTCTCGCGCTGCTTCACGCAGCGCGTTGCATTTTCGCCATCTCTCCGCGTTTCTCTCTCGCGCGCAGCTACGGGGTTTCTTCCCTTCTTCCAGGGCCAGAGTTCGTCCAATACTGCCACTACATGGCAAACAAATCCTACATCCATGTGGCTATTGAATACCTATTCTTGCTTCATATATCTCTGGCATTATTAAACACTGGCCTATTCCTGAGATTATTCATCCGTTCTCGAATGTTCATACATGATAAGTGGAAATTTGCCGAGCCGATGCCAGTATTTTTTTTTAAACTTTTAATTGAACCGTTATTTCAATGTTAAATCAGAAATATCAAATCATTATTCAGAATATCGTGAAAAAGAGCTCATCAAATGGATACTCGAGAATGACTTAAATGCATTATGTAATTCTAGAGGTAGCCTAGCGTATAACAGAGCTTCATGGGCCCTTTTGAGTGAGTTAAAAATGGAAATATGAGTGCTGTAACAAATTAAATTGTTTACGAGGACATATCACTCAGCGATCAACGACTAGCAACTTTTGATGGGAATTTTATTAAAAAAGTTTTCATAAAGAAGAAAAAGTAATGCAATTAGATTAAATTTTTAACAGGATTTAACTAAAATGCATCAAATTTAGTATTTATTTTTAGCTGGTAGAAACAGAAATGCCGTCTCAAAGATTAACACCTAATTTCAATTGCTGTACTTAATAATATTATAACTTTGCAGTGCTTCATACTGATGCCTTTCAACAAGATGTCCTTTTTTTTTCTTTACACGTTTTCGAATTTTTCATATTTTGCATAACACTGCATATTATCCAGAATTAATTCCATATAATATGTATATATTTATATATTTAAAAAGAATTCGATATAGGATATCACAGAAAACAATTCCAAACTCTCATATTTTACGTATAAATGCATAAATTGAAACATTTAAATGAGTTCGAATGATTATTTGTCATTTCTTGTTAAAATGCAATACATGTTTATAAAATGTAAGACTCAATGGTCATTGCAATGAATATATTTAAAAGGATAATTTTGAAAAAATATAATTGATTGAAACATTCATAAATTGAAACATTTAAATGAGTTCAAATGATTATTTCGGGGCATTTCTTGTTTAAATACGATACAAGTTTATAAAATGTTAGTCCAAATGTCCATTGCTATAAATATATTTAAAAGGATAACTTACTTAGAAAAATGAATGTAGATTTACCTAAAAAACGAAAAAACTTTGAAAATTTCATATCTCTCATTCGATAACAATCATTTCATAATTAATCATATCTGCTAACAGAACAAAGGAAACTGTAACATCTCGGCATATACTAGACATTTAATGGCTTCAAGAAGTGGGCACTTTCAGGTTCATGGAAATATTTGAATTTTTATTTACAAGTGTAATATATATATATATATATATATATATATATATATATATATATATATATATATATATCAGAACTAGTGGTTATTATACTATTTATAACGAAATGAAAATTAAAGATATAAATTTGATTAACAAGTGCAGTTCATGGTTCGAAGGTTTTCAGAGTTATCGAGTCTATGTCGAATCCAATGCATTTGGTCTGCAGCAGACCTTAGTTATCACATGACATGATACACGAAACCACAAGGGGATCACTTTTAAAACTGGTGGAAAAAGAAAAATAACAGAAAAAAGAAAAATAGCACTTCTTGTCGACTCGTCGCCGAACACACTTCCTCCTTCTCCAAAATCCTCCCTTTAAGAAGATTCGTCAAGAGTGGTCAGCAGCTTCTCTCACTTCTCATTGGAGCGGACACTGGGCAGGGCTGTCACAAATCATGGGATGGTGTCACTAATCATGATGCAGTAATTCATGACGTTGCCCATATCCTGTAATTGTTTCGACCTCTGAAGTTCGTATAGACAATTGCTAATTTCATGATGTATAATTATTCATAACATTGATTATCTGCTGTCAGATTTGAGTGACAGTTGGCCTCATTAGAACAAGACATTAATTGCATATAGTAAAAATATACACGTCTCTGCTTATGTGCTGTCAGATTTGAGTGATAGGTTGCTATTATGTACTTGTAAAAGAATATACACTGTCCATAAATATGTAACATCTACTCACATTACAATCATCTTGGAATCGTTGCCAAAGCCTGGAGATGACACTCTGGCTGATTCCAAGTTCCTCGGATACTTCCTGCTGGGTACGTCCACATTCCAGTCGTCCGATAATTCTACCACGTAAAAAATCATCCAAATGCTTCCTTTGTGCCTTAACTCTGCGGTTATTGCACTGAAAGGCTTTTAAAGCGCTTGTGAACAATTTTACTTCTTTGCCACCATTCCTTATATACCCCTCTCTTACACTCTCGTCATTGTGACGTACTATCCGTGCCATGTGATGGTTTCCTGTAATTTGCATATTCTTCTTCAAGATGTGTGTGATAATTCTACAGGTGAAATTTTTATTTTAGAGTTCAATTTCTGTGTGATTCTGAATTATCCTTAATTTATGGACATGAGTGTACATTCCTTTACCTTTGTAACAGCAATGTTATTAATTATGCTCATTTTATTAATTAGAAATTATATAAAAATGAATGAATTGTAAGGGAGATTCTGGATATATGCCAAGAGCTCACCTGCCAAGTAGAGATCTCGTAGATTATGCGGGATCTGCTCCTTGCTGAATGTGCGGAGGCGGTTGCTTTCCACCCTCAGTAACTCGAGTCTCACCAGTTTCTGTAAACTGCTGCCCAGCGTGGTGATGCGATTGCGGCGCAGTATCAGGAATCTCAGCATATTCAGGTCTTCAAATTCGTCATCTTCGAACCCCTGCAAGAACAAATGCACGTGATGTGCTTAAGTGTGCTTGAATAACGAAATTTCCCACCTACGATAACATTAGAGATCAGATGAATAATGGATTCAAACTTGACAAGATGTCAAGAATCTTATATTTGACCTGGACATATTCTGTAAATTACATTTTTCTCCAACATAAAGTGTGCTGGTTCCCAAGGTGGCCACATATGCCACAAGAAAGAATAGTAATTGATAGAATGGGAAGAGTTATGGGAAGAACGTACGGGAAGCGTTTAATAAAAATAAGGGCGCGGTAAAGCCATAGAGAAGGAAGATAATAATAATTGTATTACCTTGATTACATTGAGAACTTTGGTTTAGTGATGCCACAACTATGTAGAAAAAAAAAGAACCGACAACGGACAACTAATTTCTTTGATTTAAGGATAATAAGGAGAAAAATAGAGGGAAGGATTAATTCATCAAACGCAATGCACCAGGATTATCCTTATGACTTATTTTTATTATTATTTTTAATTTTTTATTTTCATGCTATATTTCCTAATTTTTATTTTCTAAATGTAATTTGATTGTTACCGTGGTGGATTGCAGTAAATTTTATATGCTTAAGCTTCAATATTTCTTCTTACTTATAAGATTTTTACGTAGTATGTCTAAGATGTAGATAAAACATATATATACACTGAAGTGACAAAAGTCATGGGATACCTCTTAATATCGTGTCGGCCCTCCTTTCTCCCGGCGAAGTGCAGCAACTCGACGTGGCATGGACTCAACAAGTCCTTGGAAGTCTTTTGCAGGAATATTGAGCCATGCTGTCTCGATAGACGTCCATAATTGCGAAAGCGTTGATGGTGCAGGATTTTGGGCACGAACAGACCTCTCGATGATGTCCCATAAATGCTCGATGGGATTCATATCGGGCGATCTAGGTGGCTAGATCATTCGTTGGAATTGTACAGAATGTTCTTCAAACCAATCGCGAACAGTTGTGGCCCGGTGACATGGCGCATTGTCATCCATAAATATCCCATTGTTGTTTGGGTACATGAAGTCCATGAATGGATGCAAGTGATCTCCAATTAGCTGAACATAAGCATTTCCAGTCAATGTTCGGTCCAGTCGCAACAGAGAACCAAGTCCATGCCATGAAAAAACAGCCCACACTATTACGGAGCCACCACCAGCTTGAACAGTGTCTTGCTGACAGTTTGGGTCCATGGCTTCGTGGGGTCTGCGCCACACTCGAACCCTACCATCAGCTCTTACCAACTGAAATCGTGACTCATCGGACCAGGCCACGGTTTTCCATTAATCTAGGGACCAACCGATATGCTCACGTGCCCACGAGAGTCGCTGCAAGCGATGTCGTTCTGTCAGTAAAGGCACTCGAGTCGGTCTTCTGCTGGAATAGCCCAAGAAAGCCAAATTTCTCCGCACAGTTCTAACAGACAAGTCCCTTGTACGTCCCACATTGATTTCTGCGGTTATTTGACGCAGTGTTGCTTGTCTGTTAGAATTTACGATTCTTTGCAGACGTCGCCGGTCTCGGTCGTTAAGTGCAGGCGGTCGACCACTGCGCTGTCCATGGTGGGATGTTATGCCTTAAATTTCCTACTCGCGGCACACTCTTGACACAGTGGATCTGGGAATGTTGAATTCCCTAACGATTTCCGAAATGGCATGACCCATGCGTCTAGCTCCAACTAACATTCCGCGTTCAAAGTCTGTTAATTCCCGTCGTGCGGTCATCATCACGTCAAAACCTCTTCACATGAATAACTTGAACAGAAATGAAAGCTCTGCGAAAGCACTGCGCATTTATACCTGTTCTACGCGATGCTACTGCCATCTGAAAATTTGCGTATTGCTATCCGATGACTTTTGTCACTTCAGTGTATATTGATATATAAAAGAACACAATTTATTTTCCATGCTTCTTACTTAAACAAAGAAGATTCTAGAGAGGAGTTGAGAAATTTTTTGTTCTTTTAAAGAGGGTTGCAGTAGAACAAACACATAAAAACTGACTTTTGAGCTCTGAGAAATTAAAAATTTTTCAAAACAAATGATAAATGCTTTATCAAAAATTTCTGTTGAACACTCATTTATAATTAAAGTGTTAATAATTTTGTTACTTTTTCTCTTTTTTTTTAAGGCAACTTTTCAACGAAATATTAGATGGTTGTTCAAACTGTAATTTGGGGAAAAAAAGTCAATGTGATATTTTGTAAGCTTAAAAATTAAAAAAAGTCCTCAAAAAAAAAAAAAAAAAAAAAAAAAAAAAAAAATTAAAGTTAAAAAATTAAAATTCGGAGCCATTGATTCATCTTTTCCTTGCACACTGACCCCCTGTGGGGATGCTCATTTTGAGTGTGTTGAGTGGGCGCTCTTATAGAATGCGTGCTGTGGATGGTTCTGGATGGTGCATGAAACACCTTGTGGACTGCCAATTGAAGGGGTCAGCGTCATTGTTATCGTACTCAGCCTGGTAGACGGAGCGGCTCCTTTCCTCTTTTGGGGAGGGGCCACTCTTGTGTCGATTGGACTTCGGTACACCTTCAGATGGGTCTTGTGAATTCGTGGAATTTTCCATTCTGCACGTAAATATAGAATATCATGTGCGTGAAACACGTTAATAGGAAGTGTGATTGTGTAGAAATTCAAAATTGAATTGCAAATTTTTTTGCCAATATAAAATTTGGTCTGAATGAACAATTCTTATTACTTTTTAGGAATTTTACCATGCGATTCGCTGTGAAAGAAATAAAACCTTAAAAAATACATTGATATAGACACTAAAACATTAAGTCCAAAAAAAAAATCTCTAATCTGGCAAGCACTTGTATCGACGCATGTTGTTTGGTATTCAATGCACTTATTAAATTTCCCACTCTTCTCTATGAGGGTAAAATTGTTTGAAGTACGAGTAAAGAAAATATTTTCTTTATGAAACTAACTAACGTTTGTCTGTATATTAATAAAATATTTTTAAAGTTAAATATCAATTTTATCCTTTGCAAAGCCCGACCCGGGGTTTGCTTGCTACTATGAGCATCAGAAGATGCTCGTGTGATGACACTTTTAAAATGGATTTAAAATTAGAGAAGATATTCACCTCGATACTGCTATTTTCGAGATTGATATATATACAGTGCTATTGAGATACACTACGTTTGAGAAGCAAATGTAGCTTGCTTGCTGCTATGTGCATCAGAAGATGCTCGTACTATGGATGGGACTTTTAAATTGGATTTAAAATCAGAGAAGATATTCACCTCGATCCTGTTATCTTCCAGATTGAGTGACATGAGTGCGGACAGGAAGCGTACGCAGCCCTGTAAAGAGTGAATCTTGTTCTGGCTGAGGTCAAGTAATATGAGACTATTGCTGAAGAAAGTGAAGATGTCGCCGTCCACTTGCCCAATGTCGTTGTTGCGTAGGCTCAAAGACCGGAGATCGACCAGCTGGCTGAAGTCCTCAGATCTCAGCATCGAGATCCGATTCCCAGTCATTGACAAGTGTGATATTCGGCCATAAAACACGACGATATCAGATTTGTCGTAATACGGATATTTTGTCTTCCTATTGTCTGCAAATAAAAAGAAAAATTCCTTCAACTGGTATAATCAAGCCTTTATTGCAATATAATATAAATAAATGGTTATTTTTGGGCGTCTTTGAAACTTTCTGGGAAGTAATGAAAAAAATATGGCGTATTTCATGAAGTAATACTTGTCAAGCCTCTTTACACGTGCTGAATGGCTCTGATAAATTTATATCTAGCGCATCAATCAATGTATCAATTTATATCAATGTGTATTGAAGAATTTTTAGTTTGTAAACATGGCAAATTGATATGTCCACTTACAGCAAAGATTCTTTTCACTTAGGATTAAAAGAATGATTAATAAATATAAGAAATTTCAGATGATAATAATACAATCTTCACTATCATCGAATATTAAATGATGATTCTTTTCAGTTATGACAAGATTGCCTAAAAAAACCAAATTCCCAAAGCAAGGGAAGAATCAGTTGAAAAACAAGTAGTTTCAGGGATAAGACCACAACCACGAAGCCGCAAGTGTTACTGAATGTTCCAATGTTGTTATCTGTCTTCCTGATTGCAGTGCTGCCGTAGCCTCCCACTATAACTTAGGCAATCAATCAATTGTTGAGTGCAGTAATTTGAATTACAATCTTACTTAAAAGGGTGAGAAAGCCTGTTCTCTAGTAATTGGCTAGGCAGTTTGTATGTGATGGAACAGAAGGAGCTAGCATATTAGGGTTTTGGACATAATAGTGAAGTCTTAAGCGAGTTAAAAACAGTTCGTTGTAAAGCATCCATTTGATTATCATTGCAAGAGCGGCAAGAAACACTCGAGAAGACAGAGATGTTTGGTTCATCGACCACCCAAGAGGTTTCCAACGAGAAGATAGATGAACTATGGAACAGGGAACCTGAGCGGTTCCACCATCCTTTTATTAGACTACTTACATGAATTGGGTACGCAGTAAGTTATTTTAAGAGTCCGTAAAATGGCGTACGTACATGATCATTCACAATGGTCCTAACAGCGGTTCCTGTAGTGAGTGTACGATGTATTTTTTAAACTTTTTCACCAACACTAAAAGCTGATTGTATTTTGTGGTGCAGTGTCCCCATGTGTCGTACAATCGTGCAAGCCTGTAGTCGGTGATCTGGATTATAAAGATGATCCTTTTGACTATAATTAAGTCAATTCAAATAGAGAGTACCCCCTGAAGATACAGGTAAAATAAAATTCATGTAACTATTAATAAACTAAACTTGAATAGATCGAGAGATATTTGAAGATGAGCTTTATGAATATTCAGGCACGGTTTGCTTTGATTTGTCTCTCGTCATTTTTCGTAATCTTTAGGCTAATTAAACCGGGAGCTAATGTTTAATGTGGATTTCAAACCATTCACAAACTTCCGTACCACTGCCGGAATTCGAAATTAAAACATGTGGTATCAATGGCCAGAACGCGAACCAATTGGCGAACAGGCCGCGCTAGGTACATATGGTACCGCTGAACGAGTAAATATCCTTACGGATTTGGCAACTGCCAAGAAACGATGTGGTGCATCGTTTCTCGCCAGTTGCTAAATCTGTAAGGATATTTATGAGTGCAAAGTGAGTGGAAGTTTTATGGAATGGTTTATGCAAAGTGAGTGAATAAAGTTTTATGGTGCAATGTTTTGAGGAATCCAATGGTTATGAAAATATTGAGAAAAAAAATTGGTTTTGAAAGTCGTATTTTTAAAGGTCGGTGAAGTGTTATCAAGAAAAAGTTTTTAGGAGTACAAATGCTAAGATTTAAAAGGAAAACCTTTTGGAAGCAATGTAATACAGACACACTTTCACAGTTTTCGTTAGGAATATAAAATCATATTAAATTAACGCAGGAGTCGGCAACCTTTTGAGTCGGAAGAGTCAAATATTACAATTTACAAAATTTCAAAGTTTTTAAAGAGCCACAAAATTTTTTCTTGCCAACAATAAATAGTACTCGCATAAATAAAGTTTCTTGATAAAAAAAACAACTAATCTATATATTCATATATAAGTAGTGTTTTTCACAACAAATTAGATAATATATATATGGCATTATTAGATAATTACTTATTATTTAAGTAAAAAATTAAAACAATTAAACATTTACTTACAACACTAACTTGTACTTCAATAACAAAAAATTGAGTAAACAAATTCAATGGGAGCGATGCCTTTGCATGGGTATTCAAGTAGAAAATTTAAACTTTACTAAACAATGTAACTTGCACTTAAAATAAAAAAAAACCAATAACATACATTTGAGCCAACAAATTCAATGGGAGCGTTGGCTTTGCATGGTTTTAGAAAGTTTGGATAAATTTGACTCATAACTTGTTGTTTTAAGTTTCAAACACGACTCTAAATTTTCGTTTGTTAGTTGGCTTCTTACTTTACTTTTAATTATATTCATGCAAGAGAACGCTTGCTCGCACGAATATGTCGATCTGAAGATAGTCACCACTCTAAATGCCAACTTCTTCACCTCACTGTAGCAATCTGGAAGACTACTCCATGCGTCGAATATAAGTGCCTCAACTCGCGGCATTTCATTTAAAGCTGTCTACTTTTGTTGCGTTACGTACATACATTTCTGGACCTCCAACTCTTCCAACTTACTTTTCAACTCTGTAAATTTTCCACACCACAAAGCTTTACTTTTTAAATCGATCAATTGCATTTCTAGAGATCCAGTATCAATTCCAAATGGCTCGATGTGGATTTCGTTACTATTTGTGTTTATTTCGTTACTATTTGTATTGAGAGGATTTACTATGAATATTGAGTGGTTTTGTTGGTTTTGAATTGCTCAAATATGTCAGCAAATTCATCTTTAGTTTTTTTTAATAACTGTTGAAGTATCTCGTGTCAACAGTTGCACTGGGTTTTATCGCGATATTGCTTTAGAAATTGAAAATGAAGTAATTTACCGCTCTGAATATCTTCCGCAAAAAGTATTAATTTTTCTTCAAAACAAACCAATTCTTCTACCAAAACATAGGCTGGGTTTCACTTTCCTTGCAGTTTTAGATTCAGCTCATTTAATTTCGCTGCGATATCCACCATAAAGTAAAATTTTTGCAACCATTTGTCGTTCTCTAATTCAGGCTGATTAATGCCTTTTTCATTTAGGAATGTATTTATTTCATTCAAGCATAAAGCAAAACGTTTTCAACACCTTAGCTTTGGAAAGCCATCGCACTTTATTGTGAAGTAGGAGGTCGGAATACTGAATCTCCGTTTCGTTTAAGAATTCTTTAAACTGACGATGGTGGAGTGCTTTTGACAAGATGCTGTTAACAATCTTGATTACCAAATTCATGACCTCAACTATTTCGGCCGGAAATGTTTGGGCACAAAGCACTTCTTGGTGTATTATGCAGTGAAACGTAAGAATTTCGTGGTTTATTTTGCTCTGAAGAATGGTTGTTGCCCCTTTATTTTTTCCTGTCATACTTCTGGCTCCATCAGTTGCTTTAAAACGATTTTATTTAAATCGATCTTATTGTCTTCGAGGCATTTTTGCACGGCATTCGCTATATCTTCCCCTCTAGTTTGTCCAGAGGGCGATAGCAATCCTAGAAGTTCTTCTTTTGGACCTTGGGAAGACATATACCTGACAAAAAGGGCAACTTGTGCCGTGTCTTTTATGTCGCAAGACTTATCTATAGCAAGTGATAAGGCAGAAGAAAGTTGAATAGCTTCCACCTGCAAATATGTTACATTTGAAGACATTTTAGCTATTCTATCTTGTATTGTTTTAGGGGATAGTGGAAAATCTTTGATTTTTTTCAAGATTTCTGATTTGTTTTTGAAATCACGAAACAGTTCTTCAGATGCACGTATGAAGCAATCGTTGACATACTCACCATCTGTGAATGGTTTGCCATTTTTTGCAATTTCTAGTGACACAGCGAATCTTGCGAGATTAACATTACTTGTAGATTGCGTCCAGTTACTTAACATGGAACTTGATTGCTGTTTTTGTTTTTGGAGTTCGTCGACAGCTTTTTTTCGTTCTTCGCCGGCTGGATATTTACTACCAAACTGAGTATGTTTTTTAGTGAAGTGTCTCTCTAAATTTGATTTCTTATTGTGTGCGAATTTTTCGTGGCAAATGAGACAAGTCGGAAGGCCATCTGAGTTGCAAATGAAAGCGAACGACTCCGAAAAATATGTATAATACGTATTTTAAAAATAAAATACTTATTATGTTACCTACCTTTACTTCGGTTTTTTTATTATTATTATATATATATATGTATATACATAACTTTGAGAAGATAATTCGCTTCTAACTCTTTTATTTGAAACAACAAACTATACGTCACAGCCAAAGCACTGATGAAGACGCCAAATTGTCTGGCGTCGAAAGCGAATTAAAACCTACATAGAAACATCCGACGGCGGTGCCATTCGAGAACTTCCGGTGGACTGACAACAGTGACGACCCGTATCATGGGGGAAGGGTGCGGTGAAAAGCGAGTACAAGTGGCTGAGAGATAGAATCAGTGCCTAATCCTCTTTAATCGATTCAGAACAATTTTTAATTTTTTTTTTGATAAAATAAATAATATTTGCGTATGGAACTAAAAAGCCACAGCTTCACATCCAAAGAGCCGCATGCGGCTCGCGAGTCGCAGGTTGCCGACCCCTGAATTAAGGGATAGTTTATGGAAATGTTATTGGTTACATAACTTTTGTATTACAAGAGAAACATGCTTTGATAAGTCTTGTGTTAACTAATTAAAAAGATTTTTGAATATTGTGTGTTTCCTTTTATAACAGTGTTTTCTTTTAAAATGGTTTTTAAAAGAAATTTTCGGCTCATTTGTAGCCAGGTAAGCAGCATTGTCTCTGAGGTGTGCTTTGTCTTGGAGGGTGGCGTGAGTACGGCCCCGGTATACGCAAGACAAACTAGAAAGCCCCTAAACAATCAAGGTGTCGTGAACGATTAAGTGAAGATAAGCTGATATTGTATTACACGGGCGAAGTTTTGGTCAGAGTTCTGGATGCAAGGTCAAGCCGTAGAGAGCACTAGAAGAAACTGTCGGATGAGAAGAACAGTTCGATGAGAAGGTCGAATGGAAGTGAAATGAGAATTCCGTGAGTAGGAAATTTCATTCCGTGAAAAGAGTCCACAAAAAGCTCAAAGAGTGTTGAGAGATCAGGTTGATGAGTCGGAGTGGTTTATTCAGATCAGTTTTTGATTTGTGTTGGTGCGAAGCAGCCGCTAGCTTCTATCTTGAGTTGGAGTCCTTTGAAGTTATGAGATAATACATTGAATAACAAATCAGGTAAAGACTAATAGGTGACTTGCCCATATATATATATATATATATATATAAAGAATGAAAAGAAAGAGACACAAAGTTTTGAAGTAATTTAAATAAATCGTGGAAGGTTTTTATTTATTCATTTTCTTTTATTCTTTCATTTATATTTAATATATAAACATATAAAAACAAATAAAAATAATTAATAAGCAGAGTTGAAGAAAAAGGTTCGAGTTAAATACAAGTAAACAGATCGAATTAATCTAAAAAATAAAAAGAAGTACAACGTAAGGAGAAATGATTGCGAAAACGCATTGAGTAAAATAAGGCGGGAACAAGTTAGGGGTTGGAAGTGGAATCAATTATGAGAGAGGTTCGAGGACGTTTAGCATTTTTGGGGTTTTGGATGTCATAATCTGGGAGCTTTTTGATGAAATCGTTTTGAATATTAGGAAGATTGGAGTAAAAGTTATGAGCAAGCTTTTGAATAAATTGAGGGATTGTTTGCAAATTGAGAGAATGGTGGATATCACTATTACGGAAAAACCACGGGGCATTAATGATCATTCGAAGAATTTTATTTTTCAGGCGACAAATAATATAAATATTGGTCTTAGCAGCGGATCCCCAAACCGGGCTAGCATATGTTATTGTAAGCCTCATGTAAGTGCGTATTAATGATTTAAATAATGTCAACATTTTTGGCCAGCCCGTCCCCTTGGTTGTTGAATATAAGTACCTGAGGTTAGTTTTAGACTGAAAATTTAATTTTAACTCCCATACCTCTAAAGTAGTTGCAAAAGCAATTGCTGCGAGCGAAAAGCTCAAAAGCTTTATTTCTTGTAAGAGTAGGCTAGCGATCAGACACAAGCTTCTGCTCTTCGACCTATTCTCCTATATGGCTGCCCAGTTTGGGCATCCACCTCAACGAGAAATCTCCGAAGGGTGCAAGTTTTACAAAGCAGACAGGTAGCCAGTATAGTTAATACTACATGGTTTGTTAGACGGAAACAAAACCATAAAGACCTCCAATTATGGATTATATATTTAAAATTTCAAAAAGTTAAAAAAAAAATGATCTCAGATTCGCAACGAAGCTATTTGCACAATCCTTGTTTACGATATTGACGTTAGTAGCTCTAGGAAAATCCCAATCTAAGATGCGATGTTTGAGTCCTTCCAACGTCTCAAAAGAATTGGCGGAGCTCAAACTGATCAAAATAACTCAACTGCACATTTCAGGTACCAATATTGGCTCTTTAAATTTAATTATTGCTGCGATGTGCAAAAGACACACAAATACTGGCTACCGTAAACTATCTAATAATGCTATCTGCAATTATTAAGAAATTTATGTTTTATTTTAATTTTCATATGGGCCTGATGGCCGAGTGGCTAGTGCTCCGGCGCTCGGTACCACAGGTATCGGGTTCGAATCCCGGCGGTGTCATGGCTGTTTGTAGCGGTTCGGAATCCACTCTAAACCGTAGGTCCCGGTTCTAATAGGATCGTAGAGCGTTGCGGGGGCATTGTGACTCCGCGTCCGTGGCTTATCTTCAAGTGACAAGCACCCCCTGGGTTGTGCAAAGTGAGGACCACTGGAGGCGGAGCGACAGGTTTTCGGGGTACATTTACCCCATAGGTACACCGAAACAGGAACGTCCATCTCAACTCTAGAAGACTCGCGTTGTGTTGTGTAGAAGTAGTTCTTTAATTGTTACTTTGCACGTTTTACATTGAGTAGTCTCTTCATGGATAGAGAGAAAGGGGCACCTTCTGTTGTGATGGACCACCCATAGGTAGAAGTTTGATTTTTCTCCGAATCGCTGAAGAAGGAGGGCAGTGCTTTCCGGGAGGA
Source organism: Caerostris darwini (assembly GCA_021605075.1). Classification (NCBI taxonomy): domain Eukaryota; kingdom Metazoa; phylum Arthropoda; class Arachnida; order Araneae; family Araneidae; genus Caerostris; species Caerostris darwini. The sequence continues at coordinate 7,037 of BPLQ01010995.1, read as the reverse complement.
TTTTTAATGTGAACGGTGAATATCACAAATGCCATCGTGTCTTCTCGTCTACAACAATGCCGCCAATGGATTGAACCAAAACACTAATGAATATTTTGTAGGGAAATTTCGCACAGATGTCAAGGACAGTGCCAGCAACCTAAAAATGAAGAAAAAAATTGAAATTCCATAAGCCCCGGGAATTTTAAATTGAAAATGGGTCTTCCTTTTTGGACACAGCAGTAATATTCCAAATACTGTAGAAAGCAACTGAAAACGTAACATTAATATTAAACGTAGCAAACCAAAGACTGCAAAAAATAATAATTAAAAAAAAACATTTTTATTATTATTTATATTTTTATTCATATTCTTAAAAGAATAAATAATATATTTGTTCGTAATTATTTTAATATTTAAAATAATTAGGGAAAAAAGAATAATTCAAATAAGAGTCTTAAAAAGTATTAGAAATGATATACGTACATTATATATAACTGTAAGAACAGAATTATGAAGCAAATTGCATTAATAATTATTTTATCAAACTCTCTATGCCAGTCCATTGAAATAGAGCTGTCTTCTGTTGGCCAAATTATAAATTTAAGTAGGAGATTTATAAATAAATGAATAATGGTTTCGATAACTGTGAGGTTAATAAAAGTTCTAATTGTAATCTTATAGAATAAAATACGTAATCATATAATCCCAGAAAAAAAAAAAAAAATTACGTAAGGAAAAAATATGAATATATTAAAAAATGAGAGGAAATTTTAAATCAAAATTATTAAAAATGAAAACAATTATAAAATACAATACATATATATAAATTCGATCTCTACAATTCAGCTATTTCTTTTACAAGATTACTTAACTTTCTCCATTTTTGATTTTTTAAAAATTCTTTCACTGAATTATTCATCATTTTGAGTTCATTATTCATTTTTTTTTTTTTAAGAATTCATATTTTTACAAGGTAAAAATATGAATTGTTAAAATAAAAAAAACTGTTTACCTGTAACTGTTTATACACTTTTTTTTTCGCTAAATAAATTTGGAAAATTTATTAATTCAATTTCTTTTTCTTTTAAATATATCAATTACATATTATTCGATCTTTTCCATGAGAAACGAACTTAAACGAAATATTTTATATTTTTTAATATGCTCACATGTCTTCTCGCTGAATTTTTTTTTTTTTTTAAATTCCTCAGGAGATGAAAAATATTTAATTACTAAAATATTGTTGAAAATGAAAAAAACAGTAGGCCACATAAAAAGGTATTGGTTATTGATGCCATATGTTTTGCAGATGTTGTTGTGCATATCTCCTCATTTCTGAAAACAGTAGCTGCATCGATGTGACCAGAAAATTCCAATCGCAGCTACAAGTCGGACAAAAAAAATCTCATTGACTTATGCTTGTGACTTAATAATTTAGTTATTATAATATACACTATTTAATTATTACCATTGATAGTAAAAAAACCTACCAATTATTAATTCGCGAACTCTAACTAACCGCTGTTCCACGAAATATCCAGCGGCCTGGCCTTTGGTATCCCAGGCTTCAGGTTCGAATCCTGGAGGGTGGCATGGATTTTGTTAGTGGTTCGGAATCCACGTTAAACTGTAGGTCCCGATATGTTTAGCCCAAAGTGTGCACAAGCTGACCGTAGAGCGACAAACCAAACCACGAAATATCCTGTAAGCAAGCTGCTTAATTCGTTAAAAACATTTCTGGGTTTTCTTGGTTAAAATTATTCAAAGGCGGGTTCTACAACTTTGGCCAATTAGAATCCTCTTCATTATATCCACACAAAACATACATCCGAATCAAATCGATAACAGACAGGTGGTGGCCAGAGGTATGGAGTCTTGAAGGAGTCATGAGTTCGTATCAAAAATTGACTCCCGACACGTTTTTTAAAAAATTTATATTTTTACTAAAATTTATGGGAATTAATGTTGAAATTCAATGTTAAGGAACCAAATTCAATTGTATATAACACTTAGCATAAACACTTGAGCAGCAAACAACGTAGGTGTTGAGAGATTTTCCTTACTTTTCGTTCGCCGCGTTTGTTTTCATTTGCTCACATGGTGTAGATGTTGTTGATAAATTGTTTCATTTATTCAGTTCCTTCTATTAGCTCACCCTCTCCCTCTATATATCTTGTTCAAATTTCCAATTGTTTATAAAACACTTTTTATTCATCCACCCAAGTTCAAATACGTTTTTTTTTAACTTGTAGTGGATGACATTGGATGTGAATACAGTGTTTTTCAAATATTAATTCAGTAATTTTAGTTGTTTTTTTTAGATTAAAGTTGCATATATGCACCCATAGACGGCGCCAGATAAACTTAAAAAAATAAATGAAAATTATTTATAAAGGACTTTTCTACAATAGAGTGAAAAAAAAGTAGGAATTGACTTTAAAAAACATTTTTTTTTTTTTTATATTACTTGTTTTAGCCAAATGAATAAAGTGCGGACAGAATACTAATATTTCCCATTAATACATACACTTAAATGTAACAGTGCTTTAAATGCTTAAAATATAAATGTATGTATTCAATGTTCATTTTATAGAGTGTAATATAAAATATCTATGAAAAAACCTATCACGCTCAAGAAAGAATATATTGTAAATAAAGGAATTACAATAAGTAAGTGTTATCTACTCCTATGACACTATATTTAACAATTTGTGCCCTACCACAAAACAACCCTGTGCTTTATTAGAATATCATCTGTTCCCCTGTGTAATAAAGCAATGTTTCACGAACGTCCTATTCTCCATAAAAAAATGTCAATTTAATAAAACTGAAAATTTAATTAAAAGTTAACAAAACGAATCTAAAATCGTAGGCCGAATATCTCTGTGCTGTATTTTGCACGTACACGCGTATTTAATATATATATATATATATATATATTTTTTTTTTTCAATGAAGAAGAGAGATTTGACTGTAATGAAGTCTACTTTTTATTGCCATTCGAGTACACGAACGGACACGTTAAACATTGCCACTAGAGATTCTCAGCGACATGCGGTGAAATTAGGATACAATAAGGTATATACACTGAAGTGACAAAAGTCATGGGATAGCAATATGCAAATTTTCAGATGGCAGTAGCATCGCGTAAAACAGGTATAAATGCGCAGTGCTTTCGTAGAGCTTTCATTTCTGTTCAAGTTATTCCTGTGAAGAGGTTTTGACGTGATGATGACCGCACGACGGGAATTAACAGACTTTGAACGCGGAATGTTAGTTGGAGCTAGACGCATGGGTCATGCCATTTTGGAAATCGTTAGGGAATTCAACATTCCCCGATCCACTGTGTCAAGAGTGTGCCGAGAGTATGAAATTTCAGGCATAACATCCCACCATGGACAGCGCAGTGGTCGACCGCCTGCACTTAACGACCGAGACCGGCGACGTCTGCAAAGAGTCGTAAATTCTAACAGACAAGCAACACTGCGTCAAATAACCGCAGAAATCAATGTGGGACGTACAAGGGACTTGTCTGTTAGAACTGTGCGGAGAAATTTGGCTTTCTTGGGCTATTCCAGCAGAAGACCGACTCGAGTGCTTTTACTAACAGAACGACATCGCTTGCAGCGACTCTCGTGGGCACGTGAGCATACCGGTTGGTCCCTAGATGAATGGAAAACCGTGGCCTGGTCCGAGGAGTCACGATTTCAGTTGGTAAGAGCTGATGGTAGGGTTCGAGTGTGGCGCAGACCCCGCGAAGCCATGGATCCAAACTGTCAGCAAGGCACTGTTCAAGCTGGTGGTGGCTCCGTAATGGTGTGGGCTGTTTTTTCATGGCATGGACTTGGTCCTCTGGTGCGACTGGACCGAACATTGACTTTAAATGCTTATGTTCAGCTACTTGGAGATCACTTGCAGCCATTCATGGACTTCATGTACCCAAACAACGATGGGATTTTTATGGATGACAATGCGCCATGTCACCGGACCACAACTGTTCGCGATTGGTTTGAAGAATTTTCTGGACAATTCCAACGAATGATCTGGCCACCTAGATCGCCCGACATGAATCCCATCGAGCATTTATGGGACATCCTCGAGAGGTCTGTTCGTGCCCAAAATCCTGCACCATCAACGCTTTCACAATTATGGACGTCTATCGAGACAGCATGGCTCAATATTCCTGCAGAAGACTTCCAACGACTTGTTGAGTCCATGCCACGTCGAGTTGCTGCACTTCGCCGGGCGAAAGGAGGGCCGACACGATATTAAGAGGTATCCCATGACTTTTGTCACTTCAGTGTATAGTGACATTACTTAAATAATCTAATAAAGTGGTAAATCTCAATACATCACGTAAATCACTGAATCTTCAATAAACGTCTTTATAAATGGATCCGCTTTTGGTCCGCTATTCTATTTTTAGTAAGTTTTAATACGGTTAGAAGAAACTCTTATATTTATTATCATATTTTTTAGATACGTATATTTTTCAATTCCTTCTATTAGCTCACACTCTCCCTCTACCTATCTTTTTCAAATTTTCAATAGTTCATAAAATACTTTTCATTCATACACTCGGGTTCAAATGCATTCTTTTTTTTTTTTTTTAACTTTTAGTGGAGGGCGCTGCATGTTAATGCATATCTACCCATAGATGGCACCAGATGTAAGAGGACAATTTCAACGCTTTTTGTAAAGGACTTTTCTGCAATAGAGTGAAAAAAAAAGTAGGAATTGACTAAAAAAATTTTTTTTTATATTACTTGTTACTTCATTTGTTTCCCTGTGCAATAAAACAGTGGTTCACGAACTTCAAATTACTCACAAAAAAAAAAAAAAAAAATGTCAATTTAATTATATTGAGAAAATTTACACAAATTTTAATGAACATTAAACAAAAGGAAACTAAAAGCGTTGGCCAAATACTTCTGTGCTGTATTTTACACGTACACGTGTATTTAATTTTTTATATTGTTTTTTTCCCCGCCGTTCCGACTAGCGCTGAGCTCGATTTGCTTTCACTCTTTCCCAGTTCGCTTTTGCAATCTCTTGGACCGCGCTTCAGGTCGTTTATTCTGTAAAGTTCTCAACACTATCTGGCGATTCTTTCTCACCCAGCCAACGATTGAATCATTTCTGTTTTATTTCTTTTCCAATCTCTCTACCCAGTATATGTAACTTCCTTTTTGTGATCTTCCAGTAACTCATTTATCCTTCTTTCATCACTTAATAAAATTTTTAAAAACCCCTCACTCTATTAAACTTCCTTTTAGTATTTGGGCAAGATTCCTTTGCAGCTTTCTTTCCCGTGCAATGCTCTTTCATCTTTCAAAATGGACAATCCAAGATAACGGAGCTTCACCAAAACTCAAATCATCATCGGTGCATTTGACATACTCTTTTAAATTTTCATTTTTTGGATTAATCCGAGTGGTAAAGTCATCAAAATGTCTTCTTCAGATACGACTCCATCATTCAAATGCATTAAATGTGGGAACGGACGCGATTCACACTGCACTCACAAAGCTCTACGATCCTATTAGACCGGGACCTACGGTTTAAAGTGGATTCCGAACCACTACAAACATCCATGGCACCGTTGGAATCCGAAGCCTGTGGCATCGAACCCCAGAGCGCCAGTGACTCGGCCATCAGGCACAACTTAGAAATATTAGCCACCAATCAAACTTATTTTTTCGTTCTAACAAAGTTTCTAAATTTAAAATAAAATGCGTCATTTCAATGAATTGAAAGTCTTAAAAATCAAAATTATACACAAACAAACCAGATTCTTTGCTTGAAATCACCAAGTCCTATTTTTTCGCTGCTTTTTCTCTATTTTTATTATAATTGTTTTTGGGAGAAAATGTTTCGTCATTGCCTATGGGCAGACCAGAAACACGGGTTCTGAATTCTGGGCTAATACAATTTATTCATTGTAATAATACAATGAATAAATTGTATTAAATTGTAATTAATACAATTACCGTCGATTTATTTCAAAAACGGACGTTTCAGTATGCATATGTCGGGCAACGGGCGCACCGGTTACGGAGTTCCAAGGTGGTTTTAAGAACCACGAAAACCTCCTCATCTTAAATTGATTAAAACATTAGCACTAAAAAGGAAGTTGCGTCAATTAATGCATGAAAATGAAAGAAAATAAAAATAAAGATAATTAAAATTAAGAGAGCATCTCTTGCTCGAGAACAATTAAAGCAAGAGATCGAAAAAGCTAAACCTATCATCCCTTTGAGCATATCGGATTTGCATCCAGTAATGGCTAGTGACCATCATACATCTCCTTCCAAAAAATATATAATCACAACACCTTATGAATTATATGATGAATGAATATGAACATGAATATTGACACTCCTATCGATACGACACAATTCCCACTACTTTAATTCAATAAAAAAAATTGCCTTTTTTTTTCAATTCCTACTATTAGTTCACACTCTCCCTATATCAATCTTGTTCAAATTTTCAATCGTTCATGAAATGCTTTCTATTCATCCACTCCAGTTCAAATACATTTTTTTGAAACTTGTAGGGGACGACACTGGATGTGAATACAGTTTTTTCAAATATTGATTCATTCATTAAATTTAATTAATTAATTTTAATTTTATAGGGGAGAAAAAAAATTCTCTTCTATAAGATATTTAGCAGGATATAAATCTAGGAATACATACCGTCAGTGGCTCTGAGAAAAAAATTTCTTTTTCAGATTATTTTTTCATTCAGAGTTCTAGTCTGAGTCAAGGAGAGAACAAAATGGGAAATAGACTATGCAGTTAATATATCTAGGACGAAAACTGTTCGCAGCATGTCAAGCACATGTCGCCTTGAGTTTGGTCTATTCGCAACGATATCTAATGATTTGACACGAGATCTTCTCTTCTTGTATGTTCCGAAGCTTATTGGCAGCGAATTGGCATATATATATATATTCTTTTTTTTTTTTTTAATATAAAAGAAAAATCCTTAAATAATTAAGGAACCGAATGAAAAAATAAAATGAGATTAAAAAAATAAAGAAAGTAGAA
>BPLQ01010992.1:0-10156 GCA_021605075.1 Caerostris darwini | reverse complement strand
TGGTGATTGATAGTGTAGGTTAAGTTTGACTGTTCGTAGTAAAAAGAAAGATGTCCTAAATATGAATCGCTTTTATTTATTTTTAAACATAATTTTCCACAAAGGAAGCTTTTAAGTTTATCGCATAGAAATAATTGTTTTCTAGACTCTAAATGATTACAAAGATTTATTCAAAGAAAGTTAAGGAAGGATTTTTTTTTATTAATGCTATTCACTTATACTACTTCAATTAATCAGTATAGCAGTTTCTTTTTGGGCAATTATTATTTAACACCAGTTTAAAAACATTAGCTGATCCAGTAGATAAGCAATCAAAGTAACTTAATCTAGAGAGTTCAATGCCTTTTGTTGTTGTCCTGCAGTGTTGGACGGTCTAGGGATGGAGGAAAAAGGGGCAATGTCTGTTGTGATTGAGCACCCGTACGTAAATCTGACTTGGTTCCTATTCTTTGAAGAAGGAGGAGAGTGATTTCCGGGAAGACTTTTATGGGGAACAACCCTGCATTTATGTAGAGTGTAGGAGAAAACCCATACAACTCCCACCAAGTAGCCTCATTGTCGATGTGAGACACATCACACACGTTGTCACAATCGCCATTAAGTATCCCAATTTGTGAAAAGAGTGACAATATCAGACACTACCAGTGGGTATTGAATCCGAGACGTTCAGCATGATAGCTAAGCACATTATCACTGTGCCATAATAATTGGCGCCACGGGCCCAGGATGTGTCACAGCCGTCTGCCTACAAGAAATTTCGAGACAGGAGATGTTTTCTTTTTTTACGGAGTGAGGTTGTCAGAACTACGCCCAACTTTCCCCTGCTATATTAAACAAGGAACTACGGCTGAAAGTGGGTTCCGAGTCACTATAAAAATGTATGGTCCAGCCGGGACTCGAAGCCAAAACCTGAGGCACCCAGCGCTTGAGTGCTAGTCACTCGTCCGTCAAGTCAAAATGAGCCATTAAGACAAATTTGTCTTTGGAGTGAAATGTATCTTGCAATTTTCATTGATTATAACGAGAAAGGAACTTCAGTGCATTCCACCAGGGAGAAGGAAATCCTCATTAACTTTCATAGCAACTACCATGCACTGCAACTATATCAGATAACAAAGCATATATTCTAATGCCATAATTATCAAAAAACCCAATTCGAAACTTGCTCGTTCGCTTCATTAGGCCTCAAATCTGCACCTTTCATTTTTTGCGACCTATTCATCGTCAGCCTTCTCACTTTAAAATTTATATCTTTTATGCATTTTGCCATTTATGTTTGAGCGAGTTATATCCTCACAACTACGACTGATTTATTGATTCATTTTCCCATACATCCACCGATTCACTTTCTCTTTCTTTAAAACCAAAAAAGAAAAAAAAATGAAGGAAATAAAAGACCAAAGAGTTAGGAATGCGAGTAGCTTTTCAATCCACCTCATAATACTCAACCCGCACCATAAAGCTGAATTTATGTTGAGCTCTTTTTTATATAAACTCCCATATTAGGCTGACGCCTCGCTGCCAAAAAGCCCTTTTTCAACAAGCCGAATGAGCAGTATTGGAAGCCGAGATTTTTTTGGTTTTCCGAACAGTTTCTTTCGATTTATAAACCTCCTTTTTATGGCTGTCGAAGCTCTGTTGTTAATTAAAATAAATATTCGTGGCTGTTTTCCTTTTTGAGGCTAGCATGCTTTAATAACGAGGTAAGATGCTGAATGTCTCAAACGGCTATCGTAACACCTCCTATTGTGATTATAAAGATTTATTTCGAAATAAGATAGGGGTGGATATTTTACCAACAATAATATTCACTTATACTACCTCGATTGATGAACATAGTTAGTTGTTTTATAATTAATACTAAACAGCAGTGCATAAACATTATCTGATACCGTAAAGAAAACTCTAAAGTAACTTAATCTGGCAAGAAAAAACATGTTGTTGCTGTGAATAATCTTAGTGCGGAACGAATTTCCGTGAAAAGTCCATTCATGGATGGAGGTGACAGCTTCTGTCGTGATGGAGCATCCTTCAGTAGAAGCCTGCCTTGACTGCGAGTCGCTGAAGGACAGCAATGCCTTCCGGGAAGACTTTTACGAGGACTGCCCCACAATTTTGTATCGTATTTGAGAAATACGGAAAACTCCAATCAGGCTGTCTGAACAACGAGGTAAGATGCTGGATGTCTCAAACGGCCATCGTATCACCTCATATTTGAAACAGTGTCTACAATAATGCTGCTATCGTATTGAACTCCAGCCGTATTTCTTACCAGAGATACGAGTTCCAGTTGCAGTTCAATACCTTTTTTCTCCCACTGAAACAGAGTGGCCAATTGGCTAGCGCTCTGCTCTTTGGTGCTCCAGGTTCGAATCCTGGCTGTGGCATGGAGGTTTTTTAGGGCTTCGGAGTCCACTTTATACTGTAGGTCCCGGTCTGTTTGGCCCGTGTGTGCACAAGATAGCGTAGAGCGACAAACCAAACCAAACCTACTAAAATCGAATGGAGGAACATAACGGATACAGATACATGTTAACATACTGATGGATAAACATGTTAACATACATGGATAAACATGCAGATTTACTATGTTAAGTTATAATTATGCATGATATCTATTAGTCCGTTTAACTTATTAAGCTTTAACCTAGGAAACAGAATTGAAATATCTGATGTGTTACCTGTCCGGCCTTTATCTAAAAGTGTCCTTTTTACACTTTTTCTCATTTAATAACCTCCTCATAACTTAAATTAACGTTATCCCCTTCAAAGATAGAGAAACATAACTTCCAGGAAACTTTAAATGTAACGGACCCGCAGTGATGAACGAACCTCGAATGCATGACCCGTGATTCAGTGGCAAAGTGCGTCGCTGGCGTCATTGTTGTCATTCTTGTAGATACTGTTTGAGAAACGAGGAGTCTCGACGACGTTTTTGAAATTAAGCATCTTGTCTCCAAATTCAAACTATCTGATAGCAGTTTTCTGGATTTTCTTGCATACGATACGCAAATGCGTGATTTTTCCCCCTAAAAGTCCTCCACGAACACACAGCCCTCCTTCTACAGCGACACAGTGGCAAATAAGAATTTTACCTACTAGTGCTCCATTACAACAGAACCTGAACCTTCACCCATCCATAAGTAGACTAATCAAGGGATGTTCGACCCCACTGCAGGGCATTGAGGATGAGTCACAACAATAACAGACATTGCCAGTAGTAATGAAACCTGACAATGACAGACACGGCCAGTAGAATCGAACCTGAGACTTTCAGCATGTTAGCTATTCACTTTACCATTATGTGACATAACAGGTAAATTTGACTTTGGCTTGAATATCTGATCTCACAATTTGCATTGATGTTCGTTAAACGAGAAACGGACTATAGTGCAAGCCTCCAGGGTGAATGAAATCCTCAGTATCTTTCATATTAATTACCATACACTGCCATTGTATCATAGTAATATAACAAAGCACATGTTCTAATGGCATTATTAGCAAAAACCCCAATTCGAAACTTGTACAGTGTATTTCATTAAGGCTCATATCTGCCCATCCAGTTTTAACGACCTATTCACCACCAGCGAATTATACCCTTACAACTACGACTAATTTATAGATTTCTTTTCCCATACATCCACCGCTTCCTTTCCTCTTTCTTTAAAACAAAAAACTGAAAAAAAAATTGAAGGAAATAAAAGACCAAAAAATTAGGAATGCGAGTCCCTTTTCAAGCCATCTCATAATTCTCAACCCGCACCATAAAGCCGAATTTATGTTGAGCTCATTTTTATTCAAACTCCCATAATGGGCCGACGCCTCGCTGCCAAAAACCTCTTTTCCAACAAGCCCAAAGAGCAGCATTTGAAACCGAGACTTTGATGGTTTTCCGAACAGTTTCTTTCGATTGATAAACCTCTTTTTATGGCTTTCGAAGCTTTGTTGTTAATTAAAATAAACATTCGTTTCTGCTTTCCATTTTGAGCCCTGCATGCTTTAAGGGTTCCAAAGAAACAGGGAATAAAGACGGTTCCGGGTACTAAAGTAGAGAAAAAAAATACTTAAGTTTGGAGATATTATTTATGGAACTATTAAACGTTGAAACCAGAGTCTGTCGAAATGGATAGTGGTGATCGATAGTGTAGGTTAAGTTCGACTGTTCGTAGTAAAAAGAAAGATGTCCTAAAGATCACATTGGAAACATAATTTATCACAAAGGAAGCTTTCAAGTTTATTGCTTAGAAATAATTGTTTTCTGGACGCTAGATGTTTCTAAAGATTTATTTCGAAGTAAGTAAAGGGAGGACCTTTTATCAATGCTAATATTTATTTTAATACATCAATTGATCAACATATCAATCACATATTAATATCAAACACCAGTGGATAAATATTACCATATAGAAAACGTCAAAGTAACTTAATCTGGCTAGTTAAAAACCTGTTGTTGTTGTGTCTAATCCTCAGTGTTATACAACGGGACTGACATCCCATGAGCAATCTACTAATGAATGGAAGGAAAGGAGCAGCTTCTGTTGTGATGGGCAGCTTCTGTTATATTCGCCCATAGTTAGAAGTCTGACTTAGCTCCATGCAGTTCTGGAAAGAGGGCAATTTCTTCGGGGATAACTTTTAGGGGGAACTAATCCCCATCTGTGTATCGATGGGCGAAAATCCGGAAAAATTCCACCAGGTTGTCCGACTCACGAGGCAAAATGCTGGATATCACAAACTTGATCGAGTCTACTCGTTTTTGAATCAGTGTCCACGACAAAGCTGCCAGCGGATAGAACCTCGGGCCTAATGCTCCCCAGCGGGCGAAGTTGCCGCTGAGACCCTAGTCAGGCAAATAAATTCTTAATTTTTATGATTATTTCCAAAATTAGGTTAACGAGTTATTCAATAACAAAACATCAATTACATTTATTACTGCATTATTTTTTTTTTCATTATCTACATATTCTTAGAGAAGGATTTATAGCGATATTTTATATGCAATGTGGATCACTTACTAATTATATTTGTATAGACACTAATTCATTTTATCGTCGTAATCATCTAAAACTGCAGATGGTATAAGACAAGTAATGCTTTAAGGATTACTTCGAAGCTTTTTATTTCTATTCATGACTCTCCTTCATTTACCATTTAAGCATACCTTGAAAACACCATATAATAGGCGATAAAAGGAGCACATTGCCTTCCATGCGGACTTTTAGGGATAATATTGGCCTGCATTTGCTTATAGTATGTGAGAAAACATAGATAACTTCCATGTAGCCTCATTATCGATACTAAACGCATTACACACATTGTCACAATCACCATCAAGTATCCCGATTAGAGGAAGGAGTGATAATAACAGGCACGACAATGGAATTGAATCTGAAACATTCAGCATATTAGCTAGGCACATAACAACTGTGTCATCATCATTGGCGCAACAGTCCCATGATGTATCACGGTCACCTGCCTACTGGCAGATTTCGAGGCAGTAAATGTTTTCTTTTTTTACGGAGTAATGATGTCAGCCCTACGGCCAACGCTTCATAGTCATATTAGACCGGTACTTAGGGTTTAAAGTGGATTCCAAATCTCTATAAAAAGTTATGACACCAGCGGGATTCGAACACGAAACTGGTTTCACCAAAACCCATAGCACAAGTCACTTCCCATCAGGCCCCACTGTGCCATCTGTAACTCAAATTTGAGTTTGAAGTGAAAATATTTCTTTCAATTTGCATTTATTATAGTCTTTTAACGAGAAAAAGACCTCAGTGCATTCCACCAAGGAGAATAAAATCATCATTATCGTCCATGTTAACTACCATGCCCTGTCACTCTGTCATGCTAAAATTACAAAGCATATATTCTAATGGCATTCTATGTAAAGATCCCAATTTGAAACTTGTATCTTTCACTTTATTATGGTTCATATCTACCCTTCCATTTTTATCGACCTATTCACCACCAGTCTTCTCACTTTATAATTTATAACTTTTATTTATTTTCCTTAATTTTCACAATTATATTTGAGAGAATTATATCCTGATAACTAACGACATGATTTCTTTTCTCATATATCCACTGATTCACTTTCTCTTTCTTTAAAACAAAAAAATGAAAAAAATTAAAGAAATAAAAGACCAAAAAGTCAGGAATGCGAGTAGCTTTTCAACCCACCTCATAATTCTCAACCCGCACCATAAAGCTGAATTTATGTTGAGTTCATTTTTATTTAAACTACCATAATGGACTGACGCCTCGCAGCCAAAAAGCTTTTTTTCAACAAGCCAAAAGAGCAGTATTTAAAGCCGAGATTTTTATGGTTTTCTGAACAGTTTCCTTCGATTTATAAAGCTCCTTTTTATGGCTTTCAAAGCTTTGTTGTTAATTAAAATATATATTCGTGGCTGTTTTTGTTTTGTGCCCAGCATACTTTTAGGGCTTCAAAGAAACTGGAAATAAAAACGGTTTCGGGTACTAAAGCAGGAAAAACAATACTTAAGTTTGGGGATATTATTTATGACACTATTAAACGTTGAAATCAGAGACTATCGAAATGGATAGTGTAGATTAAGTTCGACTGTTCAAAGAAGAAAGAAAGATGCCCTAAAGATGACTCGCTTTTATGTCTTGTAAACATAATTTTTCACAAAGGAAGCTTTCAAGTTTATGGCATAGAAATAACTGTTTTGTAGGCGCTAGTTGATTATAAAGATTTATTTGGAAGGAAGTGAAGGATAGATTATATATCAATGCTAATATTTTCCTTACCGTTTTAATTGATCAAAATTTTAATTAGTTTTTGGTTAATTAATACTTAACACCAGTAGATAAACGTTAGCTGAGACTGGAGAGAAAATCAAAGTAGTTAATTTGTTAAACCTGTTGTTGTTGTGTCTAGTCCTTACTGTTAGGCAGCACGGGACGGCCACACCATGAATAGGCTACACATGGATGCAATGAAAGAGGGCAGCTTCTATTCTGATGGAGGAAAAAAAAAAAAAGGTCTAAAAGGTAAAAGTCTGACTTAACTCCGAGTCGCTGAAGAAGGAGGGCAGTGCTTTGGGTTGACTGAACATCACAAACGCCATCATGCCTCCTCGTTTTTGAAGCAGATCGAACACAAATAACTGTTTTCTGCACTTTAGATGATGATATCGATTTATTTCGTAGAAAGTTAAAGGTGGATTTATCAATACTAATATTCCCGTATATTGCTACAATTGATTAATATATCATATACTTTTTTAGATAGCTACTATTAAAAAACAGTGGTTAAACATCAGCTGATACAGTAGAGAAAATATCAAACTAATTTAATCTGGATTGTTTAAAAGCTGCTGTGGTTGTGATTAATCCTCAATGTCCTGAAGCACGGGAAGGCCAACCCATAAGTAGTCTACTCATGAATGGAGGGAAATGGACAGATTCTGTTGTGATGGAACACCGTAAGTAGCGGTCTAACTTTACTATGTGACACTGAAGAAGGCGGGAAGTGTTATCCGGGAAGACTTTTAGGTGGGCAAACCCCTCATTTGCGTATCCTATGGGAAAAAAACCCATAAAATTCACACTAGGTAGCCTCATTCTCGATGCGAGTCACATTATACACGTTGTCACTATCGCCATCGAATATCCCGGTTTGTGGAAGGAGTGACAATACAAAACACGAGTATTGGACATTGAATCCTCGACTTATAGCATCATAGCTAGGCACATTACCAATGTATCATCATTATTGGCGCTACAGCCTCATAATATACCTCGGTATACCTACTGGTATATTTCGAGACATGAGATGTTTTCTTTTTTTACGGAGTAAGGATGTCAGCGCACAGCCATATTAAACCAGAGCCTACGGCTCAAAGTGAATTTCGAACAATTAAAAACATTTATGGCACAGCCAAAACGCGTATTCAGAACCCATAGCACAAGTCACTCCCCATAAGGCCCCACTGTACCATCTATCACTCCAATTTGTGTTTGAAGTAAAAATATGTCTTTCAATTTGCATTTATTATAGTCTTTTAACGAGAAAGGGACTTCAGTGCATGTCGCCAGGGAGAATAAAATCACCATCATCTTACATTTTAACTACCTTGCTCTGCCAGTGTGCCATGCTCAAATAACAAAGCATATATTCTAATGGCATTATTAGCAAAACGCAAAAATCGAAACTTGCATGGACAACTTCATTATGGTGCAAATTTACACCTGCCATTTTCAACGACCTACTCACCACCAGCATTCTCACCTTACAATTTATAACTTTTATTTATTTTCCTTAATTTTCCCATTCTCATATACACAAAATTAAGAGATGGAAAGCATTTTCGCACATTTCTCTAAAAATACCGCACAAAACCTGGACAGTTGATGGCCATATATGGTCACTGTAGCGCTAATGGCCCTGGGACAAGTTTACGTATTCTTGTGGGAGTTGCTAAGCCAGCAGGAGGTATAAAAGTCCACATCGAGCTGTTCATTTCATTCCACTCTTCAACACAGTTGCAGATTTTAGTGCATTTTTTGACTAATCTTGTTGTTTCTTGCTGGTTTCTAGGTGAAATGAGTGAACATCATCGTTTAGACGAAGGTATGAGGTGGAGAATTGTGGGTAGACTTGAGGCAGGCCAGTCCCGAACTCAGGTTGCTAGGGAATTGGATATAACATCAAGCGTCATTTCCAATTTGTGGAGTCAATTTAAAACTAGTGGGACAGTATGCAGACGACCAGGACAAGGTCGCCCGAGGGCTACAACAGCCAATGAAGACCGGTATTTGTTCCTTTCAGCTAAGCGCCAGAGGACGGCTACAGCCACTCAATTGTCTAGGGGCCTCGCGTCTGCTACAGGAACATCAATTTCAAGTAAGATAGTTTCCAGGAGACTCCATGAAAGAGGGCTGTATGCCAGGAAGCCCGCTATTTGCATCCCACCACTCCCTCTCCCAAAATAGAGCGTGCAGAATGGTGAAGACAACATCAAAATTGGACACAATGGGCAAATGTTCTCTTCACCGATGAGTCCAGATTCTGTCTACAACCTGATTCTGGACGGTTATTGATATGGAGGGAACCTGGAAACCGATGCCATTCTAGCAACATTATCGAAAGGGACCATTATGCTGGTGGAGGAGTCATGGTTTGGACAGGGATCATGCAAGATACCCGCACACCGCTCCATGTGTTTGACAATGGTTCCGTGAATACCCAGAGGTACAGGCAGGAGGTCCTAGAGCCCTATGTGCGTCTTTTCAGGGGCGCTTTTGGCCCTGATTTCATTTTTATGGACGACAATGCGCGACCACATAGGGCTCTCATGGTTGATGAGTATCGGGAAAGCGAGGATATTCAACGAATGGATTGGCCAGCCAAATCCCCTGACTTGAATCCTATTGAACATGCTTGGGATGCTCTTGGGAGAGCTATTGCGATGCGCCAACCTCCCCACAGAACTATTCTGGAGTTAAAAATTGCGCTGGTGGAAGAATGGGAGGGTCTTCGACAAGCCCTCCTTAACTTCCTTATTAACAGCATGCATACTCGTTGTGCATGCTGTCTGTCTGTTAGGGGTGGCCATACACCATACTAGAGGCAACACACACTGTACAAGTCTCACTTTTATTGTCATCTTTTATCCTTAAGTTCAGACTACCTTGAATTTATTGGCAATAGGTCATGCCAGTGAATGGCACTTTCATTTTTGTTTTGCATACTTTATTATCATGGAATAAGCTGTATCCATACCAAATTTCATTTATTTATATTCAGTATTATTTTAGATATTTGGGAAAATGTCTTCCATCTCTTAATTTTGTCCACCAGTGCATTTGAGCGAATTCTATCCAACTTCGACTATTACAACTGCGACTGATTTATGGATTTCTTTTCTCATACATTCTCCAATTCACTTACTCTTTCTTTAAAAAAAGATTTTAAAAAATTAAGAAAATAAGAGACCAAAATGTTAGGAATGCGAGTCGCTTTTCAAGCCACCTCATAATTCTCAACCCGCACCATAAAGCTGAATTTATGTTTAGCTCATTTCCATTTAAACTCCCATAACGGTCCGACGCCTCAACTGCCAAAAAGCCTTTTTTCAACAATCCCAAAGAGTAGTATTTGAAGCCCAGATTATTATGGTTT
>BPLQ01010989.1:0-16815 GCA_021605075.1 Caerostris darwini | reverse complement strand
AGAAGTCGCCTATAAGACGAAGTCTAAAAATATCCAGTTTTTTTTATCCATTACCAAAATAAAAATATAAAAACTTATATTGAAGACATATATTCATAAATGATGCACAGGCAACACTTTATATAAACATGATCAATTAACGATAATATAACGGAAATTTAAAAATGTTATTAAATAAATTATTAATTAAAAATAAATATACTTTGGTAAAAATATTTTTAAAAAATATAAAAAAGATAGCAAAAAATTTATGAAGGGTTCCAAAAAATTACAGGTCTATTTACAAAGAAATTAAACAATGAACAGATATCAGATATTAACAATGCAAAAACTGTTAATCTTTAAAGGGATGATTATTAAGAAATACCATTTTGTTAACAAAAATAATTTTGAAAAAATCAAATTTCGAGTAACTAATTGCGAAGTTTTATTAAAAAATAATTACAAATGTCAAAAAAGCAAAGACAAGTTACTAAAACTAATTAATAATGAAAGTCTCACTCCTCAGAGCACTCAAAGTACAGTTGTCATTGTGATTAATGAAGGAAGGCTTTAATCAATTATAATCAGTTTTTATGGTTTTTTATTTCTTGCAATTTATATTTTTTGCGTTTAGAGCCGTTCTATGTATATTTAGATATGAATATAATATTCATCTGTTTATGTTTTATATATTCATTAAGTATTTTTGATTTTTAATCATCTATTTTCTTGTAATTTACTTCGAATATTAATAACTTCGTTACTATAGAAGTACTTTGTGCTGATATCACTAAGATTACAAAGAAAAAATACAACCTAAATTTTGATGAATGCTTTTAAGTTTTTGAAATGGAGACGCATTATCTGAAATTTTATAATAATCATACAATTAGTGGGAGAATTAGTCTATTGATAACAATCCAAGAAATTATTTATGGAACAAATCAAAATCCCGACTGCCCGATTTCTCCTTACAATTTACCTCTTGCTGTGAACAAATTAAGTTATATTTAAGAGTTGCTTTTTTATATATATATATATATATATATATTTGTTTGACTGTGTAGTTGGGTGGCTTAAAAGAAAATAATTCAATTATTTAATTTATTTGCGAAAAGGATATAACCTACAAGTGTAATCCTCTATGTGTAATTTAAACATCCTGTAATATGATCTTTTGCTTAAATGTGACGCAAAATTCTGCATAATAATTTAAAATTTTGAATTTTCATACACATATTTGTGTATTTTCTACAAGACAATATGTAGAAAAGTATTGTATTTCAAAGCCTATTTATAATAAGATATATCTGTCATGTGTATGTGTATGTATATCAAAGACGCTTATGTATCTATACTCATGCATGGAACCTAACTGTCTCTAATCATGCATGGACGTTGGCTGAACTGATGTTAGCATCAGTATAGCAGCGTTTTCCATTAAGTTGATTATCTCGGTACGTATTTTTTTATAATGTTCTTAATGCGATAAATTTAGAAGTTTCATCTGAAATTGATTTTTTAAGACTATTGTGTTTTACAAAAGCAGTAAATAGAGCGTTGCATCAAATTAGTTATGAAACATCAGATGTTTCTCTATAACAGCGATACTAGAAGCTAATTCATAGGATCAAAAATAATAGCTATAGATGTATTAGCCGAATTTGAAACCAAAAGGCAATATCTTAAAGTTCTATGAAACAATTAAACTAAATATTTAAAAAACTGGTGTGAGGGTTTGGAACTATATATTTGGATATATATATTCAATACATTGAGAGTAAAATATGGTAACAAACTTGTTAACAAGAAAAGGAATACTGCTGAAAAAAATAGAGCCGATATTGAATTCATTTATAACTGCAAACTAGGTTCACTCTTTTTACTAGCATAATAGTGATTTTATTCATAATTTTTATTTTCATACTATCTTTCATTGCCTTAATTTTACAGGGTTTCATGCAAATGTTACGATGGCTTATTTTAATGTATTAATATTATTATTAGAATTATAAAGTGCCTTCTTTGCTTGCAAATGTTTTGTTTACTATGTATAAATGTTTACTTACATAATATACATTCTGCTAGTTTTATTAGAGAATGTATATTTCCAGATAAGAGGTAATTTTTTCCATAAATGCTGGTTAGCATAAAAAACTTTGGAACTATTGAGCTAACCTCTTTTGCAACTTATTCGACGTCTGTTAAACTGTAAATAACAATATTGTCAATTTTGTAGCCTGATGGCTGAGTGACTAGCTCTCTGGTGTTCAGTGACACTGGTTTCGTGTTCGAGTCCCGGCAGTGAGATGTATGTTTGTAGTGGTTCAGAATCCACTTTAACTTGTAGGTTGTCTAATATGATCTTAGAGAGTTGTGGGGGTAGTGATACACGTTTCAGTAGCTTACCTTCAAGCTACACGTTGCCCCGGGTAGTGCTTAACGAGTAACAGCGGTGCAGCCCTGCTTATGACATAAATATTAAATATTATCTGTATTGCCAACTGCATTAGAGCAGCAACATATTGTCAATTTACAGGACCGGAGCCTAGAGCTGAAAATTTCTGAAATATTTTTAATTTATTCTTTTAGATATATTAAACTACTTATCAATATAAGAAGACAAAATTTATTTTAGTCGGAATTCTCCTGAGTTTTAATAACAATTCTACATGGAAATCCATAAATAAATAGTAATTCTACTTGATGTTAATGCCAATAATGAAGCAAAATATGCACTAGCGTGAAATTTTTAATACAATAACGAAGTAAAAAAATTCAATCTAAAAAGAAAAAAAAAAATTAAATTTATTGAATTTTCTAGCCATGTGTAAATAATTTCATTATAATAAAACCGAAAATACTTAATGCAAATGTAATTTAGAGAAACCTATTTCTTTCATTAGCTGTGCATGTAAAAATGTAGAAACTCAAATAATCTTTTTACAGAGAAAAAGGCAAAAAAAAGGCCAGTTTTTCTACTTTAATTTCAATATTTATTTTTCCGTAATGTGCAAAATTATAGAAAGTAATTGAGAGTGACGTACTTTAATGCCTTTTCAGGAACTTGAGAATTTTTTCTACCCTTAAATCAGTGTCAACAACTTTCATTTACATCAAATCTCATTAGCTTATGCTGAAATTTATTCAGATTAGTGGGGCTTATTAACTGACAAATAATCGTCTTAAATTAGCTTTAAGGTAAATATTGATTCCTACGAGATTTAATGTTTAATATTTAATTTAATGTTACGAAATTTAATGTTTTGTAAATAATAAAGTACATGACATTTATAAGCTGAATTAAATTTACTAAGTGAATTATTCCTGCTACTCGTATTTTTTTTTTTTTTTTTTTTTTTTTTTTTTTTTTAGTTTAATGCATTAATTAAAACTGATTTAAAGAAGAATAAATATTTGACAATCCTAAATATTTGAAATCTAATTTTCTTATATGAGGTGTAAAAAAATAATGCCAATAATTATTTTTTTCTGACAGAGTTTTTCGTTTTTATTATTATAACAATTTCTGTATTTGTTTTCAAATAATAGCCAATTTGACATATCATCTATGCATATCTTAGCATGCATCTATGCATGCTAAGAGCATATTTGTTACAAAATTATAAATTGTAACTACTAGATGTAACCGTGCTTCCTCCTACGCACTGCAAGAAGGAGGAGAATGGTCAAATGGTCAACAGGCATTTTCAGAAGAAATGGTCAACAAGACTTCCACCCGAGAGAGAGGACAGCGCAACTGGCGTTGCATCTGAAAACCGTTTAGTTTACAATCTCTCATCCAGAGAGGAAATATCTTTATTTTCGGTTATTAGAAGTGGAATCCTTCAATGAATGCATATGCATATAAATTTAAATGTGTTAAATATTGTATATCTTTAATTTTATGTGTACTTGGTGTTTGTGCGCATGTAAATAAAGCTCCATGTTCTCAAACCTATGTCTCAAATCACAATCCAACCACAGCCAGATCCAATTGCACAAACAACCAACAACATTACATTGATAATTTAAAAGAAATCATCTAGAAGGTGTAATTTAGAAGGTATTATTATTTAGAAGGTATTATTACCAACAGAAACATTTATCTGTTTACAGATCAAAAGAATTACCAAAATAGATACTGAATAAGGTACAATGAAAAAAAAGTAGATCAATGAATTAACCAATACGCAGAAAAAGTCTTATAATTTAGGATACAATATTGATCTATTATATTTATTATATTGTTTTTTTTTAATACAAAGTAGTATGTAGTATTGGTATATAATTTAAGTAAATTTATCCCGAATATTACTCTGAAATTCCGTGTGAATTTAAAAAAGAAATCATGATGTTAACTCCGTTGAGAAGTGCTTTTTTTATTTTAGTTTGGTTTAACCTAATATATGAACAATATTCAGAAAGAAGTAATATTGATTTTGTTTTTGCAAATACCATGAAACAAAGCTAGGTATCGGAATATTTCTTTTCAACACTTCACTTAAGTGCCAATTCTTGTAGCCATGCAAGGTTTTCTATTTTATGAATAAATGTAGTTTTGTGTGTGTGAGTGTAAAGGTAGCAATTCTTTTCATCAAAATTTTCTGTTGTTTTATTTCATTTTTGTAATATGTTTTCAAAGAAACACAATAATAAGCAGCTATAATTCTAATAGCTAATTATACAATTCTAATTTCAGCTAATGTGTTTCATTTAATTATTATATCAAGAATGTCATACGTATTTTATTTGTACATTAATAAATTGAAGATTTGATCCAATAAACAATAAAAATTTTATTACCTTTTGTTGAAAATCCCGAACATATATAAATTAATTTAAATGTTCAAGAAAATATGATTTTTAATACGAATAGCTATAAATTATTATCCAATTTTAGAGTTTTAAAATCTTACATAAAAAAATAATAAATTCGTAATTTTCATATCGAATATTAAATAGTCAGTTTTATTAAAACTACAGCTGAATATTAAATATTCCGTGCCAAGTTCTTTAAATAAAACACGATTCAAAATCGATATATTGTAACATTCGTGGGATACAATGTTTAAAATGAAAAAGACCTTAATTTGTAATGAAATCGACATTCTTTTGAATGTTTAACAATAAGATTAACAATTTCCTTAAACACTATACAAATACACATTATTTAAAATCGAAAGAATCTATTACGAGCAAGATAAATAATGTAAAAAATAAAGGACACAGAATTCATTAAAATAGATGAATTTTAAAAAAAACTATGCATACATTGAAACCCCAAACTTATTTTCTGAGATATAAATTTGACGATATATTTTTTGAAAAATTATTCAATAAATTAACATTAAAAACTATAAAATAAATATGGGATATAACTTTAACAATATATCTGGTTACATAAAGACTTTTACTGTAGAAATTTAATATAAAATTTTCTTAAATCTTAAGAATTTAACATTATGTAACAGAAATTTAATAAATATTCATTATCTTTACCCAATTAACACATGACTGAAACTTTTTGTTCAACAATGCAATCTAAAGAAGATTGTTTCTTTTAAATTACACGCTATTGAATTTATAAACTTTCATTAAATGCTAAAGAGGTGAAACTTTTAATATGATTCGAAATTGAATAATTAATTTTCCTTAGAAAATGTCAAATGCAATCAACAGCTCTAATACGCAATTTGAAGAGAATAAGATTCAATTACTATTGTATTTTGTTTTCTATAAATAAAAGGAAAGATCCCAGTAATTTATTTTGCACTTCAATAGAAAAATTCTTCAATTCTTCTTTTGAAGAAAATATTTAAAATACATTAGTAACCTAAAGGGCATTTAAAAAAACTTCTTTTTCAGCAGTGAATGAAACCAGATGTTGTAGAAATCTTTAAAAATTATGGGAATAAAAACACCTCAGATGCGAAAAAAAAAATTGTTTTTTTTTAATTTTTTAATTTTTTTTTCTTTTAGAGATCATTTCGTTAAACTGAAATGGGACACATTCTGGTATCTTTGGACATTATTCGACTTTATTTTCTGAACAAAGAAATGTTACGCTGGTTTTAAATGAAAGCAATTCGTTTTGTTTTGAACAATGGGGATAAAACGTCCTGTTTACAGATCCAAAGCTGGAAGAGGGAGTGAAGTGAGGTTCTGCAGCTAATTAAGCGTGACTGATAACACAGAAGCACTGAAACACAAAAAAAATAAAGTGTACGATATACTATTTGCCTTTAAATTACTTTTGTTGGAAACAATTACGCTTGAAGCAGTAAAAGAAAAAGCAAAGTGGTACGTTGATTTTTCATTCTCCAGTAGTGTTTGTAGTAGAGTTACTATTTTGAAGAGGGGAATATTACTAGAGCAGTATTATAGTTTTCCGTTAACTTCATTTAAAATTAAACGAAGTCTTCCCTTCTTTTAAAAATATATTTAATTCAATTAGAGCAAATACATTTTTGTAATGCAAAATGGAATTCAAATAAGCTTTAAGTTCATTTTTAACTACCAGATGTGCTTGTTTTGAAAGGTTTCAACTGGGGTTTCGTCTAGAAGTGCATTTAATTAGACAAAAAAAAAGGTCGAATTTATATCTCCGACAACTTTAGTATTTGGGAAGAAAAATATTTGTTTTCATAATTCATTATTTATTCATCTGATGTATTCCCAAGGGTTAGGTTGGCAATTGCAGTTTTGAGACTAATTTTTCTCTATCGAAATATTCAGATTGCTCTCACAAATAAAATTACATGTGTGCTTGCATTTTTAAAAGACGTTGCTCTTCACTAATTGAGTTCCAAAATTCAAATGAGCAGTTTTAAATTAAGGAGTGTAATTCAATCTTTACCTTTCACAATGGAACATAGTGTAAAGAAAATTCTTTTTAACAAATAATGCATTTTTAATAAATTCATGGTTCTTTTTAACTTTAAAAGGGCCTTTGGCATTTGCAGATGGTCTTAAATAATCCCAGGTGCTGTAATGTAAACGAAGCTTTCCAGATAAAAGTAAGTGATACTTATTAGCCTCTTATCTTATCTTAAATTTAAGGAGATTAATATTTGTTCGTAGTTCAAACTGAAACAATATATCGTGTTTCTAAACTTTTTTGTAATTTTTAAATTAAAAGGATGCCACCGGTAAAATTATTATAAAAAAATTTGTTTATCGTGAATTATAGTTAAAAGTGATACGAATTTAAATGAATTAAATAATATTCTAAATGAAACTAAAATGATTTTTATCTAATGTTTAACAAGATAAAATCAATTAATTTGTTGTGTTCTTGTGCAAGTAATCGAAGTTGAATTGAGTTTAAAAGTGCTTTAGATATAATTGCATATATTTATATTTCAATTTAGTATAAACAGTAATAAAATATGTTTAATGGTTGAAAAATACATTTTAGCTGTTACTAATTTTAAGCAACTTTATAAAGAAAAATAATTGAATACATTTAATATATTCATTTTTTATTCCAAAATCTTTTAGTGATATTTTCTGATGTTGCATATTGTGTAAGTAAGTAGCTAAATAAGTGGTAATAAGTTGTAATAAGTGGCTCAAATAAAACAAGTGGAATTTGATTATATTAAATAAAATTTTTATTGTTCAACAGTTAAAAGTTTGTATTTATATCTATTTTGAGTTATTAAACGCGTGTTTAGATAATAACATTGAGATTTTTTTCTTTCTATTTGATTTAATTTATAAGTGTTGAATTTTTATATAGATAAAAGTTTAAGATTAAAATTTAAATTTCACAAAAAATATTTTAAACAGATGGATTATTTCAATTTAGCATCGAATTCTAGTGTTTTTAATTTTATTTATTATAAAATAATGTATAACGTAGCATTATATTAGAGCATATATATTATATTTAAATTTAGAGCAAGATATTTTTTTTATCAAAAACAGTAAATACTGATATGAAAATCATATTGATATAATGTGATGAGATTGCTTAATTTAATGTGCTTGAAACTGTATTCGAAATTTTCTTATAATAATAACTTTCTTATAATATTTTTTATAATAAATGAGGGAACATTTTTACTATTTGCAAAAGTATTCTGTCACTAATCTGTCATCTATTTAACTAAAGCGTTTATACTAGCCTTAAAACATATAAAATTTTGCATATTTTGTCAATTTAACTAGTACTGAAAGCAAATATGATAATGAGCAAACATGCAAATCTGCCACTTTGAATATGTAAGTGTGAATATGCGTAAAGTTAGTGAACATTTGAAAGAAAGTAGTTATAATGACTCCAGCAAATTTGGAAGAATGGCCAAATTGGAAATCTTGGAGACGAGGTAAATTAAATTAAGGATTTCTAGTATTATATCAAACTTAATATGAAAGTTCAAATATACTTAATACGTGACTTTGAACAAGATCATCCAAGAAGCATGACACCATGACTGTTAATTAACATCAACATTTGTCCGTCGAAGTGAAAAGTAACAAAATTTTAATTGCTTCTTCATTTCTTTTTTCTCTTTATCTTTCATAACCTTCATGGGGGAAAGGAAAACTGAATAAAAAATTAAACCAAAATAAACTGTTTTTGTATCCACAAGACTATAGGTCGGAGGTATATTTTAAGAAACTATGTAGTTTGTGTACATTTATTTCTGAGCACAGAAGAGCCATTTTAGCATTCTACAAAGAACTTGACTTTGGATAAGAGACCATTGGGAGACAGTTCTAATCACAGGTGAGTTTCGGTTTAGGCTAACTAAACCTTTTATTTTCTACATACATTCACTTAGAGACAACCAGCCAACTACTCTTTCAACCACCAGGAAATCGATCGTTATTTCAGATGAGGTTTGTGGGTAAAGGTATGCATTATATTGAATGGGTTCACTTTGTCAGAGATTCTGTGACTGCTTAAATTATAGGGATATATCTTGCCTTTACAAGTTTGTAGTACATCTGATCTTATTTTAAGACGCACGGAGTTAATCGGGCAGATGAAATTTTCAAAAGTGAAGATATTCACCGTTTAAATAGGTGATATTTTTGTAGAATTGTAGTTATGAGAAAAAATAATGCATTTAAATGAATAAATAGGTGTTGTTTCGTTTCATAGCTCATTCTTACATCATCTTAAAACAGTAGAACAAAAAAAAATATCATTTCTTACAAGTTTAGCCTCTTCTACCATATTTGCTAAGTTTCATAATGGGCCTAATTTCATTAAGTATTACAAAAAAATAATATATATTTTAAATACTGTGAAATTTATGTTAAGATAAAACTCAAATTTCATGTTAATATTTTAAGTTAAAATAATAGATTAGAAAATATTTATAATATCTGGATATCCTACTAAAATTTTAAATGCTTCTTTAGAATCTTAAGAACAGAACTTTTAAATAATAGAAAGGTGTATTATTATTGTATTGATAACAAATATGTTTCTTAATTTACGGATTACTAGAATAATATGGAAGATTAATTTTAATAATATTACCTCACATTGGATGAAAGATGATTTCGTTTATAAAACACCAGTGTAAAAAAATTATTTATGAAAATAATTTTTAATAAAATTTTGACTGATTAAATTCAACATCATGTCATATGATTAAATATTTAATTCCGCTTAAAAAAGTCAGATAATAAAATATTTATTTACATGTTTTTTATGATGATACCTCAGAACTTTGCTCATTTAGATTAATATCACGTAAAAACAAATTATTTTTTACTGTTTAAAATTGTTATTTAACACCAGACTATACATAGTTTTTCTGAATGCATATTTCACTTCAACATAGTATGAAAACATGCCAGGAGCAAAAGCAAAATACGTTTATACAAATTAGAAATACACCATAACAAAAAAAAAAAAATAAATCTCATAGCTGGATCAAAACTTTTACTTTAACACATATAATCGCAGTAAAAAAAAAAGAGATACTGTTTTCATTTAAAAAAAAAAAAAAAAAAGAAGAAATGAAAATAAAGTAAAAATAAATCATGACACGGGAGAGTATTAAAAGAATGATTTCAGGCAAAGGAACTTTTAAAAATAAGGAAAGAGCTGATTAAATGAAATAGATTTTTGGGCTTCGTAATTTAAAACATGTCTTCCCATATTACCAAAAGACCTTTTCTTTTCCAGTTTAATTTTTTTTTTTCAATCTCTTCCCTCCTGCGATAGCTGCTTCAAAAATTTCAAAATGATTAAGCTGATAGCAAAGTTTAGATACCAAGAACACGAAGATTCAGCCATATTTCAAAGTAGGAAAAAGACCTGTATGCATGAAGTAGTTTCCAAAATGAAAAATTAAATTTTCCAGATATTCTTATCGTATACGCTATACGACACAACCCACCGTCTTTAGTATCTGGGAGTGATTTTTCTTTTTCTCTTCTTCTTTCTTTTTTTTTTTCCTTTTCGTGTTCTACCAACAGGAAAATAGACATTTTAGCTTTGCACCTTACGAATTTTGAAAACTGAATAGTTTTATTGGGTAACAGAAATAAAAAAAAACAGCAATATTTCATTTGTTTCTCGTTTCAAGGAAAATTATTTTTTTTAATTCGTGTTGCCAATGTAATATAATTTCTGATAAATATAAATTTTAAGTTAGACTTCTCACATATATTGTAGATTGTAAAGTGTATTAAAATTTTAAAAACGTAAAAATGTAATGTGAAATGTGTAAAATTTTAAAAATGTAATCTTAGGTAATAAAATTTTATTGTTTGATGAAAATAAAAGTATTAAAATTGTTGAATAATTTATTTGGTATAAATTTATAAATATAATATGATTCTTTTACATCAAATTTTCTATCTTTACTTTATTTTTTATTTAAATTTTTATTTCTTATTATTTTCATTAGATGTTAGAAAAGATGATTTTGTTTATAAAACAATAGTGTATAAAAGTCTTTATAAAAAGATTTTTTTAATAAAATAATGACTGATTAAATTCAACATCGTGACGCAAGATTAAACATTTAATTTTATTTAAAAATTTCGTTTGTTTTGTTTAACCTAATATATGAACAATATTCAGAAATAAATGATTTTTTTTTTTTTTTTTTTTTTTTTGTAAATACCATACAACAAAGCAATATTTCCTTTTCAAAAAAGTACCAAATCTTGTAACCATGCAAGGTTTTCTATTTTCTGAATAAATGCAGTTTTGTGTGCGTGAGTGTTAAGGTAGCAATTCTTTAACTATAAAATATTTTCCATTGTTTTATTTCCCTTTTTGCAATATGTTTTCAAAGAAACACAATAATAAGCAGCTAAATATATAAAATTTCAGCGAATGTATTTCCTATAATTATTATATCAAGAACGTTTTATGTATTTTCCACAAATTAATAAATTAAAGAGTTGATTCAATAAACAATAAAAATTATACTAGTTTTTGTTGAAAAAATGGTCCCCAAATTGCATCAATTAAGGTAATTATTCATAAAAATGTGATTTTATTACGAATAAATTTAATCTATCATGCAATTTCAGAGTTTCACAATCTTACATAGAAAAAATTAAATTCATAATTTTCAAATCGAATATTAAATAGCCAGTTTTATTAAAAACCTAGCTGAATGTTAAATCTTTTGTGTCAAGTTCTTTAAATAAAACAGGATTCAAAATCGGTACGTTTTAACATTTGCGGAATACAATGTTTAAAATGAAAAGTATTTAAATACGCATTGAAATCGACATCAACATTCTTTTAAATGATTAATAATAAACTTGACAATTTATTTAAACACTACGTAAATAAGCATTATTTCCTATCGAAAAAATCTATCATAAGCAAGATGAATAATGGAAAAAAAATAAAGAAACAAAATTCATAAAAATAAAGAAATTTAAAAAAATGTTTAAATTAAAACCCCAAACTTATTTTCGAAGTTATAAATTTGCTAAATATTCTTTTTTGAAAAATTATTGAATAAATTAACATTAAAAACTATAAAATAAATCTGGAATAGAATTATAACAATGTATCTGGTTATTAAAGACATTTACTTTAGTAATTATTTAATGTGTCATTTTCTTAAATCTTAAGAATTTAACATTATGTAACAAAAATTTAATCAATATTCATTATCTTTACCAAACTTAACTCATGACTGAAACTTTTTGTTCAACAATGTAATCTAAAGAACATTGTTTATTTTGAATTACACACTATTGAATTTATGAACTTTCATTAAATGCTAAAGAGGTGAAACTTTTAATATGATTCGAAATCGAATAATTAATTTTCCTTAGAAAATGTCAAATGCAATCAACAGCTTTAATACGCAATTTGAAGAGAATAAGCTTCAATTCCTATTGTATTTTCTTTTCTATAAATAAAATGAAAGATTCCAGTAATTTATTTTGCATTTCAATAGAAAATTTCTTCAATTATTATTTTGAAAAAATATTTAAAATGCATTAGAAACCTAAAGGGCATTTAATAAAACTTCTTTTTCAGCACTGAATGAAACCAGATGTTGTAGAAATCTTTAAAACTTATGGGAATGAAAACACCTCTGATACAAAAAAATTTAAAACAAATTTTCTTTTAACTTTTTTTAATTTTTTAATTTTTTTTTTCTTTTAAAGATCATTTCGTTAAACTGAAATGGGACACATTCTGGTATCTTTGGGCATTATTCCACTTTATTTTCTCAACAAAGAAATTTTACGCTGGTTTTAAATGAAAGCAATTCGTTTTGTTTTGAACAATGGGGATAAAACATCCTGTTTACAGATCCAAAGCTGGAAGAGGGAGTGAAGTGAGGTTCTGCAGCTAATTAAGCGTGACTGATAACACAGAAGCACTGAGACACAAAAAAATAAAGTGCACGATATACTATTTGCCTTTAAATTACTTTTGTTGGAAACAATTACGCTTGAAGCAGTGAAAGAAAAAGAAAAGTGGTTCGTTGATTTTTCATTCTCCAGTAGTGTTTGTACTAGAGTTACTATTTTGAAGACGGGAATATTACTAAAGCAGTATTATAGTTTTCCGTTAACTTCCTTTAACATTAAATGTAGTCTCCCATTTTTTTAAAAATATATTTAATTCAATTAGAGCAAATACATTTTTGTAATGCAAAATGGAATTCAAATAAGTTTTAAATTCATTTTTAACTGCCGGATGTGCTTGTTTTGAAAGGTTTCAACTGGGGTTTCGTCTAGAAGTGCATGGTAATTAGAAAAAAAAATTGAATTTAAATCTCGCACTACTTTAGTATTCGGGAAGATAACTATTTATTTTCATAATTCATTATTTATTCATCTGATATATTCCCAAGGGTTACTTTGGCAATTGCAGTTTTGAGACTCCTTTTTCTCTATCGAAATACTCAGATTGCTCTCACAAATAAAATTATGTATGTGTGTGTGTGTGTGCTTACATTTTTAAAAGACGTTGCAATTCACTAATTGAGTTCCAAAATTCAAATGAGCAGTTTTAAATTAAGGAGTGTAATTAAATCTTTACCTTTCACAATAGAACACCTTGTAAAGGAAATGCTTTTCACCAAATAATACATTTTTAATAAATTCATGGTTCTTTTTAACTCCAAAATGGCCTTTGGCATTTGCAGATAGTCTTAAATAATCCCAGGTGCTGTAATGTAAACGAAGCGCAGAGAAAAATAAGTGATACTTATTAGCCACTTATGCTATCTTAAATTTAAGGAGATAAATATTTGCTCGTAATTCAAACTGAAACAATATATCGTGTTTCTAAATTTTTTTTGTAATTTTTAAATTAAAAGGATGTCACCGGTAAAATTATTATAAAAAAAATGTGTTCATCGTGAATTATAGTTAAAAATGATACGAATTTAAATGAATTAAATAATATTCTAAATGAAACTAAAATATTTTTATCTAATATTTAACAAGATAAAATCAATTAATTTGCTGTGTTCTTGTGCAAGTAATCGAAGTTGAATTGAGTTTAAAAGTACATTAGATATAATTGCATGTATTTATATTTCAATTTAGTTTAAACAGTAATAAAATATGTTTAATGATTGAAAAATAAATTTTAGCTGTTATTAATTGTACTCAACTTTATAAAGAAAAATAATTGAATGCATTTAGATAATTCATTTTTCATTCCAAAATCTTTTAGTGATATTTTCTGATGTTGCATATTGTGTAAGTAAGTAGCTAAATAAGTGATAATAAGTTGTAATAAGTGGATCAAATAAAACAAGTGGAATTTGATTATATTAAATAAAATTTTTATTGTTCAACACTTAAAAGTTTGTATTTATATCTATTTTGAATTATTAAACGCGTGTTTAGATAATAACATGGAGATTTTTTTCTTTCTATTTGATTTATTTTATAAGTGTTGAATTTTTATATAGATAAAAGTTTAAGATTAAAATTTAAATTTCACAAAAAATATTTTAATTAGATGGATTATTTCAAGTTAACATCGAATTCTAGTGTATTTCATTTCATTTATTATAAAAGAATGTATAACGCAGCATTATATTAGAGCATACATATTATATTTAAATTTAGAGCAAGATATTTTTTTTATCAAAATCAGTAAATACAGATATGAAAATCATATTGATATAATGTGATCAGATTGCTTACTTTAATGTGCTTGAAACTGTATTCGAACTTTTCTTATAATAATAATTTTTTTATAATATGTTTTATAGTAAATGAGGGAACATTTTTACTATTTGCAAAAGTATTCTGTCATTAATCTGTCATCTATTTAACTAAAGCGTTTATACTAGCCTTAAAACTTATAAGATTTTGCATATTTTGTCAATTTAACTAGTACTGAAAGCAAATATGATAATGAGCAAACATGCAAATCTGCAACATTGAATATGTAAGTGTGAATATGCGTAAAGTTAGTGAACATTTGAAAGAAAGTAGTTATAATGACTCCATCAAAGTTGGAAGAATGGCCAAGTTGGAAATCTTGGAGACGAGGTAAATTAAAGTAAGGATTTCTAGTATTATATCAAACTTAATATAAAAGTTCAAATATACTTAATACGTGACTTTGAACAAGATCATCCAAGAAGCATGACACCATGACTGTTAACCCCTTACCTGCCGAGGAAAACTTACGAGATGCGCTCCCCAGTGCCACCGTGTTTCATACAGGCGCGCGTAGTTATGCGATGTATTGGAGGAAAAAAAGAGGCGCGTTTTGCAACATAAAACCTTTTTACTTTCACAGAATAAATAAAATGTAAAGAAAAACAAAAATTCTTAATTTAAAGTATAGATTAACAGTGTAATAAAACAGATGTTAGAACTTATCTGCTGTGTGATATTTCCTAAAACAAGAATACTTTTTTGTTTCATATGTAAAATATGATAGGAGAAATAACTATTTATTTAAAATGTCTAAACTTGTTTTTTATAAACCAAGTCACATAAACCAAAATCACATTCATTGCATTGATAGCTGGTTTCATGACGAAACGGAAGCAAAAGAAGAATAAAAAAAGCACGACCTACTCAAACAGCACCAGAAGCAAAAACTGCACAGCTATGACTCACCGTTTCAGAAACATCCCCTTTACCAATACCCTATCCCTTTTCTCTGAAATAATAAAATCCGTTTCAAACATTGTGAAGGTCATTTTGTGGCATTCCAAAACCATGGGAGCAGTTTTCTTTATAGCAGCGCAATGCAGAGGAGCGTACTTCGGAAAGGCGTATATATACGCCGGCGGCAGGGAACTCCTCGGTTGAGTGAGGCGTATATATACGCCGGTGGCAGTTAAGGGGTTAATTAACATCAACATTTGTCCGTCGAAGTGAAAAGTAACAAAATTTTAATTGCTTCTTCATTTCTTTTTTCAATTTATCTTTCATAACCTTCATGGGGGAAAGGAAAACTGAATAAAAAATTAAACCAAAATAAACTGTTATTGTATCCACAAGACTATAGGTCAGAGGTATATTTTAAGAAACCATGCAGTTTGAGTACATTTATTTCTGAGCGCAGAAGAGCCATTTTAGCATTCTACAAAGAACTTGACTTTGGATAAGAGACCATTGGGAGACAGTTCTAATTACAGGTGAGTTTCGGTTCAGGCTAACTAAACCTTTTATTTTCTACATTCACCTAGAGACAGCCAGCCAACTACTTTTCCAACCACCAGAAAATAGATCGTTATTTCAGATGAGGTTTGAGGGTAAAGGTATGCATTATATTGAATGGGTTCACTTTGTCAGAGATTCTGTGACTGCTTAAATTATAGGGATATATCTTGCCTTTACAAGTTTGTAGTACATCTGATCTTATTTTAAGACGCACGGAGTTAATCGGGCACATGAAATTTTCAAAAGTGAAGATATTCACCGTTTAAATAGGTGATATTTTTGTAGAATTGTAGTTATGAGAAAAAAATAATGCATTTAAATGAATAAATAGGTGTTGCTTCGTTTCATAGCTCATTCTTACATCATCTTTAAACAGTAAAACAAAAAAATATCATTTCTTACAAGTTTAACCTCATCTACCATATTTGCTAAGTTTCATAATGGGCCTAATTTCATTAAGTATTAAAAAAAAATAATATATATTTGAAATACTGTGAAATTTATGTTAAGATAAAACACAAATTTCATGTTAATATGTCAAGTTAAAATAATAGATTAGAAAATATTTATAATATCTGGATATCCTAATAAAATTTTAAATGCTTCCTTAGAATCTTAAGAACAGAACTTTTAAATAATAGAAAGGTGTATTATTATTGTATTGACAACAAAAATGTTTCTTAATTTACGGAT
The DNA here is from genome assembly GCA_021605075.1 of Caerostris darwini. Lineage (NCBI taxonomy): Eukaryota > Metazoa > Arthropoda > Arachnida > Araneae > Araneidae > Caerostris > Caerostris darwini. The sequence goes on along the minus strand of BPLQ01010989.1, from coordinate 42 downwards.
TACTAGAATAATAAGGAATATTAATTTTAATAATATTACCTC